>VXBU01014574.1:3527049-3546324 GCA_013400315.1 Bombycilla garrulus
GGCGGCCCGAAAGCGACGCCGGGCGGCCCTAAAGCGATGCCGGGCGGCCCCAAGGCGATGCCGGGCGGCCCGCGGCCGGCGGGGGAAGACGGCGGCGGTGTGTCGGGGCTGCTGCGGCGGCTGGCGCGGCTGGAGGACAGCCGGCAGCGGGCGGCCGAGCTCTTCCGCTGGCTGCTGGCCCCGCTGGCGCCGGCGGAGTTCCTGGGGCGGCACTGGGAACGGGAGCCGCTGCTGCTGCGGCGGGGCGACCCCGACTACTACGCGGGGCTCTTCTCCACGGCTGACTTCGACGCCGCCCTGCGAGGAGGAGAGGTTCACTTCGGCACCCACCTGGATGTGACCAGCTATGCCGAGGGAGTGCGGGAGACGCACAACCCCTCGGGCAGAGCCCTGCCCGCTGTCGTGTGGGACTTTTACCAGAACGGCTGCTCCCTGCGCCTCCTCTGCCCGCAGGCCTTCTCCCCCACCGTCTGGCATTTCCTCTCCATCCTGCAGGAGCAGTTTGGCAGCATGGCAGGGGCGAACACCTACCTCACGCCCCCGGGTACGCAGGGCTTTGCCCCCCACTATGATGACATCGAGGCCTTCGTGCTGCAGCTGGAGGGGAAGAAGCACTGGCGTGTCTACAGGCCCCGAACGGATGCTGAGGTGCTGCCCCAGTTCTCCAGCGCAAACCTTACGCAGGCTGAACTCGGTGAGCCTGTGCTGGAGACAGTGCTGGAGCCTGGGGACCTGCTGTACTTCCCCCGTGGCTTTATCCACCAGGGTGATTGTCTCCCTGATGCGCATTCGCTCCACATCACTGTGTCTTCCTACCAGAGGAATTCCTGGGGGGACTTTCTGGAGAAGCTCCTCCCAGCTGCCCTGCAGATGGCCCTGGAGGAAGATGTGGAGTACCGACGAGGGCTTCCCATGGACTACCTGCGGTATATGGGGGTTGCTAACTCAGATACAGTCAATGCTCAGCGAACGGCCTTTGTGGAGAAGGTGCAGAGCCTGATAAAGAAACTCGTTGACTATGCACCCATCGATGCTGCTGTGGATCAGAGAGCCAAGTCGTTTCTTCATGACTGTCTCCCTCCAGTGCTCACGCCAAGTGAGAAGGTGCAGAGTGTCTATGGCTTCCCAGCCCGGTGGCAAGATGGAGGCCCCCGCAATGTTGATATCCTGATAACCAAAGACACCGAAGTACGCCTGCTCCGTCATGGCGTCATTAGACTGTGTAATGAAGAAGCAGGTGTGATGCTGTACTACACTACAGAAAACTCAAGAGTGTATCATAAGGAAGAACCCAAGTTCCTTGAGCTAGATCCAGAGTATACAGACAGCATCGAATTTCTCCTGTCTTCCTATCCAAATCACGTCAGTGTGGATAACCTTCCATGTGAAACCTTGGAGGAAAAGATTTCTCTAGCTACACTTCTGTTTGAGAAGGGTGTTCTGACTACAAAGAAGCCTCTGATACAAGTCTAACTTTTATTTTTTCACAAAATAAACGTACACTTGTTTAGAAAATGTTCTGTCTTGGTCTTGCCTTACACTTGCTGGATGTGAATCAGCAGTTCAGGTCTCTGCATCTCATCTGGGGGTAAAACATCTGTGTCATGGGTAGAGAAATCAAATGTTCTGATTAAAATAAGTATTTGCTCTAGGAGCAATTCTGCATGGCTGAGTGCCTAGAGAAGAGCATCGGTTATCTTCTTCTCACCAGCCATGTTACTACACCCTAGGTAATGTCAGGAAGGTTGTGAACTTTCAGTCTTGTAAATCATCGTCATGTTTCTGCAGTGTTTTAAAGCAGCCTGCTCAGCTGCAGGAAATACTGTTCACAGGCATATTTGGTCACCATTCTGTGTGCCTTTGCTGTGCTACACTGCATATATGGTGTGGCCTTCAGGCCCATGCCGTGTTGTAAAGAGCCCTTGGTCACACATTAACTCTTCCTAAAAGTGGAGCCTGCAGGCAGCTCCCACTCAGTTTGAGCAATTACACACACCTATGTGGCCCTTAATGAATGATGCAGTAAGATTTTCTCAGGCAAACATGATCTGCTGCATTTGAAATGCTTCAGGTTCACTTGCTTCCTTTTCAGTCCAGTAATAGAGATAAAATACTCTTCCCTGACTGGTTTTCCCACAGCAGCCCCTAGCAATAAAATTATTGGTCCTTTCAAGGCAAGTGGGGCACCTTCCAATATGTTTGAGGGTTTTTTGTGCTGGGTGAAAAAAGTTACATGAATACATGCCTGGCTTTGTAGTCAGTTCCCATAAATACTGACAAACCTCTGAAACACTTTACCACAATGCTATTTTATCATAGTAGTCAGCAGGTGCCAGCCTTTCCTCCCTCTTTTGCCTATATGCTTGTGCTAAATCTTGAAATTTGGGCTGTGTAAAATTGCACTACACAAGAACGTGCTGAGGTGCCCTTGGGGACTCTTGGCTCTGTGAAGCACTAGTGGCTGGACAGAAATGCTGTTGCCACGCTCATCCTCTGTCCCTTCTGTCTATTCATCCTCAGCAGAGGGTCAGCTATCCTTGCCCCACCATGTATGTCCCTGGTAAATATCTGGTGTCTCAGTGGTGCCCTTGGTGAGCTGCTCTGTGTGCTCTACGTGCAGCCACAGGCACCAGCACTGCAGCTTTGCTGCTTGGGGCTGTGGTGCAGAGCTGCACCAGGAGCTCATGCAGCTCTTTCTGTGATGGCTGCAAGCACCCCAATGTCTGTTTTGAGCACTTTAGTGCCAACCAAAGACAGAATAAAATCTCCTTAGCTTTTCCTATCCATACAGGCTGGAAACTGCCTCTGCTAGACACCTTACACGTACTCCTCACAGATTTACGCAGGGCTAGCCTGTGGTCTCCCGTGTAAGGAAGAGCTGGCTGAGTTTCCTGTAGGGCTTGGGATCTGTGCAGGCCAGCACAGGCCTGAAGGCCACATTATACAGGCAGCACAGGGCAGGCACCAAGTGCATGGGGCAGTGTGGTGTCCTCCAGAGGCCACACCATGGCTATTGGAGGGGAATGTTCTGCATGCTGTAAGGCAAGGACCATGCTGAGGGCTCCTTCACAGACTTCCAAGCAGTGCAGAAACACAAATGAAGGCACAGGGAGCACATCCACCAATTTTTCCAAGCAGAGCTGAGTAGGACAGGAGAGTTTTCAGAGAGTAAGCCTTTATTTGCTCTCATAATCAGACCCTTGGGGCATAGGAACAGCATCTTTTTGAAGGACACAAGGATCATTGAGTTTCACAGCTACATGGGGCACAACAACTGGGGAGGGGAGTTGGCAGTCCCACAGGTGCCTGTCACTTTGCCACTTCTGAGAAAGCTGCAGAAAGACTCATCTGGTTTAGCTAGCACCTGCCAGAATGCTCATCTAGGAAAGGGGAAGGATCAGATATGCACTGGAAGGGCAGAGCACGGGTCCTATTCAGATACCACCATCTCAGAGTGACTGAGACATAACATGGAGAGGTTATGGAGAGGAGACACCTGCATTTTTTGAAGCACCTTTCATCAACTGTCACCACATGTGCACATGTGAACCCTTAGTATAGAAAATATGAAGAAAAAAGCATTTACTGGTAGCCAACTCTAGGGGGTTGAACTCAGCTGGCTGTTGGATATCTGCCAAACCACTCTTTTAATCCTCTTTAGCAACAGGAGAGGCGGAGAAACTAAGAAGAGAAACCTTACAGGTCAACATAAGGACACAGAGCAATTCATCAATATTTTGCCCAATATCATGGGCAAAACAGACTTGACTTAGAGAAGATTAATTTAATTTCTTGCCAGTAAATAACAGAGTAGACAGAGAGATATAAAAACAAAGTTAAAACCACATCCCCCTCATCTTTGGGCAGCATCAGGTACATCTCTGAGCTGGCTGAAACTGTCTCTGTGACATGGGGGAATCCCGATCTCTTCTTACAGCCTCCCACTACCAAAACATTTCCACATTAGCTCTAAATAATTTTACTTTTCTCTTGCAACCAGAGCTTGAATGATGACATTGTGCTTGTTCTCTCTTGGCTATCATTAGGGAACATTTTGCATGGGAATAGAAAAAAATGTTGTGTAGATGCCTGTCATTTGTTCAGAAGAAAAAGTAAATACGACTGTCACTTCTTCATGTGGTTCTGCAAACTCAGCATTAGACAATCTTCCCCTCTATGAATCCTTTCAGCTCAGCACTGATGAGCATTTCCTCCTCTCTTCCAGGTGAAGGGTCCAGGGGTTGGCCTGCTCGGTTCCTCCAAAGGGGGTGAAGTGTCCCTTGCCATGGCTGCCTTCCTGAAGGCTGTTGCTTCCCCAGTGGGAACCATTCCAGTCGTGGGATGCAATAGGAACATTCCCTCTGTGANTCATGTGGTTCTGCAAACTCAGCATTAGACAATCTTCCCCTCTATGAATCCTTTCAGCTCAGCACTGATGAGCATTTCTTCTTCTCTTCCAGGTGAAGGGTTCAGGGGCTGGCCTGCTTGGTTTCTCCAAAGGGGGGTGAAGTGTCCCTTGCCATGGCTGCCTTCCTGAAGGCTTTTGCTTCCCCAGTGGGAACCATTCCCATTGTGCGAAGCAATAGGAACATTCCCTCTGTGACTGTTACATTGATTCCCCTCTGTTACCAAGAATAAAAAAATCCACACTTTGACCTTATATGAACAAAGCAGGTTTTGTATCTTGACCACTCTCCCGTCCCAGGGCAGATCAAGGGTGGAAAGACCCTGAGGGCCTCCCGCCCCTACTCGGCAGAGAAGTCATACACCAGAACATCTGAGTACAATGAACTGCCACCAGCGCCCCCATCTGCTTTGTGAGAACAAAGCCGGGGCCAGGGAGCACCATTTCTGTCAGACCTGGAGGGCTGCCACCTCCTTTGTGAACACCATTGCACCGCGCCAGCTGAACCAGCTGTCCTGGGTTTCTCCATTTTGCAGGTGTTCTCCAGGCCAGCCTGGTACACATGGGGCAAACCTCAGAGCCAGCAGCTGCCTCAGCCCTGTCACGTTTTCAGCACTTGGGCGTCCCCATTGCAGCCCTTCCCTGCCCACCATGTTTCATAACAGATGTTATCTGCAGCACCGTCTGACACCTCTGGGCCTGCCCTAGCATGGGCAAGGCTCTTTGTCTGAGCGTGGGCTAGAAGAGAATGTGACAGAACAGGAGAGAGGGAGGAACATAAGTCTCAGAGTAGCTCGTGGCCATGCCAGGTGCTGTCATCGCACAAAAGGTGCCAGACTGCATGACAGGAGATGCCAGAGCAGCAGTGCTGGGCTAGTGGGGCTGTCTCTGCACGAGATGTTCCAAGGCCTGCAGCTTGGCTGAGTTTGAGGGAAAAAAGACAGAGCCTGCGGGAGAAACCCAGGAAAGAGGGTTGCAGTTGTGCCTGTGTCCAGTCCAGCAGGCCTAGATGACAATATAATATTGGCTTTTGCATTCATAGATTAACTTTTTGTATGACAAGTATTTTGATGTGGTACAATTTACACTTACTTTTAACTGCTTTTGTATAGCATAATCTGTCAGTTTACATACACAATGTATAGTTTGTATGAATGGTATAGATCCATTGTATAGTAGGCTTTAGCAAACTGTTAAAAATAGAGACTAAAAGTACCTCTACATAACCAACTTAAAGAATGATGTAAAAACAATAATTTCCTTTACATATGTGGACTGACGTCTCCAAGTGAAGAGAATGATAGAAACCAGAGCATAAGCATCCTGGAAGGTTTGATTGATTCCTCACACTCGGGAAGTATGAAACAATAGTATGGGAACATGGGAAGAAATAGACTATTGACCTTATCTATCGAATATCCTGCAGGCAGGTCAGAGGTTAAAAACCAAACAAGAGAGCATCCTGAATGTTAAAAGTTCCCAAGAACGTTTGAATAATAAAGTACATGAATATGCATGAACTTCAGGAATGTTATGGTATAAAGAAAACGCTGTTTCAAAACTACTGTTTCAAAACTACGGGTGTGCTCTCTGGCTAATCGCCAGAGACACCTCAGCTCTAGATATTTTTGTCCCTTCTTTTATCCCTTATCAAACTTTTTAAAAATTCTAAGCATGAACTCTGTTTCTCACAACCTGGTCTTGGATGTTTCCAGGCATGGGACATCCATCGCCACTCTGGGCAACCTGGGACAGTGTTTTACCATCCCCATTGCAAAAAACTTCTACCTTATGTCTAATCTGTATCAACCGTCTTTTAGTTTAAAGCCATTGCACTACTAATAAATTTGGCGCCATCTTACAGGCCTCCTTCAATTACTGAAAGGTGGCAACGAGGTGTTGCTGGAACTTTCTGTTCTTCCAGCGGAGGTGCTCCATCAGTCGGGGCACGGGCTGTGATGACCCCGCCCACCCGTGGGTGCTGGCAGGGGGCCAGCAGTGACTTCAGCCGAATTTGGCATCTCGAAGGACGTGTGGGTCCACATCATTCCTGCCTCAATTCCCCTCCCCTCGCCTGTGTGTGGGAAACTGCATTTATAGAAGAAGCCTCAGCTTGAAGGCAGACACCGTACTCAACAACTCCGGAGCCATGTGGCAGGTCGGTGCCCGCTCCCTGTGCCGGGCCAGCTCCCGTGCCCGGCAGAGGCGGCTGCCCTGGCCCGGCCCCGCGCCCGCCGCGCCACGGAGCCGCAGCCCCGCGGGGAGCCCCGGCACAGCCCCCGCCCAGGGACTCTCCTCCATGGCCCCCGGTATCCGCCTGTCGCCTGCCGCCCGCAGCCTCTTCGACGAGCCGCTGGCCATCGCCGTGCAGGGCCTCGGCCCGCGGCAGCAGGTCACGCTGCGGACGTCCTTGCGGGACGAGACCGGAGAGCTCTTCCAGGCCAGTGCCCGCTACCAGGCGGGCGACGACGGCGAGCTGGACCTCGCCCGCTGTGCTGCGCTGCCGGGAGGCAGCTTCTCCGGCCTGGAGCCCATGGGGCCGCTCTGGGCTTTGCAGCCCCAGAAGCCTTTCTGGCGCCTGGTAAAGCGGGACGTGCAGAGCCCCTTCCTCCTGCAGCTGGAGGTGCTTGAGGGCCACGGAGAGCGACCCGGGCGCCTCCTGGCCCAGGCGCAGCACGAGCGGGCGTTCCTGCGGGACGGGGTGCGGAGAGTCCCGGTGCGAGAGGGGAGGATCCGGGCGACGCTCTTCCTGCCCCCCGGTGAGTATCAACTGCAGCCGTCCTGCTTTCTCTAAATCGGTGTTCTGTTAGTGTAAGTTGTTCCATGACCTTTGTGTAGGCGTCCTTAAAGCCCCATGTCTTTTCCTCCGTCCTTCCCTCTCTGCTCCCATGCCATTGACCAGCCTGGCCATCCTTTCCGGTTCACCTGCCCGTGCATGTGCCAGGACACAGCTGCAGAAGAAGGCAGAGGAATAACCATTGTTACCCGGGGCTTGAAGTTTAAAAAACCCAAAAAAAACAAACATGAAGAAATTCCCAGCAAGTGAATGTGAGTGTGCCAGGAGGGCTGCTGGAGACAAGAAGCTGCAGACGAGAGTGGTGGAGAAGGGCTCTGTGACAATCATTGGCATTCCTACTCACTGGGAGGGGTTGGGGACTTCTTCTCCCTCCTCCCACCACAGCAACTAACTATAGTAACTATTTGGTGACCATGGCCCACCAAACTGGGGTGAACATCAGCATTTTGTGAAAGAGGGAAGAGGAGGGGCTCAAGAACATTTACAGGGAATAAATCTTTCCAGCAGGATAAGGCAATTATTTAATTGCTCTGGAAAAGATACAGAGCACCTTTCTGAGATGTAAGGAGTGCCCAAGACACCACTTGTCTCTAGCATCTTCTGGGCAGCTACACTAAGACTTCCCTGCCAGAGACCAGGGTGTGGGAAGACTCATTTCACAGACAGCCCACAACAAGGCTTCCCCTGCCTCATCTTTACCCCCACCTGCTGACCAGGAGAGGGAAGAAGCCACCTCCATATATTTTATATCCAAAACGTCCCACTTCCCCTGAGCTGAGACATATACAGCAACTCAAATGCTGGTGCATTTCCTCCGAGTCCCCTGACCTCCACCCTTTGCCTGTGTCTTGAAATTATAAGCCCTTGCCACACATTCCTTGGCACTTCGAATTGCTTCCTGGGCACTTTGAGTTGTTTCCTAGGCACAGGATAAAAAGCATTTATCCCCATCCTACTGCCACCACAAACAGGCTTCAGCTTAGCAAGACTGTGAGCTCGGTCTGTAGTCAGTATTCCTCTTCACTCTCTTTGGAGAGGTGTTACACAACCACAATTTCACCACACTCAAATTGCCCTGCACTGAGATGCCCCATCATGATTTTCAGCTCCTGAGCTTGCTCTCTACACCACACATCTCCACAATCAGATTCACGAGTTGGATAATCCTCACCAAATGGCCTAAGGCCATGTAGAGGCAGCTCAAAGGGCTCTTGCTACAGTACTGTCACACCTCCCTTGAGCAACCCCTCAGCCCTATTCAGCTGTACCACCTTTTCTGGGCTTGTTCAGTGCAAATCCACAGAGCCCTGCCACACTCAGCTGAGCCATGGGCCACAGACAACAGCATTCCTGGCCCCTGGCCACACAGCCACTGCTCCAAGTGCTCACAGCCTGTGAAGAGCCAGTAGATGTGCTTGCTGTTGCCTGCATGCAAACAGCCACAGAAGGAAGAGTACAGCAGCACTTTTGATGGCAGGGCTCTCCTTGGTCCAGGGCAAAGAGTGAACAGATGCTGTGCTCTCTCTCTCTCTCTCTCCTCAGCTCTGTGACACCCCGCAGCACATTCCCACCTTCCACCTGCAGCCTTATCTGCGGATGCATGGGCCACTGTGGTGCAGGGTGTGAGACTGTGGTAGAAGGGCATCCTCAAAAGGTGGGAGGCATGAGCCCACTCAGGCCTGTGGCTCTCCTGAAGCCAGAAGCAAGTGTGAGCTAGGTCTTCTCCACTCCCCCAACAGGTCCAGGGTCATCTTCTCTGGCTTGCAGCTTGTGGAGGTTCCTGGAGGTCACAGTCCCAAAACCAATCGGGCTGAAGGAATGCAACATGCAAAGCATTCTCTTTCCTTGCGCTGGCTGGACAGGTTCAGGATTCTCCCAGAATGAGGAAAAGAGCACCCTGGACCAAGAAAGATCCAAACAGAGATCTGCTGATCACTCACTGAGATACCTGTGGCATCTTGTGCGGAATTTGATATTGACTGCTGCTAGACATGACTGGCAAAGAAAGAAAGTACTGGTTTGGGTGACTAACAGCTTTTCAAGGGATCCCAAATGTTAAAAAGCCACAATACAGACAAAAAAGCTTACTGATTCTGGTTTGCATTGCATCTATCAAATAATGGTATCTGGAGGATTTTTATAGCAGTAGCTGAAGAGCTTGTTGTTACAGGGCTGCTTACAGTAAGATAATTCAGGACAAGATTCTTTTACCAAAGACTCTCTACCTGTTGGCCTTAAGCACAATGTACAGTACTGCTGATTCCTAAAACAAATAAGGGTTTGTACCTTACCTAAGAGGTTCTGCTCCTGCACTTTTTTCCTTCTGCAACACACTCTGGAATTTTTTCAGGGGCTGACACTGCATAGCTGACTGATCATGTCTTTTCCCCAAAAGATGCTTTTCTGCAGTTCCTGTTTGGTACTTCGTTTGATGCATTCCAAAACAGAGAAACATTGAAAGGAATCATTTCAGGCAATTCTGATCTTTGTCTTGTTTGCTCCAGGAGAAGGCACCTTTCCAGGGATCATTGATATACATGGATTTGGAAGAGGTCTTTCTGAGCACAGAGCAAGCCTGCTGGCCAATCATGGCTTTGCCACACTTGCCCTGGCTTATTATCAATTTGAGGATCTGCCGCAGGAACCAAAGGAACTCCACCTGGAGTATTTTGAAGAGGCAGTGAACTATATGTTGCAGCACTCACAGGTAGGAACACCCCTGTATCCTCTGGGTTTCGGGAATGCTCCTGTAAAGTCCTCTCACTTTGTCCAAGTCATCTTTGGAGGAAGCTGCAGAAATACCTGGCAGGGCTGGCCTTTGCAAGGATTTTGGGTGTCCAAGTTCTAGGAAAGAGAAGGGGCGAGTATCTGTGCACTGGAAGTTGGGCGGAGAAAGATCGCAAAGGAACATCACAAGAGACAGATCAGATGTAACCAGGTGGGAAGTGTGTGCAGGAGAAAGCCTTCATGAGTTGCCACCTCCTATAGTCTCAAAAGTGAAAAGAACATCTGCAAGGGTCTAATACTAATAATTCATAGCTGTGACCTACAAGCTGTCCCCAGATGGATGAAATCATGTTCCTCCACTCCTGGCTGATTTTAGAACACCAGGGAACATTCTGCATTTTAGCAGTTTGAAGTACACTGTGAGGAGGAAATATAGGGGGTGTGGGAGGATGTGCCAGTCATTTGTCCAGAAGGAAAAGTAATCATTGCCATCACTTTTTTCTTGTGGTTTTGCAAACTCTCAGCATTAGACAATCTTCCCCTCCATGAACCAGCTGTTGGTGCTTTTCAGCTCAGCACTGATGAGCATTTCCTCCTCTCTTCCAGGTGAAGGGTCCAGGGGTTGGCCTGCTCGGTTCCTCCAAAGGGGGTGAAGTGTCCCTTGCCATGGCTGCCTTCCTGAAGAACATCAAGGCTGTTGCTTCCCTCAATGCCCCTGTTGTTGCTACATGTATTCCTTTCTCTTACAAGGATAAAATCATCCCCAATTTGGCCTTACATGAACACAGAGCCAAGCTCACCAATTCTAAATTTCTTGATTATTCTGATATCTCTGATGATGTCTTTCAAGCCCCTGGCAACCAAAGCCTGATCCCACTAGAGAAAGCTGAGGCACAGTTCCTATTCATTGTGGGACAGGATGACCATGTTGTCAAAAGTGAGTACTTTGCTACTGAAGTCTGCAAGCTTCTGCAGGCTCAAGGGAAGGAAAATTTTCAGATTCTCTCCTGCCCTGGAACAGGGCACTTCATAGACCCTCCCTTTTTCCCCTTGTACCACATAGGAAGCCACCCTATTTTTCACAAGCGGGCAGTCCTGGGTGGGGAGCCCAGAGCTTATTCTAAAGTTCAGGTTCAGGCTTGGTCACAGATCCAGGCTTTTTTCAAAAAATATTTAGTTGTTAACTAATGTGCCACAAATAATGTGCAAACCTTCACTCTCTTTGAACAACCAGATCCAATAAATTCTACTACAGTTATCAGGTCAAACCTTGTCATAGCTATATCAGTACAACTACAGTGTCTTCCATGGCTTTGCACATTCATAACACAGAAAATAAATGGGTTTGCCTTTTTTGTTCCCCCCTCAACCTTTTTGCTCCAATATCAAGAAAAGGAACAGTGGATTTTGCATCAGTCTTTGATAAAAGAGGTCATGTGCAAAATGTGCAGTTACATTTCTTGGGTGGTTTCTATTTTTCTAATACGTGACAGTGCTTTCCATGTCACTGTGGTCTCTACATGCATATGCTACCCTCAGGTCATACTATTTGTCTCTGATAACAATTTTGGAGCAGGGGTTTCACTGAATGTGTCATTGCAAATGGAAATGTCTCTGACCTCTGTGCTGCTGGAAGTGTGCAAGAATGGCTGCCATAGCCAGGATGCTGGCTTGTCTCTGGTTAAGCCTTGTTTGCCTTTTGTGTCTTCTTTCCATGTTTCCTTCAGAAGGAAGTGCTCTGGCTCATGGATACTTCTGGTCCCAATATATAATGCAAAAGAACTTTCTGTTGTACTTACAGCCATTTTGATCTTCTCTTACATCATGTGGAACATTTTAATCTTTGTAACTGGGATGGGAATTGCAATAAAGAGACTGAGATTTGAAAGCCATGGAAGTCTTTTGCTGTGCTTTGCTTAGAAGCAGGGTTTGCAACTTGACTGCTTTCTCATCCCAGGGTGAAGGCATAAGAAAGCTTGCAGCAGCTTGGGACCAAAGATTGTCCAGGTGGGAACAGGAGACCATAGAATGGACACACAGCCCCCTTACCTTCACTCTCTCCACAGCTCTTGTGTCACCAAACTTGGAGGAGAAGGAATGTTGCTGAAGCCTCCAGGACTCTTTCTCTTAGCAGCTGCTCCCACATATGGTCAAGCCCAAGATCAAATCCAGTAGAGTAAGTCACAGAGTGTTGTTCTCAACAACTGGAGTAGTTGCCATACATTCAGGGCTGGACACCAGACAACACACCCAAATGCTAGATGACAGAACACCTCACCTGTTTAGAGAGAAAGGGTAATTTCTGTGGTGAATGAAAGACTGCTGAGACTCTGCCCAATATCTCTGACCACTTAATATTTCCAACAAGGACAATTCTCAGGATTCCCTTAGATGCTTCCACCTCTTTCACACCTCTAAGGCAGACAGGAGGAGCTCAGAGCATGAGGCATCCCTGCCTGCATCTCTCAGGAAGAGACTGGGAGCTTCAGGAAACAGCTCTCCCTCTATAGTTCCTTTTAGATCAGAAGATCCATCTCTGCGAAAAATGGACTAAATGACCTTCTTTTTTAAATCCTTGCACAACCCATTACTAGAAGAGCCAGACGTTTCCTGCCCTACCTAAATAGTCTGTGAAAGTGCTCCTCCCTTATTTCTCCTGCATCCCTGACACCCTGAGCTTCCCTCCTAATACACCTGTCTGTACAGCTGCCTAGGCCAGAGAGAGCCTGGTGGAGACATATCCCACCTTGTCCATGCCTTGGGGTAATGAACAGAGAAGCAGAGCCGGCAAGGAGACAAAAAGCAATGGCGATCTAGTGCTGGTGTGGCTTCTCCCCGCCGCGGCCGGGGCTGGCCCTCGTTGAGGTCCCTTGGCTGGGAGGCACGGAACAGCTCGGCCGTGCCATGCAGAGCTGTCCCATCTCTGTTCGGTCTGTCCCACACCGGCCCTTCCTTGTCCAGTGAATTCCGACTGCGATTCTGCTCCGTGGCTCATCATCGTATCAGCTCGTCCTCTTCTCACGTCTCCTGCCCGCAGCCACCGCCCGGCCGAGAGAGCTCGGGGGAACACCGAGGAGCTCGCCGAAGCACAGACGGGTTTCAAGGACTAGGCAGCCTTTGGATGGACAATCCCACAGCCGGGGAAGGCAGCGGGGGGAAGACAGAAGAGAAGGCGAGGAGGCAGGCACGCAGGGAAGTAGGGAGGAAGGGGAACTGGCAGGGAGGAGGCAAACAGGCGGGCGGGACAAGGGAGCTGCCTCCTGCTCCTCCCCGCCGGGGCGTGCCAGCGGCCTCCGCCCCCAGAGGCGGGAGCGGCCCGGAGCCATGTGGCAGGTCGGTGCCCGCTCCCTGTGCCGGGCCAGCTCCCGTGCCCGGCAGAGGCGGCTGCCCTGGCCCGGCCCCGCGCCCGCCGCGCCACGGAGCCGCAGCCCCGCGGGGAGCCCCGGCACAGCCCCCGCCCAGGGACTCTCCTCCATGGCCCCCGGTATCCGCCTGTCGCCTGCCGCCCGCAGCCTCTTCGACGAGCCGCTGGCCATCGCCGTGCAGGGCCTCGGCCCGCGGCAGCAGGTCACGCTGCGGACGTCCTTGCGGGACGAGACCGGAGAGCTCTTCCAGGCCAGTGCCCGCTACCAGGCGGGCGACGACGGCGAGCTGGACCTCGCCCGCTGTGCTGCGCTGCCGGGAGGCAGCTTCTCCGGCCTGGAGCCCATGGGGCCGCTCTGGGCTTTGCAGCCCCAGAAGCCTTTCTGGCGCCTGGTAAAGCGGGACGTGCAGAGCCCCTTCCTCCTGCAGCTGGAGGTGCTTGAGGGCCACGGAGAGCGACCCGGGCGCCTCCTGGCCCAGGCGCAGCACGAGCGGGCGTTCCTGCGGGACGGGGTGCGGAGAGTCCCGGTGCGAGAGGGGAGGATCCGGGCGACGCTCTTCCTGCCCCCCGGTGAGTACCGGCCGTGCCGGGCTCCTTCCCCCACCATGCTGCCTCTGCTTTCGGTCCCGCACTCCCAGGCCCGGAGCCAGACCGCCTCCGGGCTCCCCTGGAGCCCCCTACCAGGCAGAGGACAAAGGGGAGCTGCGTCTCGCCAGCAGGCACCGGACACTCCTCAAGGAGTTGCCTGATCAGCCCAGCCAGTTTTGATCTGCTGGCAGTACTCACACAGCAGCTACATGTGGTGAAGCACGTGTGTTTGTTTAACTGACCTCTATGAGACATAGGCATTGATCACAGTACACTTTTTGTTCCCAAATGCCATGGGAGGTGGAGTCAGCCGGTTTTCAAGGTACCTTTCCTCTACCTGACTGTTTTCCAGGAAATTCAAGTGGTAATACTTTTGAGGAAGTGAAAGACTGCTCTTCTAAACTGCAGAGTTTAAGCCTGTGGCTTCCCTTTCCACCTTCTCCACACATCCTGAATTTAGTAATGTCCTAATTGCTGTAGCTTAAGTTGGCTTTTGGTGCCGTATTTGTCCCCAGTTCTTCTGTATTTGTGAGCAGAAGGTCAAGAAAAACATTGGACGAACTTGCCCTGGCAGTATTTTTGTCAGAAAACAATGAAAAGGGCCTTTTTTCAGTTTGCCTGACAAATGCTGTGTTGTCCTTCCATCAGCTGTCCAGATTTCTGCTAGTTTTCTGTAGGAAACCTCATTTCTTGCATTCCCTTGGTTCTGTAGTAGCCACAGCCCCACCATATCCCACCTTTCCTTTCCTCAGGATACAGAGGTTTTCACCAAGATATCTCTGTAACCCCATGTACTCAAGGAGCTGCTTGATACTTCTGTGTATCAGGTGCCTTCCCCTCTCCTCTTTCTTTCCTGCCTGTCCCAGATAACTCTTTCATGACACTGCTAAAATCACACGTGCTGTGCCAGCCAGTGCCCTGGGCTCTGACTGCTCCATCTGTCTCCTTGATGGTGGAGGTGAATTTCTAGTTCTTGCTTGTTACCCACATTTCATATTAGCCTGCAGACACCTGAGGGAAGCCTCACGCTCCCTTCTGAGCAGGAATGGAAGTCTCCTTGTCCTTCTCCTTTGCATACTTGGTTAGTACTTTGCAGCAGTCCCTCTCAGCTCTGAACTTCAGTCCCTGTCCCATGATGAATTTAATGTAATGCTTCCCATACCAGGTAAACAAGGCTGTTTTCAAATACTTTCTTCTCTTAATCCCAGAATAAATGGCTGAGGTGCATTTACACTAAAATCAAGAAGGTGGGACCATCAGAAGATGAGACTTTTTTTGATCAGCCTTCTGAGAAATGCACTAAGGAGAAGTCTTCTGGGTATTTTTGAAGCAGAGATTAATACATTTGCAGTGAATTAACATGATACAGAGTTGTGACTGTCAAAAGATCCCATCTCTTTCAAGTGTCTGTTCCCTGATGTTATCTAAAACATTAGCAGACCTGCTAATTTGTGCTAGTTTGCTTAGTCTTGAGGCAATGTAGCCATTCCATTAAAACTGTCACAGTAATTTAGGACCCTCAATACCATTCTGCTGCTGTAATTTTTTTTCCTTTCTTTTTAAAGACACATTCCCAGGCCTATGAATTTGGAATATAAATTTAAAATGGTGGGTTAGAGTGTCCTGCTATGTGTTCTCTCTCAGGAAGTGGCCCCTTTCCGGGAATTATTGACTTGTATGGAACTGGAGGAGGACTCCCTGAATACAGGGCATGCCTGCTGGCCAACCACGGCTTTGCTGTGCTGGCTCTGGCTTTCTACAGCTATGAAGATCTCCCCAAAGAGATGAAGGAATTTCACCTGGAATACTTTGAAGAAGCTGTAAACTATATGTTACAACACACCCAGGTTGGTTTGTTCGTTGATTCTCACTACAGTGAACTCTCATTAGTTAGGTCCTGTCAGACTGCAGATGGGGCAGAGCTGCTGTACTTAAAATAGCATCACTGTTGAGTTGGCTGTTATTAATTTGGTTAATATCTTTAACTCTCATTACAATTACTTTCTGGCAGATTATTCAACTCTTTCTTTTGAACTGGCCAGGTGAAACAGTGACACATCGGTCACATACTGTCCTTTCAACCCAGTGTTGTAACTAGGGTGCCAGTTTCCTGGAGGCTTACTGAACTTGCAGTGGGGATTTTAGATTTATGCTCTGTAGAATGTCCTTCAGAACTAAATGTCCTTTTCAGCTGCGGAGCACATGATAACCTATTGTGATCCAGGTCTCAGGGAAACCAAGGAAACTCAACAAAGTCCACCATTACACATTTAATGCTGTGTATTTTATAAGTATTAAGCATATAAGTTAAAATCACTCCAAATGTTGGTATTTCAGAAGTGTGGGTTTTAGTAGCTAGTTGTGCACTTAGGGATCCTTCTAATTCAGCACCTCTTGGAAGAGAACCCTGCTCAATTCTGCATCTCCTTATAAGTAGCTGTGAGTGACAGTAGGTAGAACTGCACAAACCAACACTTGGTTTCTCTGAAGAGTGAAAATAATACCTTCCTCCACCTCAGAAAGAAGAGTAGTTGTTAAAGGTCTTGACTGCTTTTTAGTCACCCTAACCTTAACTGTTCATGCCACCTCTCTGCCCAAAAAAATCTGAAAATGGCTTCTCCCTGCATTTTTTTTCATTTAAGAGCAGTACCATTGCCTCCTAGTAAAGCCTCTACTGCTATTCTCACCTTATTTTTAATGTGTTGCAAAGTTTCAGCTGTACTTTCTAATGCTGTCTCAGAGCCTATTTGCCCCTGAGAGTATTTGGATATTGAAGAGTTGTGATATTAGCTAACCTTCTTCCAGTATCCTTACAGGATTTCAGCACCCAGTAAGGTCATTTGACTGTCCTATTCTAGTTAATTTTCCTTGTGTAAAGGAAAACGAAGGTAACCTAGTCTAGATTGACTCCAGGGGACTGTACAATTCTCTTAGGAAAATGGTTTTAACAGGTTATATTTCTAAGATAAATTTTAATGGGTAAGCTACCTCAGACTACTTCCTGTGAGTTAGATGCCAAGCATTCTAGAGAAGGAGGAGAGCAGCTCATGTGGAGCCTGCTACCCTATGCCAGCTTCTTAATAGGGGAACTTTGAATATAAGAAATACATAAACCTAAGTGATGACAATATCATAGTCATTGCTGACTTTGAGCATTTTGCACTGAAATAAAGCAATTGCAGAGGCCTCCCCTTCTCTTTCCCTCTTCTTCTCTCAACTGCATTATAAATAAAGTGAATCTGGGACTGCACATTTGCAAGCACAGCTGTACTCTCTGCTTCAGCATTGAACCTTGTAGCTTTGTTAGGATGATTCTGCAGCCTCAGGAGGACTTAGGATCATAAATCAAGCATGGAACAGTGCCCAGGATCCCTCAGACATGGGCCCTGCACACAGGACCTCAGATGCCTGTAGGTGGGATCCAAATTTGGGACAGACACAGCTGCAAACGTGGCAACATATTAAGGAAGTGGCATGCCATGGTTCATTGCTTGTGGTTTCTCTTCTCTCACCTCTAGGTTAAAGGTCCAGGAATCGGTTTGCTTGGACACTCAAAGGGGGGTGATCTGTGCGTCTCCATGGCCTCCTTCCTGAAGGGCATCACAGCCACTGCCCTTATCAATGGCTCGGTGGCCAATGTGGGTGCAGTGCTCCGCTACAATGACATCACCATTCCACCCCTTGGCGTCAATCCAAAACGCGTCAAGGTCGGCAAGTCCGGGATTGCTGATATTATTGATGCATTGAACAACCCACTAGAAGGGCCTGACCAGAAAAGCTTTATTCCTTTGGAGAAGGCTGAGTGTTGCTTCTTGTTCATTGTTGGCCAGGATGATCACAACTGGAAAAGTGAATTCTTTGCAGTTGAGGGGAGCAAACGTTTGCAAGCTCACGGGAAAGAAAAGCCTGAGATAGTCTGTTATCCTGGAGCAGGACACTACATCGAACCTCCCTTTTTTCCAATGTGTGCAGCCTCAATGCACCTGCTATTTGGCAAGCCTGTGATGTGGGGAGGGGAGCCCAAGGCACACTGCGAGGCACAGATAGATGCTTGGCAGCAGATCCAAGCTTTCTTTCGTAAACACCTCACAGGCAAGCCATCTGGAACATCCAGTAAGCTCTGATATGAATTAGGTTACGTTACAGATGAAAATGCTGGTTTTATTAAATGTTTTGTTAAATGGCTCAGAATGAGAACAAGGAACATCAGAGAATAAGCTATTAGGTTTCTTGGAGGATGATAGTGGCAGCTTCCTTTTTAGACCCTCCTCTAATCTTGGTTAGAATTTTATGTAGTACAGGGTTATTAGCTATGGAAAA
The DNA here is from genome assembly GCA_013400315.1 of Bombycilla garrulus. Lineage (NCBI taxonomy): Eukaryota > Metazoa > Chordata > Aves > Passeriformes > Bombycillidae > Bombycilla > Bombycilla garrulus. Next base: position 3,545,251 of record VXBU01014574.1, read on the forward strand.
CATATGGCAGTAAGGCTGTGTGTGCTTTGAGTGTGAATTTAAGTGGTTGGTAACTTGACCAAGCTGAGAACCAGGATGAAAATATGCCTTGGCCTTCTCAGAGGAAATGTATGTCATTGCCCGGCTTTGTGTTCTAGTTCCAGTATTCTAGTTTTTCTGGAAGCAGTAATCTGCCTCCAGTAATCTTTCTGTTCTCCCAGTGCACTTCTCCCTCCTTTGTTGCTCCTTCCCCTTCTCCAAAACCACTAAAACGTATCTGCCTTAAAAATATCTAATATTTTACTTACCAAAAGCAGCAATACTGTGGTAACCGTAAGGTAACACTTCACATTTACAGGTAACAAACAGCCCATAGCTTGATGTGATGTTCTGAGCACATGCAGTAGAAATGAGACATTTAAACAGCCTATGGAAGTTCGTAGGTGTGAAGAAGCAACAGAACAGGTCCTGTTAGTTGTCATTCTGGAGCCGCTCACGGGCCTCTCCTCAGCATGGCCGGGTATCGCTGTGGAGATCCGCAGCACTGTCGGAGCTCCCTGCCTGTACATTACCCAAATGCCTTCTCAGCTGCCTGTTTCTAAGGGCTGCTGAGAGCAGCCGGGCTGCGGGGCCGGCACGGCGGCTCCGTGAGGCCGAGCGCTGTGCGGGCCTGGAAGGGGCGGTGGGCCGGCCCGCTGTGGCGGAGCGGGGCCCCGGCTGCACGGCCGCTGCTCTCCGCGCACCGCCGGGAGCGCTCAGCCCTGTCGGCCATCGTCAGCAACTTTTGGCACCCAAGCGTGGGGTTGAAGGAGAAGACGCTGGGTGTTGCAGGCGCATTTGCACTGTATCCGAACACGTTGTACCCGCAGCCCGTATGGGGCCTTTGCCGTTGCCTGTGCGTCAGGCCCGTTTGTGCGTTTTGCATCCACCGTACTTGTAATGGTTTAAAGTGAAACTTTAACCGCTGCCCACGGCTCGCTGCTCCAGTCGGTTGGATGGTTTGAGGGAGGCGGGAGCGGCCCGGGGCTGGCGGCCTTTCGGGGCTGGGGGGCGGGGAGGGGCTCTGCTCTCTATTGGGGCCGCCTGGAGGGGGCG
>VXBU01014574.1:3554405-3590298 GCA_013400315.1 Bombycilla garrulus
ACTCACAAACCTCAGTACGTGGTTTTAAGGCGGCAGTATCGGCGGTCGCTACAGCGATTAGCTTAGTATCCGTTGCTGGGCAATTCCCATTTCATCTATTTAAAACACAAATAAATGTCTGCAAATAAAGGCGAAGTGTCGCTGTTTTGCTTTTTCCTGGGCGTCTAAATTTTGTAAATACTATGTGTCCAACTGCCATGTTTTGGGGGGAGGGGGGGGAGTATATCTTTTGTTACAACTATTACTAATAGAGGTGTGGTTATTTTTCCCCTTCGGAAATTCTGTTTCTTGTTCCTGCCATGTTGATGGTAACTCTTCAGGGTGACCACTGCTCACTTGGCAATTTGAATATTTTAAGTATTATGACTTTCTTTAGCCTAAATACCTGTAGAAAATTGTTGAAGAAGAACCCTGCAGATAAGTCTCTTGGAGGAAGTTTCCCTTAAGTAACCTCCCGTGGCAGAAGATACTATGATTTACCTACAGAAATTTCAAGTGCAACTCAAAGAAAATTAAGTCCCTGATATGTGCTCTCCAGATAACCTGCTGTGCTGATATCCATGGTTTTATCAAATCGGCAGGGACAAGTCAACAGAGGTCGGGGAAGAAGCTGCTCCTTGTGCTCATATGGATCTGTAGCTTTAAAGTCCAAACTTTTTTAGGCATGACTTTGAAACAGCAGCAGCCACTGGTCTTATAAATGCATTTCTGCCTTCGACATGAGTGACTGAGATCATGTACCCAAGTGCTGCGGTATTATTATGGATTAGCTGCCCTAACTATGAAAAAGGCAATGAAGTTTCTGCCCAAGAACCTGGAATTAACTAGAAGCCAGCTGGTTTTGCCTGCACACTGGGAGCTGTTAATTGGCTTGAATGAAGCTGTTGTAGTGGGAACTTAGGGATGTGATCTTCGGAACATCATGCAGATGTTCATCTCTGGCAGACACTGGGGACCTACTGCTGTGGCTCAAGTTTGCAGGTCATCTCCAATGGCACTTAGAGCTAACTGTTACTTGGTATAAACCAGATTGAAATGAATGCCTGTCAGTGGGCAGAAACAGCTGGAACATCTGAGGATGTCTAAATGGAGGTGCATGTCGATGTTTGAGATGCATGCTCAGGCTCCTTGGGGTTGCTGGCTCTTAGGCTGTTGCTGGGAGTTTGGTGGCTATAGCCTTTTCTTATATATATGTAGCTGCCTCAGCTGTTGCCTTTTACTGCTGGGACCAGAGTTTCTTGTGGTCCAGAGTAAAGTACCCAACACTAAAGCTCTGTGACTGTGGCTGCCTGTAAGATTTTTGGAGGGAGGTGGTTTGTTGGTTTTAACTTTCATAGTGTGTGTGGCGGGGTTATATATCTGATTATCTGAAAGGCTGCTTTTATCCACATCCTGCTACACTTAAGAGCAACAGAGATGCCAAAACTGGAGTCCTCCTCTATTTTTAGAAAGAAGGCTGTTGAACACTGTTTGTAAAAGATTGATCTCAGAAACCTTTTTAATCCAAAAGACATCTTGGGATATGTTTAATGTTTAGAGAAGCATTAAATTTGGTGTTTATATCCTACTGTTCTGGATACATTTATGTGGTTTCACTAAGACTCTGATGTGAGGTGGAAAAGTAAGTTAGTGACAACAGAAAGTTGGTCAGTAGGTCAGTCCATAAAAAGCCTTGAAAAGCATCTCTCAGGTTTTTCTAAACTGAATAATACATGTTTACACATTGTATGGTGTAACTCAGTGCAGAACAATTGGAAAGAAACCCCAAATATATATAATCCAGATTGCTCTTGAGTTTTGGCAAGATATACCTCATTTTCTTCAGTGAATTTTAGGAGGCTGTATTATTTTCTGGCCACAGACTTGCTTTCAGACAGGAAGTTGCTAATACACAATAGAAAGTGTTAGGGTTTAAGAGCATTAGACCACAATTTTCAATGCAGTAGCTTCTTATGCTTTTGAATTGAATTTGACCATAAAAGCTAATAAGCAGTGTGTCATGGGGCAGGGAGTAAGATCAGGAAGATAATGTCCTGACATTAAACCCATTGTTTGCATCTGAAAACGCAGCAAAGTACCTCAGAAAACAGAATTACTGGACACTGGGGGTTCCAACTTCTTTGACGTGTTCGACCCAAGATAATACAGGAAAGTGGAGGAAGGGGGACAAACAAGCAGGATAGGGAGAGAGAAGAGAGAGGAAATAGATTTGCAGTGAACAAATCACTTAAAAAATCAATGAATATTCATTTAAATTTGTTTCACTTTTAGGCAAAAGCAACAACCATCAAAGAAGCTCTAGCCAGATGGGTAAGTACTAGAATAGGGTGTAGTGGCACGGGGTTTGTCTGTATTCAGCTAATTTTGTTTTTCAAACATTGTAAGAAATATGTTTGTTTGCTTAAAACATCTGCTTTAAGAAGTTTCACAAAGTAAAATGATGATTTACTGTTGTTGTTGTGTACGTTATTCTGTTGGACTTTCTGTATGTTCCTATTAAATTGATACAACTGGTAAAGATTAGTCTGTTTTGCCCTCCTGCCTTGTTCTGCTGAATACGCGTTGGCCAGAAGCTGCAAGGAGATTCAAAGTTGGGGATGAGTTATGTTTTAATTATGCTCTGTTCACTTTACCCAAGTGCAGTCCTTCCCACAGAATAAAGAAGTATGAAATTCTCACCGTAGTGAATTCAGTGAAACTTCTACATGTCTTTTGACATATGGTCCCTCATATTGTGCAAAGCTTAACTCAGAATTCGTTTCTTGGATTTTTTTCTTCTTAAAGTACTATGTTAATACAGAAGCTCATTTGTCTGGTGGTGGCTGACCTGGTCTTCCAGAAAGCTGTGTGTTGGCAAGGATGCAGATGTAATTTCAAATGATGATGAAGAATGCTCTAGGGTCAGGTTCACTGTCCAGTAAAACCAGTGAGAATCTTTCCCCAGTCTCTGAATTTTACATGAAAGCACAGATGTGCTGTTGGGTGTACACATGTTTCCCTGCTAATACTGGCCAGCTGCTAGAGCAAGGATTTATAAATGTTTTTGTCTCTAGAAGATCTGGATGTGATAGCATGGGCAGATACAATTGAAAGCCAGAAGCTCAAGGTACTAGCCTGTAACTGAAGATTACTTCCTTTTTGAGTTGTATCCTTGTTTAGTACCTTCAGTATTTCAGGGCTTTTCTAATTATGTTATATCCCACTAACTTCACTCCTGCTCTCCTAGTAAGAAACAGAATGCAACAACTTGCAGACATAAGTAGAGGTGTGAACTGTGTATAAAAAAGTTGACTTTTCCTCCCTCACTCTTTCTGCCTTCCAGAACTTCAGCTCCATGTTTCCTATGACAGATTTATTTTTCATTTGCTCCTCTGTCACATGTCTCTCAGGCAGAATCAGCCTGTGTCAGTGAGTTTCCATTAACATTAGGCATAAAGTGCTGAATTTGCTTTTCTGTTCAAGCTATTGGAGCTGGGTCTAAATCTTCCTTTTACTCTTCTTACTCTGTGTCCATGTGACTTGTACAATTGCAATTGGTGTTGTGTTGTATTCCTAACGTTTTTCTTCCCTTTGGCATAAGGGTTTACCTATGCCCTGCAGTCAGGATGACACTAGTTAAATCAAAGCAACTTGAAATCAAAGCAGCTTCAACTTGGCAAACGTGTAACCTGTTCTTAAAAACGTGTCTGTTCTACCTACACTTTCTCTGTGGGATATTGTGGTTGTGCAGCTGCTTACAGAAGTACTTGGCAATCAGGATGAATTTTTCCTGCAGGTGCTCACTGCTGGCCCAGTCTGTTGGAAGCTCTCTCCTTTTCATGTTTTTAAGGGAAAATGTTTTTTTATTTGCTGGTATAAGCTGATAGATTACAAACTGAGTGCAAATGGAAATAGATACAGTACTGTTCTTAAAAAAGAAAATGAAAGTTTCACATTGATATAGTTACTTTGTTTGAACATGTATCACCATATTTCAGCAAAACCTCCGACGTGTTTATTTACCAAATCACTAATTTTGAGTAAAAATACTGTCATACTGAATTTGGACAGTGAATTTTGGACAGAAACTGGAATATGAATAAGTGTACAAGACAGCATGTTGTTTTTTTTTTAATTAAATTAAGTTCTCTGAAGTATTTTGGGTGCATAAGAGGAAAAATAATGTTATCAAAACCTGATGTTCTGCAATGGGATACTAAAAGACTTGTGGGATATGATTAATTTAATTACAAAGTAGCCATATAAACTGGCACACTCAGCTATCTCTCTTTTCGGTAGATGCATGAAATAGAGGAGAAAACAAGAGTCCTTGTTTTGAAGGCGCCAAGATTTCTCCTTTGTTAATGGCCCTCCAGTCCATGCACTCAACACTGAGTGAACTGACAAAATGCTCCCTTTGTGCTGTCAGGGAGGCAGCTGTCAAAACTGCTGCTACTCTCTAAATAGATACTTGTTCCAAGTGTTTAGTCAATAATTGCCATCACTTCAGAATTTAAAAGCTTTAATAGACCATAGTTTTAATAAACCTACATGCCAAAGTTACATCCAGTTTCCCAAGGCTCTGAATTATCAGCCTAGGTTGTAAATAGGAAACCTGTTTTTTGCTGTATTCTCTAAAGTGTGACATCTTCCTCCACTCCTTCCTAATGGCTAATTAGAATTTTTTTTTTTTAGATTCTTAATGCAGTGAATTTGTTGAGGTTCCCCCCCAAAATACACTCCCCTGTGTTCAGTTTGTTTTGTGAGCCAAGCAGGAGTTCTGAGATTTCTGGTTGAAGTGGGAAGGAGACTTTTCTGTCAGAACTTTTAAATCTGCTTCAGCTATAGATTGGCTCTAGCTGAGGTTTCTGTATGTCTGTCTCCATGGAAATACCTTAATTCAGAATTTAAGCCTTCCATCTATTCTTCATTCTTTATTGCAGGCGACTCCTTTATTAAATTGCTTGAGTGTTACACAACTTCTAAAAACCAGCATATGTGATGTATAAGTTATTTTAATATCTTGAAAATGAGCTAGTCTTACCCTTTTTATGCTATACCAGCAGGAATCTTGATAACACTACTCAAAATGCTTTCTCTTTCCAGTAGTATATTGGAATTACTTCTATAGTAATCACTTTTAGAGTAATTATTTTAGTGTAGTAGTTTTTTGGTAATTTCATGTAGCAGTGAGTCTCTTCCTCACCTTCTCTTTTCTTTAGGAAGAGAAAAGTGGCCAGAAGGCTTCAGAGGCAAAGGAAGTGAAACTGTACGGGCAGGTTCCTCCTGTGGAGAAGATGGATGGAGCTCTTTCCACTCTTGTTAACTGCGAGTAAGTTCAGTTAAAAACACGTTGGAAACAAAATATTCTCCTCTCTTTGTTTCACTTTTTCTGCTGTCCACTGCAAATATGTATTTACTGTGTTTAAGTGTGGCCTTCAAAGCAGAAGCTTTCTCTTATTTTTTTCTTAACTGAGCTTCTCTTTCTGCACACAGTTGCCCTCTTTAATTCAAAGACCCCTGTAACTTAACTCAGAAGGTGTTAGAGTGGATTCTGTATTAATATTTGTCCCCAGAAAAATCATATGCTGTTTATCAGTATATGATAACAGGTCTGTGTTTGTAGTCTATCAGCTAAATGGCACATTCACGATCCACTCCAAAATTCATGAAAAAAAAGAGTGGATTTGAGCAAGACCTTCAGAAAGATAATAGAGTAATTTCAGAAATAAATATCCATGCATTTGATAAGGCTAGGCATCAAAAGATAATCCAGTATGTCATGTAAGTAACTCATGGTACTTTCCCAGAAGCTAAATAAAGTTGAAGAAATCTTAATGGTTTGAGGATGTTTTGAGTCTCTTTACACATCCAGATAGTTTACCATCTAATGAGACAAGAATATATAATTATTTCTAATGCAGTAGTGCTGGGACATGGAGTTCTTGCAATGTAGTGATCCTTTATGTACTGTGAATTGATTATTCTTGTTTTAAAGGAAACTATCACTGTCTACAAACTGCATTGACAGAATCGCCAACTTGAACAACCTAAGTAAGTGACAAGCCAGCTCTCCATTGTGTTTGTTTTCTAGTAGCCTGGTTAGGATATATGCCATCATTTGTTACATGTGTCTGGCTTTATTTATGCCCATTATTATCCTTTTGCATTCCCTCCTCACAGAACATTACAAGTGACCTTTAAATTGTAATTCTTACTGGAGAATGCATGCTGAGCAGCAGTGCTGTGTTGCAGCAGGTATCCCTGCAGTAGCCTTGACAGTTGTCTCGCTGTGCAACAATCAAAAATTCCATTCAGTATGCACTTCAGTACCCTCCCATGGGCCTTCTGTGCTAATCAGTTCTAGAGTGATGTCATGACCATTTTCCACACTCCTGATGGAGACAGTCTGCAGTTCAACAACTCTGCAAATGCATTATTGGTTGCAGTGAGGTTGGAGTGTTGTAGACCTGGATGGACAAATGTCATTTCACTTTGCAGAGGAATGGATATACTTGGTTCCATTTTGTTCATACTGCATAAATGGTTGTGCCACCATCTAGAAGTAGAGCTTCTCTTTCTTGGACAGCTGTCTTTGAAACTCTTGGGTTACTAACTTAATGGCCGGGCCTCAAGACTTTGACTGTGGCATGAGGCTGGCAAAGAGCTGCAGGTTTTGAAGCAGAGCTTCCAGGCTTTTCTGTTCCTACTAAAATGCCAGCTGGATAGATAAGGAACCTGGAATCTCATCCTTTCCAACTGCAGACCAAGAGATCTGTCAAAGAGTTGATGAGCTTATTTCCTTGCATAATAAGCTCAGACTTCAAAAGATTTGGAAATACAAGTCAGGGAAAAATATTCCACTAGTCTTTCCAAATAACTGTTGTGTAATACTTAAATTGAGAAACTATCACGAGAAAAAATAATTAGGCAGTTATACATAGAAGTGAAACCAATGAAATTGTTTAGTGGGATAAAACATTGCAATCCTTTAAAGCATCTTAAATATTTATATTAATGTAAATTCAAAACATCCAATCTATACAAAGTATTTGATGCTAAACTGGACAAACTAGAACTAAGTAGAATGTCTCTCATCAGGCATCTGTAAGGCAGCTTTATATGCTCCCTTTAGTATAGAAATCAAATCTGCTGCCTTAAAATAAGATCAGAATCACTTTTGCCTGGAAAACAAGGGATATGAATTATGTAAGATCAAAAGAAGCAAGTCAGCAGTTAGAGTCCAGGTGTAAGGTGAAATAATTTTTGTTCAGTGCTTATCAAAACTTAATTTCAACTACGTAACCTACACATGAGCAGCTTTGTATTCATGAGTGTATTTCTGAGCTTTCTCCTGCATCGATTTCTGCTGATTTGTTTAGGTCAGGAGGTTTTGTTTCTGTCAGGGCATTCTTTCTTAAGGCAGCCTGTTCAGAGTGCAGTTTGTAAGCAGAATATAGCATTTTACCTGACTTACAGCATCTTCTTGTTTAAAAATAACCTCTGTTTATTAGCAAGATTTTTTTTTTTAATTTATTACAGAAAATTTGAGGATTCTGTCTTTGGGAAGAAATAACATAAAGAACTTGAATGGATTGGTATGTGCTTTTTAGTATCAATTCTTCACTGACAAAATAGAATACGGGGTAATTTCCCTGTGTTCATACAAGCCTTTGCTGAATTCAATAAAATTAAGTTAATAAAGGGTTAGGCAATACCCTTTTATATTCTCCTTTTGCTATCATCTGATCACCCTCTTACACATTGCTTCTGAATTTTCAGATATTTGTTCACTTTTTTTTGGTTCAAATTCTCTTAATGTTTGGAAATTTTGCTACCTTAATTTACTACACAAAAGAATTTTAGAAAGAGAGATTTTGTTGTCTTTAATAAAGATGATCAGAACTTCTGTTTGAAAACTGGTGTCTATCTGTAAAGCCATTTAAATTTCACTGGCTTTACATGAATATAATTCCTACAGATTTTTGCATGCAGAACTTTCTACCTGAAGATAACTGGGCTGTGCTTCAATACAAATATTGGCAGTCCTGTAAACACACACTTCCTGAGAGTCAGTCCCTTTTATGTAAACTGGCTTTAGAGTTGATGTGGCAGGACCGAGTCTACCTAGTAGGGGAAAATTAGTTGAGGAAAAAATTGGATCAATTTTGTTACATTTGAATTTAGGCCAGAAAATTACTTTTTTCAATCACTATTTTTAAATGAATATATAAATTATTTTCATTCTCAAGAGATACTGTTTCACCTTAAAGCTGTTCTCACCTTCAGAGATGCCATATCTCTTATGTGTGAAATGCAGAATTAGTGCGTAATGACTGGTTTAAAACAACTTCTCTTTTGAGAGAATTATGAATGTGATTTCTGGCCAGCAGATACAAACATACCAGAATATACCAGAATGAATAATTCTCACACTGTATAACATCCCTTCCAAAGCAGTTGTTGAGTTGCATTCTCTTCACATATGCTTGCAGTGCACAAGTAGGCAGATTTGTCTCCTCTGCCCCATGCCTTAGGAACTACTCCAGTCAGCTACATCTTGTTTTATTCTAATACAGAGATTTCTGTCCTCCTTACATATATTTGCAGATATATTCCCATGAGCATTTGCCATGCTTCAGAATTAGGGACCTGCTTAAAAGGAAATGAGGACCAATATACCTTAGTATTTTTTCGCATGAGGTGACCTGTAGAAGGTGAGGAAAGAGTATGAATAATAAGGAAGATGTATTTCTGCTTATCTGAGTAGTCCTGTCATTTTCCAGGAGGCAGTTGCTGAAACTTTAGAGGAGCTGTGGATCTCATACAACTTAATTGAGAAACTGAGGGGTATCCGTGTAATGAAGAAACTGAAGGTTCTTTATATGTCAAATAATTTGGTGAAAGACTGGGGTAAGCCATGCCTGTCTGCTCCATAGAGACTTCTGTAGTATGGTGAATGCATGAGTCAAGTTACCAAGTGAAAAATAGTGCTGTATGTCATGGAGCTTTGATTCTAACTGACAAGGCTGTAGACATGTGCAAAATCCCTAAACATCCACTCATGCAAGAGAGCAAAAATAGTTAGAATATTGAATTTAACTTCTAAGTCCAATTAAGTTCATGCTTTGAGTCATCTTTCTCCAAGCTCTTTTAAAACACATCCCTTCTCTTTAACCTGACACCAGAGCCCAAGCAGTCCCTCTCCAGTTGTATCCCGTGCTCTTTATGTTTGCACTGAGTGAGAAAGGAATGTGTGGTGCAGATGTACTTTCCATGTTCCATAATCTGGTTGGTGTTTTCACCTTTGTGGTTGCAGCAGAGTTTGTGAGACTGGCAGAGCTGCCAGTACTAGAGGAGCTGGTGTTTGTAGGCAATCCACTACAAGAGAAATTCGCAGCTGATCAGAACAGTTGGATTGAAGAAGCAACCAAACGGGTACCCAAGCTGAAAAAGCTGGATGGTGAGTTTGGGGCATGAGGCAATTGGGGTGAGTTAAAAGCTTAATATAAAGACAACCACAGGGAAATTAAACATAACCTCAGAGGTTCATTTGTGTGCCCATGAAATTAATATTCCTCCCTCCTGTTCAGAGTTATTCAGAAGTAGTTCCTGAGATCCTGACTGCAGTGTTTGATGGATTTTGGAGTGTTAAATCCAAGTGGTCTTGCAACCTACATTTGGACATTATTCTGTAGTTACTCAAGAAGTTTTATCAGTTGCCTAATATGGAATGGAAAGATTTAGCATTAAGTAAGTTAACAAGGCTTTCATGTGCCAAGTTGAATTACAGTTTTCCCAACAAAAGAGGTGACATGAGAGAATGGAGATAGACGGGGATATGCTCTGGTTCGCTTTTGATGTAAGGGCGAATTTCAAAACTGCATGCAAATTTCCTAAATGCCTGAATATCCCCCTCCATTACTGCAGTAAGCCTCAATTTGTGAGCTGTCCTCTCCTATTTAAGACACTGGTATGAAAATATATTTAACCGTTTAGTGACTAAAAATTAGATAATTTTGAAATCTATTTTTAACTATGTTAATTCCTGCCAATGGATATGTTAGCTGTTCACTATTATCCCCTGTTTACTAAAGCAATTAAGGGGAGAGCAGGAGTAATAACACTAACATAGAGTCAGAATAACAGCAGGGAAGGGAAGAGTGGAGGCATGTCAACAAGAGGAGACAGCTTCACTACAGGGAGCGGTGGTTGGGAAGTCTATTACCAGATTCTACCTAAAACCAGATCAACTGCAGTAAAAACAATACTAAAAAGTGGAAGCCTGATGAGAGAATTGCACTTCTAGGAAAGATGGCCTTCAGTGGTCCATTTGCTACTGTAGTAGGAAAAGTTTTGAGTGTTAAACAAAAAACAGAATAGGGCACATATCTGTGGGCAAAAGGTGCCCTTGGTAGTATAAGGTCAGACTTGCTAACCACACTAAAACCTGGGCATATGTGTCCTGGAAAAGGCAGCACAAAGGGCCCCACAAGAGAAGGGGGATGTGCTGACTGGCTGTTAGCAGTTGAACTGACTTGGTGCGCCTCCCAAAGACCAAGTGACGCTGATCTTTGCAGACCATGCTTTACTCTGTTACCCAAGATGTTGGAAAAACATCCAACAGAGGAGCTCATCAGTTGAAGGCTTTACTAGTTAAGACCAGTTGAGGTATGCAGAAGTTGATGTTGGTTAGACACAGGCAGGTAATAGAACTCTTGACTCTTTCCAACAGGATGGATAAGCTTTCAGGCAGATCGTAATTAACTATGTCTTCCTCTTCTTCTTTTCCTCTTTGTTTTTTTTCTTTTTCTTTCTCCTAGGTACCTTAGTTGTTAAAGGAGAAGAGGAAGAAGGAGCGGAAGGTGCAGAAGGAGCAGAAGGAGGAAATTGAATGACACCTTCTTTTTGGGTATTAAATTATTAAAGTAACTCCAGATAGCTTGGCACATAAACTTTTATAAAAGTATTTGTTTTGAAGAAAATCTTTGGGCAGTTTTTAAAAGACCAGCTTATCTCCACAGTCTCTCACCCAAAGAGTTAGTTACCAAAAATTGCTCACACTGGTTTTGTCAAGCTTATGATACCTTCTGTAGAGACTAGTGGAGCTGAGTTTACCTGCTGTTTGGTTAGCAAGAGAACTTTATTTAAATTAATACATAGCTATTTTTAATTCCTGATTAGTGGTGCTTGTTGTTCACTCTTGGGTTATAAAAGAACCATTTTAGCTTATTTGGTGCTGCTGGTGAACATTGAATTGGAAACTCTTGAGAGCAAAAGAACAATGTTCTTTTGTGGGCTGACAAGCTTTGTTGTGTTTAATTTTGTCATGGGACTTTCTCAATAGTTTTAATATGCAAGTTTGCCTTTTCATTCCTTGAAATGTTATGCCAAACAGGCCCAGTAGTTGCAGACATATGCACAAAAAGGTATTGGTCTGATGAGCGCTTGTTCCTGGCCTTAAGTCTTGAAATGGGCTTCTCACATTGGAACTCAACTGCATTGCTTAGAGCCATGGATAACTTATATATTTATTTATTTTGAAGAGGCAGTGGGAATTCTTTGCATGGTTTCAGTAAGACTATAATACCTGCTAACTTTGGGGTTTGGCTCTTACTAAGAAATTACTTTACTTTGGAATGTGTGGCCTATTAGCTTACAGCTGTTTTCTGGCTTTGGATTGGGTCACTGGTGGACGTAATCCTTCTCAGCTCTGGAATCTTCCTGTAACTAAGTAGGCCGATAGTAACAGAGAAACTAACAGCAAACAGAAGACCTGGGCTCGAGGACAGAAAATTTTGATTTTGGGGATACTAATTTTTTGTGAAAGCACAGGTATAAGCAGTGAGAGAAAGTATATGTGGTTAGAGGGGATGGTGAGAAGAGAAGAGAAGAGAAGAGAAGAGAGAAGAGAAGAGAAGAGAAGAGAAGAGAAGAGAAGAGAAGAGAAGAGAAGAGAAGAGAAGAGAAGAGAAGAGAAGAGAAGAGGGCATTGGTAAAAAAGGTATTGAAGAGGTACTAAATGTGATATATTGCAGGGTAACCAGTTTTAGGAAAGCCCCCTTATGTGGCTATATCTAGTGAAAAGCATTAAATAACAACGAAGACGTACCTGATTGCACTGTGGGATGCCAATTCTTCTTCTCTTTGAAGAATACATGGAGTCACTTGAGTAGATTTTTCTGCAGTTCCTTTTTGGTTTTTAACAGGCTTTTCTTCTAATTTGTGATACCATCTTTTTTAAATTGAAGTGGTGACAAGCATATCTGCTGGTTCCAGTCCAGGCATAGAAGGGATGGGGGCAGAATGCCACTCTTAGTTATTTTGTTTGTGAAGTTGTGGCAGGAGTTGAAATCTTGGAAATCAAGTTCAGAGCTGAAATGGTAGAATTGGCCCAGGCAACAGTGGTATTGATCTCAAGCTCCAGCTATAATTGTAGTAGGTGATTCTCTATAAACAGTTTCTAAGTGAACACTGTGAAGTAAATTATTACAAGACAATCACAGTTTAGTTTCAATATATTGCTCCTTAATCTGTGATTATTAGAGGAATTCTAAAGCATTCTGATTTAAGTTGGCATTTGCTGAAGAGGTTTGAGTTTGATTTGAATCTGCTACTGAAAGTAAGGTCAAGAGAACAACGGCAAAAACTCTGGATGTTCTTCACCCAGCATGAACTATTTCCAGGCAGCTGTTCTCTTTACCAGAAAATACTTTCTTAGTTAGCTAGTCCACTGGATTTAGACAACTTCATTTTCATTTTTTATTTCTTGAGAAGTATTCTCCTAGGTTTATCATGAGTAAAGGCAGCATTGACCAAGCAGCACCGTGGAGGAGTGTCTACAGGCAGCAGTCATTTCACATGTCTTTTGAAGCCAAGCCACTCTGCTCACTTGCAGCCAACCACTGTAGGCAAGGTGGGTGTGCTTGGGCAGTACAGAGCCCGTGGCACATTTAGGCCCTGCTGGCCCCATCTGCTGGGGGGCCACAGGGGATTGGCTGTGCCCTTGATGACTTTAGTTAAAAGTGTGGCTCCTGTGAGCCAGAGCTTGACTGACTCAAAACTTGCCTTCTGAATGTTCCCAACCAGCAGAAATGCCAAATTCATCTCTGTGTTTGGAGATATTTTCAGAACAGACCACCTGGTGCTCCTCTCCTTGTGCTTGGCCCCAATAAAAAAGGGGTTGAAGCTGTGGACTCTCCCAGCAGAGCTGCAAGAGTGGTGTGTATGCTGGGTTAGCTCCACACGTCTGTGACATGAGCAAAAGGGAGTGATGAGCACAGTCCAATGCCAAGTAATCCTGCTGGTTGATTCTTTAAATATGGCCCAAGTCTGTACATTTCTGAAGGTTATGTTAGATATAACAAAGACACTACACTTTGGCTGTATTGGGGCATTCTGAGAGCAGAATAGAAACTTGGTGTTCTGACTGTGTTGTAATGACTGAAGTGAAACACAGATCCTTTGACAAGTTGTGAGGGGTAAGAGCAGTTCCTGGCTCTTGTAAGTGATCAGTAGAGGCCACACCTACGGCAATCAGTCCAAAACTATTGTAGGTGGTGGCAGAGCTGAGTGGATTGTGTGGCCCAGTGGCATTGGTGCTTTCCACAGATGAAAGGGCACAAATTCTCTAGCTCCATTCTTTGAGGGCTGCATATTACAAATACCAACAAAAAAGGGGAAAAATAATTATTGAAGGAAGGGAGCATTCAGTCTTAGAATATAATTTAAAACCTTTCTGTTAAAAACTATGTGTCAGTCTCATTGAAACAACGCAATAAGAAAAGAATTGACTGTGGCTTTTGTTTGTCAGGAGATGCTTCATCTCAAAGCTGGTAGCTTCACTTTCCCTTGCTTTGCCTAATGATTTGTGATTACTCTCAAGAACAAAACGATCCCCCCAAACTTTTTCTCCTCCAAAATAAAGTTTCCCTAAATTTTTAAATTTGCACTTTAAAATTAGGCACTGGATGTAGTGAAAGACATAGAGAGGTGGTAGAATTAAAACAGCTGGTTTGGATATTGGTGGTGCTACAGGATGTTAAATACAAGGTGACAGTGACACCTTGGCCTGGGCACCCACAGGGACATTGGAGTGAGATGCTGGAAGGCCTGGCTTTCACTTGTACACTCTGCTGTTCCCTATCACCCCACATCCAGTGAAGTAGTAAGCACACTATTATTCATGGATGAAAAGAGCACCCATGTAAAATGTGCAAGCCATGTGGAATTCTGCTTTTCCCAGTGAAGTTACAGAGGACCTAGCTTCCACTTTTATCCTTAGAGAAATATCCTAAAATTAATTAGTGGTAAGAACTAGCTAGGTTTTTTGCTTGCTTGTTGGCATAATCACCTGTCTTCAAAGAGCTGACTGATGTATGCAGTGATTATAAAGAACAGATGGAAAAATGACAGAAAAGACCTGAGAACCAGGAGATGACTCAGGTTACACTAGAAGTAGGCTCATCTAGAAAACCTTCCAAGCAAGAGAGCACTTTTAACATCCCCTTTGGCAATCTTTTGTATACAGTAATTTTGTAGCATGAAAAGCTGTTAAATTTGCTGTGTTTAAATTATTTAGGCCTATCTTTATAAATGTTATTCTGTGAAACTTGTTCAAAAATAATATAACCTTATTTTATACAAATGTCTTTGGCTGATATGTAATGAAATAGTTCAGCTTGTGAAGAGTATTTGGAAACTAAATTTTGTTCTCATTAAATTTTCCTAGCTGCTCAGGAAGCAACGTATTTATGGTATGATAACATGTAAATGCTATTCCTTATTGCCTCTATATTTTAGAATAGAAAATAACTTAAGGCTTTAAAAATGCTGATATATTGTGATTGTTGTCATCTGATACATAAATATTTTTCAATCTTTTAAGACATTGGTTGTCAGAATTTGTTCTTAGATCCTAAAAGAAAAATCTACTACTGCTGTATGTGGAAAAAAATCCAGGTAAGTCAGAGAAATGGCTGGTCTTTCTTCAGTACAAAATTACTAATTCACTTTGAATTTAAATTCTGTTAACAGTAATATATAACCAGTTCCATTAAACCCAGATAGGGGAAGCTAACTGATTCATAAGCTTCTCTAATAGAAACTTCAGCCTTCAGTAGACCATGTCACTGAAATGTAATTTCAAAACTCTGATATAAAGAAAGTTCTTCCTACCCCACACCACACAGCAGTTGGTCTCACTAATGAAAAGAGCAGCAGCCTACAGTGATGGTTGTAATGCTATTTAGATAATGTACAGGGAGTTACTGCAGAACACCTCACAGTACCACTAACTCAAAGCTTACTAAAATGCTATCTAAGGTTTCTTTCAGTAGCTGAAATAACTTCCAGAAGTTTGGGCTTAGATCCAGCAGTTAAAAAAGATAGAACCCAAATTGCTCAAATGTGTGGGTTTTTTGATTGTCCAAGGTTTGTTTGCACAGCCTCAAGTTTAGTGCAAAGTACTTAACTTCAGCACTTTTGCCAGCTGGCTTTGACAGGGAGGCAAATGCATGACTGAAAAGTCCTGGTCTGTTATCTCAAGTGAAGGCTTCAGTGTTCCCTGTCTCTTCACACACCAAACAAAATACTTTTTTCTCCAAACGCTGTTGCTGATCAACTGCCACAAGAACAGGACTAAACTAAAGCAAGGACTTCTACACTGAGCTGAAAAAATTAGTATTTTCATGTCCTGCGCTGAGTCTTTTTCCTGCCAGCTTTGCCAAAAATATTGAAATGAGGTCAGCATAAATTAACAGTTATGCTGCCTTAGATCCTAAGTGCAATCTCACAGGAGACCAGTCAGGCACTGATACACGCTGCTTTACGTAGCATTTGGAGCTTTTAAATACATCATGTCCATAGATGTGAGAACATCTGTGTAGCCTAGTTAACTAAAAGGTAAAGTACCAAAATGGAAGGAAGATGTTTTGAGGATAGATGGAAGTGTATTTAAAATCCACAGCAAGAGATCCAGCTGCCGCCAGAAGAAACAAAATATGTGCTGTGTAACAAAATCTAATTCCTCCCCTCAGATTCAGGTAACAGATAAGTGTCTTTAAGACAGTATTTACTAAAAGGTTTTCCAAACTTTGTCACTGAAAAGTGTGATACAATATGATCTAAAACTGAAGCCATCCCAGAATTCACATCTGATGCAGGCCTGTCAGGTACTGAGTTCCTCCATGATGTCTGTGCCTTGCCCATGGTCTTTGTAGCTGTTTCAGGCAGTGTCAGAATCCCACCGGCCTTATTTACAGCACAGCAGACCTAGAACTATTCCCAAGCAATTCCCAGCACACTGTCAAGGTGGTTTCTGCCTTTCTGTGAGGGTGCTCGGCCTGGAGGGGGACACACATCCCATCTGCACTTCTGTAAAGCAGTGGAGCTGCACACTCCTCTGGTCTCCTACAGCTGCACGTGCCAGTCGTTCTCTTGGATGTAAGACATGAAACACATTGCAGGCTTGTGTGAGAGGTGGAAAACACAGGTGAGTACAAAGAGAGAGCAGACCAGCCAGAAGGCCTTGGGATCCTCCAGTGCATCACAGCCTGTACAAGCCCCTGGACACTCCCTCATACCACCAAAAAACTCAGCTAAGAAACTATTTTTTAAACCTCATTTAATAAAAGGGTTTTTAGATATATAGAGGATATTAAGTAAATAAGTTACATAGTACATTACAATCACATCCGCAAGATTTCCTTTAGTGTATTAATATTTTATAAAAAAAGCACACAAAAAATAAATTCAGTCCAGTCTATCACAACTGTACAGCAACAGGTAAATATATTTATATATGTACATTTTAAACATGTAACAGTCTTTTAAAAGGTGCCCTAGGCAGCAGACACACAAAAGGAAGTGTCTGCTCACTTGTTAAAATAAAAGTAATATACTTTATTATAAAGCATTTATACAGTAATTACAAAGGCTGACTGCTCCTGTACAGTACACCAAAGCTCTGACTACAAATTTAAAAACAGAACATAAAAAGAATGAACACAAAAAAGTTTATATCAAATCTGAACTACAAGGGGGAAAATACATGTGGAGAAGCTGCAGGAAACTTTTTTTAAAATACACAATTACATTTCTATAAAAATATATGTTGTCCTCTAATCTGGAGAAGTTAAGGTTTTTTTCAGGCTCAGCTGTCAGTGGAATAAGTCTTAGTCTGGGAAAGAAAGATCCTTAGACAGCTTGGGATTCAAAGTTTGTGTCTTCCTAACATACGACACAAGAGAGAAGGAGGGAAAGTAAAGCAGCTGAACCCAAGTGACGAATTTACATAGAAACTCACCCCACCAGAAATCAAATATGATTTGTAGACTTGCTTCTCTGTCTCTTTAAAGCTTTATAAACTTCCAGACATACATAAGAAGATAAAGCAGGGAGAAAGTTTGTGTGGGAATATGTGTATTAGAATAAGGTTTCTGGTAAGCACTGGACTAAGCGTGCCATTGTATGAAAGCAGACAAGACTCCTATGGCTGTAGTCCTTCCTACTCCCATTTCTTTAAAATACAGTATATATCTGTAGGAATCTTCTAGTCTGCTGCCTGAAAGAGAATTAAGAAGTGTGTAACTGCTGAGAGTGAGAAAGCTCACATCTGTGATTTAAGAAACATTTTTTTTGAAAGTGTTGATTTTAATCTAAGCTTGTTGCAATGATAAAAATGACCAAAAGCCTCAGTCTGATAAATCAGAGAGTATTTTTAGGTAATTTGGCCTTTGTCTACAATGAGTTTAACAGATGAGTTACCTTTAAGCTTTTGAATTTCTATCTTTGCCCTTCCTTTAAGCAACTACATCCCTACCTGTTTCTAGCCAGCAAAATGCCATGGTTCTGCACAGCTGAGTGAAATTCTGTAGGCCTTCAACTTACAGAGCCAAGTCCTCTCTGATACCCTGACCTGTGTCAGTAAAAGAATAAACATCAAATAAATTAAAATACAGAATGGGTCTTGCAGCTAGACTGCAAAACACCTGCAGCTATATCAGATATGCATTACAACTGCATGCATCTACCTAGTAATTACATACACACACAGTCTTACAAAATTCAGATGCTATCCCCATGCAGATCACAAACCTGAAAGACTGAATCTATCTGTAGAGGGCAGGCAGAAGCACAGGCAGAGGTACATGATCAGGGCAAACGTGACCTGTCACTGCATCTCTGGGATGCCCAGTGCTGGCATCAAGACTCAAGTAGGTAATGATTTGAAATACAGCCATCTGACTATGGGGTGTATGATCACCTGAAGCCTGATCTTGCACTGTAAAAAGCAAATCTATTAGTACACATTTACAGAATTGCATTCTATAAGTATTATATTTGTTCCCATAGAAAAGAACTAAAGCGAAGAGACAGCTTGTTCAAATGAATGACTTTCTTCTGCCTGTTTTCTAAATTAGCAGCAAACCTTACACTAAATGGGGATTAATCAATAGGCCTTTAAATTATGGAAAATAATGAGCATGGAGCTTTAAAATAGACGTATCAACAGAACACTGACAAGAATTTTGTTTGGGATGGGTTTTTTAAAATCTTAACTGGAGTAACACAAACTTAAATTAACACTGTGCTGCAGTAAAGAGCCACTCAAGTAATTCTTCCCCCACAAAGAGTAGAACCGTAAGTCATTCCAGATTAGACAAATTCCATTCCAATGCTTTGTCCACAAAAATTGGGGGTTGGTTGTTTAGGTTTTGGTATTCATCTTTTTTTTAAAAAATAATTCTCTGCCAACTTTTGATAGTAGGCAAGTTCTAATTCAAATGCAGGATCAGTTCCAAGCTCATACTGCCAGCCAGTGGGTAGAAGGCTTGGTTTGCTTCTTTGTCTTTTAAGATGACACTTGAAGGAGCTATTTTCCTTACTATCGTGCCAGAAAAGAAGTCTTCTGGTGGCTACTAGCAATTTGGAAGTGTGCTCAGACACATTGCAGCTTGATGCCACTTGGCATATTTACCTGATTGTGGTCAGCCCTGCTAATGCACAGCTGTTATAGAGGTTATCCTCAGAAAAAGCCCTTTTCTGATTTTCTTCCAGTGACAGACTGAGTCCAGTTTTCTTCTTCTGTTCTACTTATACTGCAGCAGGGTGGGAGAGAAACAGCCAGTACTGGAATCAGCACATAATATACACAACATTTTTATGCAAGTAAAGAAAATCTCTGATTTGTTCTAATCAGCACCTCAATGGCTTGTCCTTGACAAGAGGAAAAAAATTATCAGTTTCCTAAATTGGGGAGAATCAGTGAAAGATCTGGCCTTTGGAAGACTGTAATAATGCTTGCAGTTGCTTCACCTATTGTTCCTCCTGACACAGTGTGCTGAAGCTTCTGTTCTCTCCAAGGGCCCTAAGATAATGGCAAACAAGCATTTTCTCCAATTTATGAAATAAAAAAGATAAAAATCCACACTGAAATCCTTAAGAGGAAGACTGATTTGCTTAAGCTTCTTTTTAAAGAAGCAGCTTTTAGTTTTTTGCCATTTTTGAATGATTTTACCAGTTCATGATGTGCCACCTGCTTCCTGGTTAGTCAACAAGATACATTCAATGTAGAACCATGGAACAGTCATCCAAATGCTGAAAGGAACCCCAGTTTTGACAGGAATGAAACATACAGTCCTGACAGAAAATTGAACACTTACAGGTGAAAGTGTCAACTTTGCAAAGAGTGCAGTCCTTAATAATGTTCCTCCTGATTTTTTAAGAGTAGTAACTGTTTCTGCTACTCAGAAAAACAATTCTATGCAAAGGCATAGATATGTCAAAGCAAACATTGTATAATACACAGTCTACCAAACAAAAGAGTGAAGCCATCATGGTTGCATAAAACCACAGGGCAAGAAGACTGCCAGATGACATGCTGGAGTTATAGCCTCTTTCTACAGTCAACCAGGAATTTATCTAGCAGCTGGCAGGGTCAAGATTTAAAAGAAAAAATCATGATAAATGTGGGCTATAAAGATGTACAGAACAATCCAGTGCGAATCTAACATCTGTCACCTGGGCCACTTCTTAAATCTATTTCACCAGCAGCTTTTGGTGGCTAGAGTTTTTGGGCTACTAGCTTGTCTGTTCTGAAGGAAGAGTCAGCCTTTCAGCAAAGAACACAGCTCACAGCAGGACTGCCCAGCCACTGTGTGCAAATAGGTGACAAGCTTCTCCTGTACAAACTGACAGCAGCTGTCTGGGAAACCAGGGCTCTGCCATAAAAGCTTGATGATGGCAGTTTCAAGGAATAAATGAGGGCTGCTACAAGACAGAAGAGGATATTGAGAGATAAAAACATTCACAGAGGGATCACTGCTGGAGATAAGAGTCCATTCCTCCCGTTTCTGAGGTGCACACCAATCCAGCACACAAGAAGATCTGGGTTCATTTTCACTAAACAAACTTGCTCCCATTTACGTAAAAACCATTTATATCAAAGCCAGCAATTTTCATTTCAAATTGCACTTGTGAAGCCCAGAGTCCTTTAAGTTAATCAAAGGCTGACTGTTTTGTTTGCCAAGATGAGACAACCTGCAACGCCTGTGGCTACTCTAATCCCACAGGATATTTTTATATCCATTGCACCATTCTTAATGCCATAAGATAACTGACCTCAGGCTTCCCCTTGAAAAATAAAACTTCCTCGCAAAAGGAAGAAGAGTGTTTTGCTTATCTCACTTTTTGCTTTTGTGAAACAAAGGTCAAAAGTGCACACCATCTTTCCACAGAACTTGTCTGCCTGAAGAACTGCTCAGAAAGAAAGGCAGGAAAGCATAAAAGGAAGAAGAACTTGCTGAGAAAGGAAACAATTAGAAATCACCAGTGTCACAGTAACTGGATACACTTAGCTCAGAGTAGAGCTTAATTTTCTTGCTCCAGTCTGGAAACCTTTATATCCAAGAATCCCACAACCATGATTTCTGACAAGAACAAAAAGAAAGGTCTGACTGACCTGAGAGAACTTACTTCCACTGCAGGTGACATTGTACTATTATGTACCTCGTATATCATAAATAGAATAGAAATCTTACTAGTCTTCAAAAAAAAAAAAATCCAAGTTGAAACAAATCTCGTTATCCACAATTCTGGCTTGGTCAGTACTGGCAAGGTGAAGTGGAACATGCGGCATGAGGAAACGGCAGCACTGAAACCAAAACCTAACGGTTCAGGTAAGAAAAGTGCAAGCAAAAAAAAGTGAGACCACTGAGGGGGAGGTTGGGTCCAGCCTTGCTACTCCCTCCACTCCTGGTCTGCTGCTATATTTCTCCATCTTCATCGGAGCTGGCGCTGCTGCTCGCGCTGCCGCTGCTGCCGCTGTCGCTGCTCTCCTCCTGCCGGGCCTGGCTGCGGGCCGCCGCCACCGCCGCCTCCTTCTCCCGCTGCTTCAGCGCCGCCGCCTTCTTCTCCTGCTCCGCGTGGCTCTTCATGTGAGCGCTGCGGCTCTTCACCTTGTAGAACACCCTGAGGGAGGCACACACGCACATCAGCACTGGCCTCTGCTATGGCCTCCTCCCACACTTGCGCTGCCGCTCCGCCTCCAGTTCCTGAGTTTGAGCTGCGGACCTGCCGCTGGCGCTGCGCTAGAGCACCTACAGCAAACGCCACTCGTGCCAGCCGAGGTGCAACGCCAGCAACGCATCCTGAGCACCCTCACCCCACTCTGTCTCCTGCTGGGGCCGCTTCTCATTCAGCTCTCAATTCAGAGGGCAGTGCTGGTATCTGAATTATGCAAGTGATGCTTAACACAACATGGCCCTGGTTTTCAGGCTGTGCCACAACAATACAATAAGCACAGAGTCAAATGATGGCCCAATGCCACTCCTGAGCCTTGTCCACAGAGCTTGAAATACTTGAGCTTTTTCCTTCTGACTCTGCATTTCTGTGATCTGTTCCTCCATCATTAACTATTTGGATTTTGCATCAAGTACCACAAGTGAAGTTCAGATACCATTTAGAAGCCTTGTCTGCTTGTCCTGTTGTTTTAAGAGTAAGCAACTTATGTAGGGGACTGAATTTTCCTGACAGATTCTGTGGGCAACAAACCTACAGTAACTACTAAAACTGTGTGAGGAAAACAAATATATTTGACATTCACCAAAGACTGCTGACAAATTTAACCAGATGAACTCTGTAGCTACTGGCCTAATAGCTGCTGCTACAATGATGGTGGTGTCTTGCATTTCTATATCACTGTTCCTAAGTCTATACCACATTCTTTATATGTGACCGAGCAAATACATAGAAACTTACTGTTACAAAAATGCAAGCACTACAGAGGACCAATACAGCAGCTGCTTGAAAGTGCAGCTTAACACCAAATACTGTATACAGTTGAAATGCAGGTGGTATCTCATGCCATGTGAAGAAAAACAGGCCTTAATTTGCATGTATTAGTGGGTCAGTAATTAATTAAAATTATTGCCAATGTCTATGGCCTATATAGAAAGACAGAAGGCTCATTTGAGAAAAAGCTTCCACAGGAGATGCCCTACTGTGATTCTCTACACTATTGCTGAAAGCAGAATTGGTCTTACCTGCCACATTTTTTACATGGAAATGTGTTTTCTGTGTTTTGTGTTTTACTGGTAGCATCTGATTTCATCTTCTGTTTCCTCTTCTTCCTCTGCACCGGTGCAGTAATAGGCTTTCGGGGTTTCACTGTTATCTCCCTTGGCCTCCTCCCAATTCTGCCTGTGACAGTTGCCTCATGACTCCTCATATTGGTGTCGCCGGCCTTTGCAAAGAGAAGAGTTGAGGCAAAGTGACACAAACCCACCATCAGAAGGAAAACACTCGCTGAGCTCCTGTGCTTCACTCATTCCAGAAAAAGGTTTTATTTAATGAGAAAATCTTCAGGCTATTTTAAGGACATTTCTCAAGGCCCTCTGTGTGCACCAGCCACAAATAATACGCTGCATTTCTCCATCTTACACATCCCAGTTCTCCCATCACAGCACACAGCCTGACTGATAGTAACACTCTGAGCTACCTCAGCCCAATCTCTTGCTCCAGAAAAAGTTAAGAGTTGGAAACTTTTTTGATCTGGAACTGCCCACCTGTTTTCTAAACTATTTTCAGAGTGAAAGTGGCATAGAAAGCACAACATGCACAATGCAGCACTTACTATTACACCATCCTGTAGTGTCTGTTCATCTTTCAGAGCATTAGCACTCCTCTTTCTGTTATCCAACCCTTCCTCTGCCTCCTCTTCTTCCTCCTCTTCCTCCTCCTCCTCCACATGCCCCTGCTCCTCACTGAAGATATCCCTTCTGAGAGGAAGAACACGGGCAAACCTATGGGAACTCTTCACCAGATAAGATAAAGGAACTGTTAATTTTGATGTCTGTAAGTAAATGACATTCTATGACACAGGACACAAATTGGTGAGTCTGGACTCCTGTGGAGAAGCCAGATTGTTTGCACTTCTGATTTAACCAGTAAATGAGACAACACACAAGACTTCAAGCCACAGCCTAAAAGAGGTGAGAGAAATGTAGGAAATTACTTACCTTGATGTCAACTTCAGCTTCATCTTTCATGGATCTCTCATTAGCACCATCAATGTCCCCAAAGATTAAGGTCCCATTCCGACCAATTTTCACCTGTTTTTTGTATGTGTAGTAGAATTCCACACACTGAGCCACTGTTTTGGTTTTTATCTGTTGTTAAAAAAACATGGAAGTCCAATGGATTACATAATTTTTAAAAGACTTATGGGGGTGCAATTACTAGGGGTGCAATAAATACACTTTGTATTTTCTTTCCTTAGTAGTCACCATTCCACCACAGCTGGTGTTCAAGCCTCCTTTTCTGTGTCAAATTTTCCTGTCTGCCTCATCCTACAGCCTATTCCCTACTGCCACTGTTATTCACCGAGAACTAGAGGACAAACTTTCCGAAGAAAAGCTGGTTAATGTAAAGGTGACAGAACCTGGAACTTTGTAAGCTTAATGCACCTCTTAGCTCTGACATGTTCCAGTTGAGCTATCAGGCTTGACAGCAACCTCTCTGTTTTATGGGGGAGCTTTATTTTGCAGCAGCACATCAGAGAAGACCAGACCAGAATATCAATCCAAAAATGGAAGTGAAGGTTTGCAGCCCTTTCCCATTTTGGCCATGTGCATTTTGTAGGCATATGGTGGCAGACAATTATCAGCATGGACTTGTGACCATCCACATATTCTGTATCAGTGATTTCTCTGAAATGCCTGGAATATATTCTTAGCTTCTGAGCTTTTGCTATTTAAACTGCTTTTGAGGAATTTATTCAGTAAATATGTTTGCAGCTCCTGGTTTTGCACTCTCCTTCAGTGATTTCCCCCTTACTAACATGTCCTACCTCACCAAAAAATGAGAATGATAATTTTTATTATCACAACACTGGAACGAGACATCTAAAGGATGCATTATCTTCATATCCTTCTTTGGTCCTCTCCATCAGTGGCAAAGATGTGTTTCTTTTTAGTTTTATCAGCAAGCCATTTAAGCCAAACACTGCCAGTGCTTTATAAAAAGTGCTCTGCAGAGGAGATATCTGCAGCATGGACTAATGGAAGTAACGTAGTTTAAATACCAGGGTTAAGTAAACAACAACAGCAAAACAAACATTATTGTTCTAGCTTTCTGGTGAGATTTTTATGCTGTGCTGGATGCTGACATTTCTCTGAAATCTTCTGAGTGCAGGACTTAGTGCTTAAAACTGAGGTTTAAGAAAAATTAAGATTCCTTTATTAAATATTCAACAAACATGTAAAAACTCACAAAAAACAAACAAACAAACAAAAAAAAAACTTACAAGCTTTTGGACCAAGAAAAAGTCTTTCTTGTAGATTGCAATGCCTTTGTTGAACAGCTTTTTTTCAGCAACCTTCCACTTGTCTGATCCTGTAGGCAAAAGTAAGTTGTAATGGAAGCCCAAGCAATTTCAAATGTTTACTCTTCTACATACCTTTTCTTAGTGTTTGCCTTAAATAGGACCAATACAAATGTGTGAAGGTGCAGTCTCTCCTTGAACCTACCACAGCAAAACTGCAGACTGCTGTTAACTCCTCCCTTACTGCTCCACCTCCGCTCTCCTCTCAACATCTCCTTTGTGTTAGATCTAGTGCTCATCACCACAGGTTTACTCAGCTCAGCTTGCAAAAGCCACTCAATTAGATGAACTAAGATGTTGCCCAAGCAAGGTGAAGTGACACACTTGGTAGTGGCCCAGTCGTAAGATTTTATAGTAGGGAAATGGTGGAGCAGGAAAACAGGATCTTCTCTTTCAGCAGCAATCTGTACTTGAAGAATTACTACATCTCCAGTATTCTTCAAATATTCCTTGCCTCTAATAATAAACATATTTTTGAATCCCCTCCTTCCTTATGGATATTATTCAAATAATATTTGCCAACAACAACAGTAGGAATGTGTAGTAATGAAAAAATGTAATTTCTATGCTTTGTGGCACCAGCTATTAGATGTCTCTCTACCACTTTATGTCAGGTCTTTCAGGTGACTTGGGTCACTCCAGATCACTGAAATCAGTGTCACACAGCTGACTGTTTTCTAATGAGGTGCAAGACTACAAAGCCAGTTTATGGCATTTAAATTTTGCAGAAACACTAAGAGGTATCCATTGTTGGCTGAGGCTTCTTTAGCAAGCTTGAAAACTATTTCCCATAAAACCCCTGCTAAACTCCACCCAGGAAACTCATGCCAGAGAGGTTACCACAGCCTTTCTTGTACATACTGGCTATCTTTCTACATTCTCGTGGCTCAGTACAAGGGATTACCTCCCCTTTTCCCCATAAAGAAAATTGGAACTCATACCTATCCCAATACACATACACGTGGTCAGAAGGATGCAGTGTTTCTTACATTTAAAGTGTCATAATTTGCACAAGCAAAATTTCTGGCAAGCCATCATTTCACTTACAACAGAGGACTGCTCTTTTAATCTTCTTGTAATGTAACAGGTTACCCAAAAAAATCAGCAAAGGATAGAAAAATTCCTGTATGATAAGCAGGCAGCACAGAGTTGATCTGGTTAACAAACCTGTGTAGTGATAATCTGCCAAAGGGTGGGTAGATGGTCGCACTGGCTTCTTCAACAGCAGTTTGGTCAGAGCTCCCTTGGATAAACACAAGTTAAATAATTGATTTAACATTTGGGGTATTAAAAACAAAGATCAGGCAACTGTTAATCCCCTCTTTTCTGTGGCAAGCTAGCAGAAAAGAACCAGAGCACAGTTTACCACCTGGGACAACTTTAAAAGTCACATTCTTGACTACCCACCTGATCTTGGGTACCACAGGCAAGTGGTACATTCTTGGCACCTCCTCACATCTGTGAATTGACACAACCACCAGGGTACTGGGAGAGAGCTAATTCCATAGATAGACACCTTGCATCAGCTTCCTTTCATTATCCAAAGGCCTATTCCACACAACCAAAAATGCTGCCCTAAATGATACCTGTTTTACACATCCAAGTAATTGTAATCTGATCTCACTTGACTAAGTAATATTTCAAAATAAAACAGCAGTGTTGTGACTGAAAGACTACACACACAAAAAACCCACTTCTCAAGCTGCTTTTTAGTTTTCATTTAAACCAGAAAAGCTTTCAAATTTTGTAGGAAAGAGACAATAGAATTGTGCTTTCACTGGCAGTTTAAACCACCTGAACAATGAGCTCCTGCTGCCAGGGGCAGTCCTGCTCCTCCCTAATGCCAACAACAGCATTCACAATGATGGGCTGGCAGAAACTTAACACATGAACACAAAAACTACTTTCTGTTTGATCTCTTCTGCTATGCAAGTCCATGCAGTCTCACATGTGTCAGTGCCAGAGGATGGGAAACAAGCGGCCAGGCAAAAGTGAGGGACACTCCAGACCACAGGGCTGATTTATGCCAGGTTAAATCACTCATAGAACTACAAAAGGATGACAAAGCTGTGCTGCGTGCTCTGCTCTGCTCTTTGGTATTACCTCCCAAAGTGTGAAAGGGCAATAATGGAAGTGTATAATGTCTTACAATATTGATATAAAATTAGCAGCACAGCTGTTCTACAGGCACAGAGAAGTCAAACGGATCTACCAAAACCAACGAGGTGCAAGACACTGCCCCCTGACTCAGCTTTCAGCCCCAGCCTCTTATTTTTCCTTTCTACACAGTAACCTTTCCATTTAGCAGTCTTGGCCCACTTGCCCTGATAGGCTGCCAGTGTGTTTGTTAAAAAGCCAAACATGTCCAATTTGGAAATATAAAAGATGGTAAGTGCACATGGCACATCGTACATCAGCAAGAACCCACTTTAGGGACATACAAGGGACACCAAACAGTGGGAACCAGATGGATTGAAAGGAATTTGCAAGGCTCTCCTCTCAGGAATGAGAGGTTATCTGACCTTCCTTAACATCTTTGACCACATTGAGGTGAACAGCTGGGCAGACTCACCAGAATGCTTCCCTTTTCTTCATGCAAGAAATGCAACGCCAGCTCCTGGTTGGTTCCACCCCCAGGAAAAATGCTTGAACAGGCAGCAGCTAGCAGGTTTTCCACTATTTCCATAGGAGTACCAAAAAAATTCAGAAAGTAAGATTAAAATGACATTTCCTACAGTATTTGCATGATTAATTACCTCTTTTGAAGGAGGAACGGACATAACACAAAGTAAGACTCAGAGAAGCTGAATGTCCTTGCAAATTTATCTGGGTCAAATTTGGACCTCAGAACTCATTAGACTACAAGGTCATGCAGCACTGTTTACACATGGACTTTCTTGTAAATCTCTCCCTCCTCTACTGTCTTCCCACCTCCCCTCACCTCAGACATTTCTTGAATCCACCCTTATATTGTGAATTTCCTTTTCACAAAACTCTTTTTCTCTCTTATTCAAAATATTTCTTTCAAGCTTGCCCACTTCCTCTTCTCTTCAGGATTCATACAGTCCACAACCCACATGTGACAAAAGCAGACAGCTCCCCAAGTCTGCTACTAGCTACCACAACTCCTGCTTCCTCATCCTGACTTCTGTCTACAACTTGATTTTTTCGAAATACTATTCATTAAGAACATCCCTCAAAAATAGGAGTTGAGTGTGCATGGTTTTCAAATATTAACAAAACCAAAGAGGCTTCACTGAGCGAAAGGCTGGTCTTGGCCTGACAGAAGCAATGGTCCCAGTTTTTTCATTATTAAAAGAACCAATCCTACCAACCTCCCCTTGCCCAATACATGCAATCTGATAAATAAGTTTTGCTCCTAAAAGTGATTTCAAGACCACTCAAACAGGTCACTTGAATGGCAGCTCTAAAATATTTAATTATGCCTACAGTAGATATGTGGTTACCCCTACAACACTGTGACAACTCCGCCCTCTTTAACAGCCTTCCACCTTCTTACCATTCTCCTGGGTGACTTTGTTGATTTCCAAGTCACCCCATGGTTGCCACACCAGCTCTGCTTTATGTTCATCAGCTTCTGCCAGAGATCTGTCTTGGAGTGATGGGATTTCTGCTTGAAAGCGAGTTCCTACATTTATTCTCCTGCAGAGAAGGAAAAACGTTACAGTCAGGCCATCTTTACAATATCCACGCAGTCTCCATCTCTGCTAGAAACGCTAATGAAGAACCAAATGCATATACAAATGCAGGCTCTGGCATATAACACCAACAGTGTTACAGGGGGTTACATAAACAACTCAGCAGTTGAGAGGCTTTACATCTATTACCAGTTTCCATTTTTTTATCAGCATAAGTTGAAACTGTATTTAAATTAGCATCCCCTAATAGCTGCTCAAAGAACAGTTATTAGCTTCCAATAACCATCACTTTTTGAGAGGCTCTCATACAGGGTCCTCTTATGGCAAGCTTGCTTCTCAGGCATAAGACAGGTGAGCCTGTTTTAATATTAACATTTTGTCAGCCAACAACTGAACTGGAGTCTCCAAAAGTCCTTTTCAACCTAAACATCACCATCTGGTCCAACTTCCCATTCAAAGCAGGATCAAAATTTGGTCCTTTATGACTTTGACACAAGCTGGTGTCTTCTAGGTACTCTTTTTAACAACTGAAACCAAAAATACAAAACAATTAAATCTGTACTGCTCATTTTGTACCAAACCCAAATCCTATCCCTTTAGCAGCAATCTCATACTTTTACATCTGAATTAGCAGACAGATTTTTCACTACATACAACCCACAGAGCACTACATCTGCTTATAGTCAAGTGACTGTCCACAGAGATTCTACTCTGTGCTAGCAAATGTGATTTTGTGCACAGAGGTAGGTAAGAACCCTCACTGAAAGACTGGTCTTCTATGCACTTAGTGCAAAAGTGTTCCTCATTCAGGTGTCAGTCAACTAGCACTGCACTGGTAGCTCTCAACATAGTAAAGTACAGAGAAAGCAGCTCTTTCTTGGAGAGAGATCAGATCAGGCAGTGCCCAGTAGATTATAAAATTCTGAAGTTGCTTCACTAGAAAAAAGTAAAACTCCCTGCCCAGGGCAAGGTTGCTATAATTCTCAAGTCTTGGCTTGGTGCTCCACACCTAGCACAATTACCAGAGAAAGAGTGCGATCTAGTGCAATTAGGAATAATAACAACAACTTCTGAGAAATGCCAACCCTCAGACTTTTCTCATCCTCTGAAATGAAATACACATGTCTACTATGAAAAGCAGTTTGGAAAAGGCCTGAGGAAGCCTTGAAACAGTACATAACGTGTACAAAAACCCAGAGAGATACTAGCAAGTGTTTCAATACAGTGTTTGGAAATCCTAAGAGACTGTGGTATCAAAGGGGAGGAAATGGGTATGGAAGGAGAAGCAGCTAATACCTTAATTCCCTTTTACACCCTATTCCTCATTTTGGTATTGTAATGAAGCATCTGCATCATAAGATGTCATGTGTTGGAAAAGCCCATGTTCAAAAAGATTACTGACTTCTACCACACATAAAAAGAGATTTTGCAAACTATTTATTTTGCATCTATAGCAGATCCAGATCTCCTTTAAGGAAAGGGTTCACGTGCAAACAAAGTGATGCAGAAGTTAACTATCCTATACACTTGTTCCAATTTCATCACCCATTTAGCAGCAGCTCCACAGAGGTGGGCTGGGATTCCTTCTTGGATTCCTTCCTTCAGAATATGCTAGATGCACAGACTGATGCTAACTTCCTCTCAGGACGTCATGGTAAGATGGCATCAAGCATGACAGATGTAAGCAGGGAAGTTTTAGCGGGCTGCCATACACTATCTGTCTTTTTCCCCAAAACCACTATTTCCAATACCTGTTGAAGGTAAAGCAACAGGACTTTACACATTTCAAATCACAGCCATGGGCAGGGATGAACTAAAGCAGTTGAAAATGTTGCACCTCTGATGCCCCTCGCTATAAGTGTTTCAGGATCTGGTTCTCAAAAGTAATTTCATTTGAAATGCACACTAAAGTGGAACATGCATGAAGAACAAAGAACCCCAGGAAAACATTAAAGTTTTACTTTGAGTATTTTACAGGTAAAAAGCCTGCTTATAATACTATGATTTCCATTTTTCCTTCACTTGTCCTATTCATCTTGGACAGAAAAAGCACAGTCCAGACTAAAAATGAAAAACAAGAGATTTCATACAAGACTGAGAAGACTTTGGCTGAGAAAGAAGACAAACAACCACCCTGGTAAACCAGCCCTCCTTTCAGAGAACACTGAGATGGACTGCAGAGTGATGTTCACATGGAGTCTTCTACTGATTGCGACTAGTCTTGCTTACTGTTATGGTATGCAGTTTCACAGAGAAGGAAAGGGTTTGGATTATAATCTGCCCTACAAGGATGACTGCTCAAAACTGACACTTTGCTGTCACATGGAAACAGATAAAAAGGTGTTTTTGAAGTAAAAAACGTACTGGGAAATTTGAGAGATTTCATGTCTCGGGACACAGACTCTTCTGATCTCACTTCTGGGAAGGAAAGGGACAACTGGAAAATCTGGAGGGAAGGAATGTGAGCCTTCTTGGAAGCTGCTTTTCGTTTTGAAACTGAACTTGGCATATGACATCTCTGGCCTAGAAAAAACTGAATTACACCTCCTACCTGCAACACCCAAATAAAACTGGAATTCTTGACCTGGGTAACCTAAATTTGGCCAGCTCTGAGCAGGGGCTTGGACCAGAGGATCTCCAGAGATTCATTCAAGTTGTATTATTCTTCTGTTCCTTTACTGATAAAGTCTAGATGTCAACACATCAGGAGCTCTTGCCTGTAAGCACCAGTGGTGCTCCTGGGATGCCATGGGAGCTGAGCGTGACAACATCCAGAACTGAGGCTGTGAATTGGGAAGGCAGTTCACAGCTGATGCACCACAGGTATATTCAAGGCTGCCTACTTCAGCAGTGACTCCAAGACTTTGATGCAACTGAACTACAAAATCAGGAGGACACAAGGATCTGTGACAACAGCTGCCTATTGTACCATTCACAAACAATTAAGCTTCATTATCACATTTCCTATTTCAAATCACTGCAATTAAATAACCTTTTGAGAAGCATTAACAGAAGGTTTGGCAAAGCACAAGCAATTAAGAACACTATATTGAGCAGTCACAAATTAGAGTCAGCTTCTGACAAGACTACAAAGCCAATTAAATGTTTTTTTTTCTTCTAAAGAAAAGTGCTTCCTGCCATATTTTCTTTAAGGCAGATATGTCTGCATAATTGACCCCAACAGTGCTGCCAAACACAGAACAACACCAGGTTATTAATTTATGGTCATTAAAAGTTAAAAGCTATCCACCTGCATAAACATCTGTTCAAATAAGGCTTAAGATGACAGTGAGACAACTCTGCACATCACCCCCTTTTGGCAAAAGGAAATTAACTTTACTAAGTTACCATGGTTTGAAATTTCCAGCAAAAAATTAGAAAAATTTCACACACAACTAAAATCACAACTAACTTTATGCCACTAACTTAAGCAATTTAAGCCAACAGACACAAGAAAGACAACTGCATCACAGAGAGATCAAAGATCAAGACCTGAGAAGGATACAAAAAATACTGTTCAAGAAGTTCTGGATTAATGTGAAATGAACCAATAGGAAAAGATGAATTAGGCAAGTTTCAAAATAAATTTATACAACAATAAACGTGTTTATTTCAATGAATGAACTTGCTCTAGAGGAGGTTTGCAAAGGTGACAAGAAAAATCAACAGTAATTCACAATTGCAACACTTGCTCAGGACAAGCTGCTGCTACAAGTGCAGAAAACTGAGCTTCAAACAAGAAGGCAGAATGGAAAAAGGGTGAGAAAAAATAAAACTGTCAACAAATGCTCCAGTTAATTTTTAAAATATAAACCATTTTGGATAAAAGCAAAAGAAGCGTTGTATTTAACTGGGGAAAGTTTGAGTTAAATACCTCAAATGTTACAGGATATGCTGCAGTGTTAGAGCAGAGATTCCTGACTGCACAGTCAGGTGCAGAGCCACGTGGCTATTTTTATGCCATATGGACACTTTCATGCCTTGCATCTCCATGATTAAATTTTGCAGGATTAATTAGGTATAATAATGAACTGGAACTACCTTGCTGTAGTGCTGCAGTACTGAGGTTGAAGTGCTAACACTCTCGAAGCACTTGCAAAGGCTGTGCAGACATCTGCAACTCTGCTCAGGTTTAGCAGGACTGGCAGCAAGCCTAAGCTCACAATTCCAGCTTCAGTATCTCCAGACTGTGTTCCCTACTGCTGCTGCATCCACATATGTGTGAGGTTTCCCAGCACACGGCCAGCCAAAGACTGACAAGGCTGATTAGCTCAGGGCACACCCTCCATATGCCACTGGTTTGCAGGCTGAGCTCGCCTGAGGGGCGGCAAAGTGTTCACAGCTGGGCAATAACACACCTGCAATGGGAGCAGGCCACTGGAGAGCCAACTCCAGTTTTCCCTGCTACATTCTGACCTTCCTCTAAAGGAGCATCATCTTCCCACCCTAAAACAAGCACACAGCATACAAAGAAGTGCTGGTATACAACAACACGGGACAGACTCACCTTTAGGTAACTAACAGTAATTCAGCCCAGAGACAGATGAGCAGTAATAGACAGCAGTTAGTGTCACCAGAATTACATCTGCCCAAACAAACACTATTTATCATATGGTGCAATTTTTAACCAAGACAACTTATAATTTGAACTACCAATAAAAATAGTTTGAATGCTTCTAAGAGATATATTGGTAACAGCTTAAAAGTTTAGGAGGAAGCAAGGAAGCAGTCTCTTAAGGCTCTGAGTCTACCGGCTACTTACGGTTCAATGCTGACCGGGGTGGCTTCCCCCACTACCGTTAGAATCGGAGGGGTAACTTCTGAACTATCTGCAACGAGAAGAAAGAACTGCTCAGCTTCATATCTGAGATTAACTTTTCATACAGCTTGCAAATCTGATCAGAGAAGTCCATCTCTCAAAAAAGGTACCCCTAGGCTAAATAAGGGAATTTCAGATGACCAGGAACTCGCCTTCCTCCCCTCAGTTCAAGACACTGACAATCTGCGAGAGGAACTGACTTTTCATTCCCAAGAACGTCAGCAGGGGGTGTTGCAGGTTGCTCGTGAACGCATCTTGACGTGCCCAGATGGAGCAACGCTGCATTTCCTCTATCCGCTGCTTACATTAATTTAATTTCCCCAAACAATCGGAAAGAAGCTCCAGGCTCACACAGCCACACCTCCTAAGGGCATGATGTTCCTTCTAATGCACCACAGGTCCTAATCATAAATAAGGCAAGAAAGGAAGGTTAAAATGAAACTCACTTGATCTAAGCAGAGTTCTGTGACCACTTTTGGGAGTCATTGGAGGTGGAACTGAATGACCACTTGAAGAGAGAATAGCGTTAAAATACAGCCCAGATCCTTCTCTCACTGGACTAAGGATTGGTGGAGGAGTGTAAGGAGGTAGCTCAAAGTTCCTGTCTGAAGGATGGTCTGCCAGACGGACGGGTGACCGTAAGTGGCTCTGATATGGAGTAATGTTGGAATAAACAGGTGGTGCAATAAAGGTGCCGGCTTTTGGTGGTATGAAGAGTGGCTCGGGTCTTGGCCGCTGCTTTGGTTTTCGGGCAAAGCCCTCTGCTTCATCCTTTGGAACAGCATCTTCATGCTATTAGAAAAAAATTACATTAATTTAATTTAAAACCTCAGGTTGTTTGAAAAACTTCAGTGAGATGAAAACATTTTTTCAAGGCAGCTCAAAATCTGGATGGGACAGTTGGAGGATGTCTCAACAATTAGCAGAAGGGGAAAGTGAGAGGAAGAACACAGGGAATGGAATGGACTGGACACAGGAACTATTAGGTAGCAGCTCTAGCTCATGTGATCGTGAAGTTATATTTTACAAGAACGACATGTACATCTCATCCAACCTTCATGGCAACTTTAAAAGAGAACAAAAAGCACAGCAGAACCCTGGTACAGATACACCAGAACCCCGATACAGACACACAGTGACAACAAATAGTGGTAAGAGAACAGAAGACAATAAACCAGTATTTTATTAGACGGTCAAGCACTTAAATGCAGAGAAACCTCCCAAGATGCCTGCCATTTCTCTGGTATCTGAACATTCTGCTGTACTTCTGGATAGAAGAGAGGGAAAATAAAAAAATCAACCCACCCACTCATCACTACCATGCTGCAGGGGAATAATCAAGTACCGACCTTCAGAACTTAGTAAAAGGTTTTAATTGCATGAGAATACATCTTCACTTTGGTTTTTATTCACATTGAGAAATACGTGCACTACTTAGAATTTACTATTTATGTATGTATGAAGAAGGCACTCTTGACACAGACAATTATTCTAGCCTTACTGCCCATGTGGCTTTATTCACTGTTTAGTGAATTTAGTGAGGCACTGCCTGGCTTTATTAGCATTAGCTGTAGATCACAAAAAGCCAGCAATGCCCAAATATATGGCCATAATATGATAAAAATATCCCCAGACTACATACATTCCAAATTCAAGCCTTGAGATCTAACTACTTTAATAGAAAAGTTTATGGCTAAAAACTGCATGATTAAATCTAAGAGATGTGTCTCATCATTGCTTTCCTACTCCATCCATACCTGACTCGAGCTGTCCATGTTGGTATTACGATTAGATCGCCTCCGAGTGACTATCACAGAAGGCTTCCGTTCTGGAGTTCGATCATTTGTTTGGCCTCTCTGGAGCTTTCCATCCTCAGACTTTTCCTTTTCAAGGCTCTGCAAGTCAATTTTTCTCACTGGCACGGACACAGGAATGATAAGAGGCACAAGGCTGTTATCCTCCCGGGCTTTTTTGGGAGCTGGTGAAGAGCTGGCGAATTCCACAACACTTTTTGAAGCTATAGTAGGTCCTGGAGCTGTCACGAGCACACTCTTCTTCTCCTCTGAATTATCCAGTTCCTGAGAAGTAAAACAGAATCCTAAAAAGTTCTGTATTACTTACATAATAAATGAGATATCATCTCATTTCAGTGTATATCAAGTTTCTTGATGCAATTTGCAAGTTGAAATTATTAGAAAGCATTACTGGAGAAAAAAGAATACTTCACATGGTTACTGAAATTTCACAGAATTACTTGAGGATTGCCTGTAGTTTCAACTGCTAGAACTCTTATATAGGTCATTCTTAAGAATTGTTTCACTACCTATGGTTTAACATTTTATTTTCTACATGAATTTGTGTCCTACTTTATAACTTTCAACAAAGGCTCTTTAGTTTCGGTAATGATTGAAAGCTGCAGGTTATTAATTTCAAATATTGGATTTCTGCTCCAGGGAAGATTGAACCATGACAATATCTTAATTAAATCTCTCACACACACAGAAAAAAACCCACTTCCAGAGCTAGCTTTTTGCTTCATCTTTTTTTTTTTTT
>VXBU01014574.1:3590328-3672098 GCA_013400315.1 Bombycilla garrulus
TGACTCTAGAAAACTTTAAGCCTTCAAAGTAAGCCAGGTTACAAGATTGAGCACATAAAATCTACCATATCAAGAAGAGCCAGGACTGCCTCCTTTCAAGACCTTTTATTGGAGTTGGTTTATCCCATAACTGACCCTGCAGTTTACAAGTCTAACTGCTTCTTCACAGAGACTGCAGATGTACACCCCTACCACACAGTGATGGAACACGCAATTGTAAAGTTACAAGTGCCATCCACTGCCCCAGAATAAGCCTCAGGAGAACTTAATGAGGTCTGAGGACCTGCCTTCACTTCAGGCTGGTCACAGGCTCCTGTACCTTCCCATAAAACTACCAATTTTGAGTTTGGAGGGCATTCATCATGTTCATCATGCTGACAGACATCACTAGAGTCCACTGGCTCTAGATAGCAAGGGTTTTTGTAAATTTTTGTAGCCTCCCTCCATCCACCAGTTTCTAGGTACAGTAACATGTAATGACAATGTGAATTTGTGAACAAGCACCAATTCTGACCAATCTAAAATCCTCAGGTACTTCCTGAGTGCTACACAGACCTCTGTAGGTCAAGAGACCTGAACTAATTTGCTGACTACAAGGAGGAAATTATGACGACTCGAAAGTGCCATAGTCACCCAGACGTGTTACTTTCCTCTGGCTCTATGATTGGTTAACCAATTTTGTTTTCAAAACTGGGGGGCAATCAGCAAAGGACTCCTCCTCAGTGATGGGAGAGATGACGCCTCCAAGACAAAAGATGAAGAGGAGACCTGAATAGTAGCACAGATACAGAAAAGGCACCAGTAGGAACATAATATAAATAGTTGAGACATCCTTGAAGATGTTCTGATCCACACCAGAGCTTTTCTGATCACAAAATTTCACACATACCTAACATTTACTAAGAGGGGACATGACTGATTTTGGAATTAAGCCTTTTGCTTCAGATCCCTAAATAGTTTCTCAGCTGTTTGGTTATTCTTAGAGATAAATAGAAAGGAGTCTCTTAATAAGGGATGGGACCTTCATTTGTAGACCTGCTAGGGGATTTTCAGCTACCTCAGCATCCCTGTTGCAGAATTTGGGGCAGAAGGGCTGCTGGATAACTTCAGCAAGTGCAACATGTGGCACTTTCATTCAGACTCTTGCAAAAATACTGAGGTGTGAACTAATCATCTAGAGTCCTTCAGGAAATCCACAGAAACCCATCCAACATTCCAGCATCAATCCTGTTCATCTCTCAAGCTGTTTCTAAAAAACTTAGAATTCACAGAAAAACCCAACTGCAACAGCTAGAAGAAGTGTTCCAAGGCCACATCTGTGATCTGATAAGAAACTGCACCAGCCTTTTAAAAATACCCGCCCACAAAGTGCTTTCTGCCATTATTCCACATCAAGGAGAGGCAACTTCTGCCTGCAGTCAGCCCAAAGCTTGTCCATGAAGGAGGTGAATCCAGAACTACAATTCTGCAAACAAAACTTTTGTTTTCCTTCTGTTTGAAGCAGCTGGTGCCCTGCCCTGTGCCAGGGGAAAGCAGCTAGGTAACCAAAACCTGTCTTCCTTCCATAAAGGAATACTTAAATTCAGACACTCTTTAAGACAACCATTCAGATTTGAAAAAAGTTTTCCATACTTTTAGAAGACAACAAGTCACACTGAAACCATTAAACTAAGAGCTGAGAATTTACTGCAGCCTGTAGGCAGCAATAAGCTTCCATCACCGGAAAAAAAGGCAGCCACAGGCAGCTCTGGTGCAAAGCATCAGCTGTGATACTGCATGTAGATAGATACTGCTGTCACGAATATTATTTTTGCATAACATACACATCCTAGACTGAGATGTTCAAACAACTCAAATTATGAATGTTACCTTATTTAATCAATAATTTAACTTTGTGGCCTTCTACACACTTTTCAGATAACCTATGCGGTGAAGACTTCTAGGTCGTTTTTAACAGAAAGACATTCATAAGAGAAGCAGATCACTCTCATGCAGCGAACATTTTCTTTTTCTCCCTCACACAACATCCAACACCTTAAAGATGTAAAATCCATCAGACCTCTGGTAAGAATTTTATCATCTTTTAAAACCTCATGCTGAAAGCCTGAAGAGATCTAAACATAAAGAGTACTTCTGCTAGTGCCATTATGCTTGCATAACCGCAAAGAACAAAAGAGCATCTGTCAAAACACTTCTCTGGTCTTTACATTATGAATCAGACTGCAAGCAGACGTGCCTTCCAACGGCCAATTTCTTGCATCATCTCTCAGGGCCTATTCCTAAATGCTGTATTTGCTTCTTCTTGACACTCTTTTAGTGATCCAAGTGCAACGTGACTTGCAGGCCTTCTGCAATATGACCACACAGTGGCTAGCAAAGTATAAGCAAATACACCATGCTACTATAAACTAGTTCTTTATCAAATCTGCTGGTTCAACTGGAATTAGAGCAAAAAGGATTGAAGACAGCATCAACCAAGTCACTGTTTGCTTTCTGCTGTCCAAGAGATGGAGTACGCTATGGATATTCAGGTCATTGTTTATTAGTTTAGTTCTTTCACTCTTCTAAATAAGAGATGGGAAAAAACAGTGAGAGACAGACTAGGATGAGAACAAAACAGGGAATAAAATGCCCTTCCCTTTGTTTGACTGGATAGCAACAGGTGTCAAAACTTGAGGTAAAAGTAGCTCATGTAAGATGTGTATTTCACCAGCCTTTGGCAACAAAACTTCCAAGGAAAAGTGTGCCTCCTAAGAAGCACTGAATAAAAGATTAGTCAAAGCACAATTCTAAGAAAACATTCAAAAACAATCCCTCCAAAAACCCATACCCAACTCTAAAAATCCCACCACTTGTCTCCCAATAGGCTATTTAATTTTGAACTCAGTCATCTTGCTATATGGAATATATACTGTGCAGTTTAGACTGATGTGATATCAAAAGGTTAGGAGTAGTGAACTTCCAAATCAATCAGCACTCAATTTCTTCCCCATTAAGTCCTACAGGAGGTCTACAAGGCAGACAGCTCATTCTACAGCCCTCAGGTCATTCTTAGAAACAGGATGCTGCATGAGATAGGCCTTCGTCATGCCTCATATAGGTTCTTCACGTAAGTGAAGCTTTCTTAGACTTTTAATATTTGTAAAATATTGAACATGTAAATTGCATTATGTAATTTTTAGATAGCATACTTTAGAAACATTTCAACAGCTGAAACTGAAAAACTGGCAGGTAAGCCTATGTCTTTTAACAGAAAAGAAAGAGAATGGTAAACTGGTAAAAAGACAACAAGTAAACTGCTTATACTTGCCCCTCAAAATTCCTGATCACCTTGAGACCTAAGCTGAAAACATCCATATTTTTAAGTCATGGGCAAAAATAACATTTGGTGTTAGTGAAATAAAACTGTCCCTTTGTGGTTCCACTACACTACATCTCTGTTCTCCCACATCTATGAATTACTGAATTAGAGTAGCTGAACTTGGCATGTGCCTCTGCACCAAAGCTGCCCTTGTCGCAAACTTCAAGATACCATGTTATCCTGCACATGTACATAAATTCCCTTCCTTCAGCCCTATTTTGCAGTCTAAAAGATGCTATACTGGTTAGGGTCTATACCTCACCTTTACATTCTGAAGAGAAGCCAGCTCAACAGCTTTTTGGGCCAAAGTCAGCAAATTGGCTTCTTGAGAAACACGTCGCCTCCGTCGGGTACTCTGGATTACACCACCTCTGACACTCTGAAAATCATTAGTTCTCTGAGTGTTTTCTTCAGGTGCTGCTGCCTGTTTCTCCTCATCTCTACCATTCTGGGCTGCAGCTTGCCTGTCTGTTTCCATCTGGCACTGCTCACTATTGACCAGGACATCCTTCTGCCCCAGATCCAATCTTCTGGGGTGCAAATAGCCACTTTTATTGTGGGCCAGTGATTCGGGTGGCTGCTGTAATGGGACCTCTTGCTGATGTGTTTGCCAGTGATGCAGAAATAAATTGCTAGGTTGTTCTTCTGCCTGCTTAGAAGTCAGCGCTTCTCCTGCAGATGTCAGCAGGCCACCTTCCTTGGAGAGTCTCCGTGACCTTCTTGGAAAGGGAATCTGGGTCTGAGGTAGCACAGTCTGTTGGTTCTGCTCTGTTAATGCTTTGAACAGCTCCTGGTTCCTCTCTGCTTGCTGAAACTGGTGTGGCATCATGTGATGCTGAGGTGCTGCAGCTGCCACATGAGGCTGTGCGATAGAAGTTGTTTGCTGCAGACCGAAGGCTTGTGTGGCAGCCTGTTGCTGCTGCTGCTGAGGATAGAAATTTTCAAAGAGCTGTAGCTGGGGAAGAGCTTGCTGTTTTTGTTGCGCAGTAAATGCTGGACTGGAAGAAGTTGGGGCTTCTTGAAAGACATGTAACAACTCAGGAAGACCTTGCTTTTGGCCTTGGTGACCAAACGCAAGTTGAAAAGGCTGCAATGGCAGACTTTGATTCTGCTGCTGCTGTTTCTGCATTTGATGAAAAGAATTCATTTGAGCTTGTTGTCTAACCAGGGCTTGCTGTTCAAGCTGAGCCTTCTGGGACATCATCTGCTGGACAGCATCTCCATATAAATCCAGCTGTGACACAAACACCCCTTTCTCTTGATTTCTTTTAAGGGCTTCTGGGTGGCCATAGAAACCTGGGGCACCAGCATTGGAGTGGGGTCCTTTTGGGTTGCCCCCAAAAACCATACCGTGG
This sequence comes from Bombycilla garrulus, assembly GCA_013400315.1. Classification (NCBI taxonomy): domain Eukaryota; kingdom Metazoa; phylum Chordata; class Aves; order Passeriformes; family Bombycillidae; genus Bombycilla; species Bombycilla garrulus. Next base: position 3,595,045 of record VXBU01014574.1, read on the forward strand.
TTCCACATTGAAGGTGGAGACTGCCAGTGGCCGTCACCCCTCTCTGGCAGCCGGTTTCCCATTAGTGAATTCTGCCATTTGACAGCTGTTACTGACTGGGGCATCATGACTGATTCTCCCCTATCTTGACTGTAAACAGAGTTCATCAAAGCAACGTTGTTGGGTGCACTTGTTAATCCTCCTGGATGAGAAATCTCCATAGTTTGGGAGACTGGTATATTCCCTCCATGACCGTAGTACTGTCCCTCCTTAAGCTGCTGCTGTGGTTCTTTTGAGGGCACAGCTATGTCCTGCTCATTAAAATAGCCAACTCGTTTCCCAGTCCGTTTGCTTGAAGACTTTTGCTGAGCCTGAAGATTCATGGTTCAGTCTATTCTCCCAGCCACACACACAGTATTTATAATCCACCCATCCCTGAGGTTGGGGGAGGAAAGGCACAGCAGTCTTTCTTTTCCATTCAGCTTTAGTAATAAAGGGCAGGAAAGAAGTCCAGATGAAAGTGCATTCACTTCCTTTTTCTTTGTGTGCTTCTCCCACTTCTTTTCACTCTTATACTTTGTGGTTCAGAGGTCAGTAGGGTCCACTTAGTTACAGGTCCTGAAATAGAGAAGCAGTTGCAATGAATCATCGACATAACTGGCCTATGAATGCTCATGTGATAAGCAATAATGTGTATGTCTGTCCCATTTCCCATGGAAATGAAGACCAGGATAACAGATGGAAGAAACAACTGACCTACAAGAAGATCTGACCTACAAGAAGAATGCAAAACAATACAACTTAGTTTTACAAAATAAATATCACACTGTACTTGCACAATGCAACTTCCTATTGCACACAGAATTCTGACTAATCACTGAAGTTCATCCTGAAAGTTTTACTCTTAAACTACCTCTGATCTAGCCAATATTTCTACGTCTTCCTGTAGCCAGAATAATCTGGTTTTAATCTCAATTCAAAACCACTATACAAAAAACTCTCACGGCTTGCCAAAAGGCCACATTTCCCAAAGACTTTAAAAGACACATGTGTACATGAAGGCTGCACCAAATAGGCAGCAAGATGCTTAATTCAGTACTCTGAAAGAGAAGGGTCAGACAAGAGCCCATCAGTCACACACACCACCAATGATTACAGGTATTTCCAGTCAAGAACTGCCCACCCAGCATCCAAGCCCTGAGGGCATGCTCAACCTGTTGCTCCCTCAGATGTTTTCTTCAACAGCGAAACAAACTGCTCCTGCTCAGGTCACACTCACTGAAAGGTAGTTCAGGCAGCTACTGTTTTAACAGCTGCTCACAGACATCAGCAAATATCTACTGGTGTTAAGCTACAAATGTAATAGGAGAAAGCCTTTCCAGAACACTGGCACTCTATGACAATTCTACCCTCCCACCCTCTTCTACCATGAAGAAAAGCTATACACAAACTCTAAGAGGCTAGCTTGCAGAATTAAGGTCTAATGTGTGAACACATACATTAGTATTTCTATTTGTACACCTAAAACCTCCTTAGATGTTTAATTTTAAATTCAATTAAATTCTCAGATTACCACTGCTAACATTCTAGCATAAGTCTCTATTCCTATCCTCTTCAGTGTGCATTCTATTCCACTTTAAATCCCACTGCCAATATATTCCAGGAAAATGACAACAAATTGTTAAAAACTTTATTACATCTCTTCTGTATATAATCAAGTTTCTCTTGACTGGAGCAGGTAAGACTAACAAACACAGCTCCTCTAATGAAACTAGCCCCTCTTTTTTTTACTTGAATCTATTTATCCCTTTTTCTAAAATGAGAAATAATAAACCAAAATTATATAGCACACTGAAGTGCTGTAACCCGAGCTGCTTCAGACGGATATGGGTACAGTGCAGGTTTTAATCCTGAGGTGGGGTTGGGAACATGACGAGGAGTAAAGGACAAAGAGTTTTAATTAACTTACGCAACTTCCACCTCAGAGGCCAAGCTTGGCTTCAGTGCTACTGGAGCCATGGGGCTGTGTTTCACAGTGAAGTGACTCATTTCCTCGGGCTGTTACATAGCTGTTCCCCCACACTGCCTCCCCTTCGCCTTGGCTACAAACCATGGACCTCTGCCACCCTGCACCACGGAGCCAGGGCATTCCCCCCTCCTCTAAGCACAACGTCGCAGCTCATTTTCCAAGACTATCACAACAGGACGAAAATAACTCTAGGAGAAATTATGGACACGTGAGATGGAAAATTCTCTCTAAACTGCAAGTTGTACACAAATGAAGACTTCATAAAGTAAGTTTTTCCTACTTCAAAACTTCACTAGGGGAGGAAAAAGCATCTTACAGCAGGAAACTGAATCCCTGGTAGCAAAACTGCAGAGGTGGATAAACTGCTATATGCCTCTCAGAAGCTTAAATGTCATCTATCCTCTCTCCTTGCTTTCTGCAGCATTGCAAATGTATCAGAGATAACAGCAAAACCTCAACACCTGAGGTAATATTACTAAAAGTGGTTTCTGACACTTCTTTCAGTCCTACTTTGTGAAATCATCACAAGCTATTTTTCTCTCCAAACTAGGCAACATTTTCCTTCTACTGATGCTTTTGTATTGACCAATCACACCATTCTGATAAAAAGAATGTAAGGTTTTCTGTATATTAGAAAACATTACCACTAGATCAAGTTTAACCTACCAGCTTTCTGAAATTCTGCTGTAGACTTTTTACACTTTGAAGAAAAATGCAACAATAATTGTCAAAAAGATGACATTCAACTTTCAACTTCAAGGGTCCTTGTTTTCAACCAAAGAAAGAAAGAAAGAGCCCACTTGATGCTGTTCTTAATAGTCATGGCTGGGATTTGCAGCTACCACACAGAAAAATACCCAGATCTTTAACAAGAGGACTCTCACATTAGTAAGAAAGCACAGCATTAGCACAACTTTCCAAACCTACACTCGTGTGGACTTTGGATCTTCTTTTTCTGTTACTAGATAAGAAGACATCAGTGTCACAAGATCTAACTCAGATCAGTTTAGAACTGCAGCAATCTGGGAAAGAGATCTAACAAAACTATTAAGATGCGAAGTATAAAAAAGAGTAAGTTCAGAGATAACCTAAATGAGGAAAAGGAGTATGTACAATCAAAAGTGTTATTCAGCACAAAACCCAAGAAAGTGAAAAGGACGTTACCAGGGAGAAAAGAGATTTACGGTACTTTGAACAAAACATGCTTATTGAACATCCCAGTTCTCCCAATTACATGCAAAAATAACTATATCCCAAGAGATCACCAAGATAAAGGAGAATTTGGTGCATCCGGTACTTGATGGTAAAAGAAAATATCACAAAATTAGCTTTTCAGAAGTTCCTTCTATATAGAAAAACTACAGAAAAGTATCTTCTATGTCATCCTAATAGTAACAGTTCATAGTTTAAGCTGCAGTGATAAATGTTCAAGTTGCAGCATGACTATGCTTCAGGAAAGCTCATGCTTGGCAGCTTCACTGCATGAGCACTGCTGGCTCTGACTAAACAGGCTTCCCTCCCTGAGGTTGGGGGAATGAGCTCACACAAGCATCATCCCAGCAAATTACCAGCTTTGGGGTTGTTTTTTTTTTTTTTTTTTTACTTGAATTTCAGCACAAGAGTCAGCCTGCAGTAGCACAGGAAAATGGCAACGAGCTTCCAGGCTTAAGAGCTTTGGAGCTGTACACCCCAGACAATTCCTTAACTTTGAATAAAGCACAAAGCCAGTTCCAATACTGTAATTCCCAGGAGATACTGTGTCTTGCCTCCAAATAAACTGAAGTGTTATGATACTTAGCATTGCATTTACACTGTACAGAGAAAAAGCAGAACCTAGTATCAGCACATTTTGTTTTAATAACTCCAAGATTTGGCATGCAACATCATCGGTTATTTTCACTTCCAGGATCTTCTGACATTCAAGAACTACTCCTGAACTTCCTCTAGATGAATACAAATTGTACATCACCTCCACTAAACCCATAAATGTTTTCAGCTTTCAAAGGAGTTTTGGATATTGCACGGCTTTCTCTTCTACACGTAAAGAGAATGACCAATTAGATACACATATACCCAATGGGCGCATATACAGTATTTTCTAGAATGAAAAATACATAAGGGAAGTAACTCATGGCACTTTACTGAGAAAAGTTAGTTAGCATTTTTAGCTAAAAGCTTCTCTAGCATATCTGCACTAACACACTGAAGAAAATCATATACACATACAAAACACCGTATCAGCTATATTTATGCAAAGAAAGCTGAAGGACCTCCTGAAGTATAAAACAGGATTATGGAGGAGTCCCTTCCTGCATCCAGGACTCTGCTCTGAAATGCTGAGGTCCTTTCAAAGGAGATATCAGAAGGGTGCAGGGCACAGACACTCAGAGCCACTCACTAGCCTGTTACTAGCCCAGAGCACCCATCACCAGATTTTACCCAATTCAAAGCAGAATCATTGAGACATCCTCACCCAGTGCAACTGTCTTGTCACAGTCTATTATTAGCCTGGAGAGCCTGCTATAAAACCTTAAATAAAGTTAAAGATTATTTGATTTAGGGAACAAATTAAAATGGTAACCATTTCATGTAAAATATCTTTATCTCTTTTTAAAACTTGTTGCCTGTATAACTGGTAACTACCCACCATTATTCTATTTCTAGAAATTTTCTCTTAACTAAGCATATGTATATTTGTACTGTTTTACATATCAAGTTCATGACCTCATACACGGTAGTAATCTTGAACTTTACTCTTCGGCTCACTTTTTGAGAGCTGTCCTGTGCTTCATTTAGTCCATTTGCTGCATCAGCTATATCTGGCATGATAAGCAAGTTTAAATTGTACACATTCCTCATCCTCCTTTGAGATCATTCGCAAACATTTCTCTCTGACAGAATGCTGCAGAAATGACTCAGGAAAGACTGATTTCTCCTCAGACTTCAGCAAAATTAAGGATGCTGAGAATAAGAACACGCTGTAGCTGCAGTTGTAGACCTTCTTTTATTCCACCATCTTAGCTTTTAAATTCCTCTCTTTTAGGGTTTTAGTCCTGCAAAATAAAGTGCTCCTCTGTTCCAGCTAATGTACAGTCTCAGCCTTAACTGCAACAACGCTGTCACTGTTCCTAACAGGAAATCTGTCAGATTAGGGTGATGACAATAATTTCTCACTAAGTCCTCCTGCTGCCAGCAACTGAAATTATGGTTCTCCCCTCTAAGCAGCTCAATCTTTCAACCATGATGATGGACAGATTCCAAGAACAATCTTACGTTTAAAACAAATGCAGCAAGTTACCCCATGTCCTTCTGAGACAGAGCAATCAAACTTTCCTTCTCCAATTTGCTTATTATTATGGTCAAGTCTCACATTTATGAAACATGTAAAGAACATATTTTACTAATGAGGAAGAGAAACAGAGGGAAAAATTCACTTCTAAGATCACACAACAAGAAGGTGAAAAATTAAGCAATATATAATATACTAACTACTAGTTCCCCTTCGAACCTGAAAGAAAACATGGGTTTAATTAAATCTATCTGTGAAAGATAGAAATTAGGTGTGCTATTCACACATGTACAGAAAGGGCAAAAGAGTTTAAATTTCTTCAGTGCAATAGGAGGTCAGAGGAGGCTCAGTAGGGTAGGTTTTGTTTCTGGCTTTTGTGGTTTGCATTTTTGAAAATGACTGGAGACTTACAGGGCATCACAAACTTGTTTCAGCTAGCAGAAATCTGCCTCTGGTGGTGAAAACCACCAGCACCATTTGCAACAGTCTTGAGTAAGAACAGAAAAGGATGAAAACATAGGTCAGTTTTTGTGTCTGTAGATTTGCAAAGCTTCTTGCATACAGCCCTGCTGTATATGGAAACAGCTTTGATCCCTCCTTCCAAAGCCTCTCCCCCACGATCGCTTTGTCACCTTTTCTTCCAGACAGTTAACTACACAAAATTCCTGCAGATTGTTTGCAACCTCCCACTCACCACCTTCAGACACCTTGAACAGGAAGGATAACAGCACAGCACAGAAAATAAACCATGTTTGTAAATTCTATACAGCAAAGCACAGCATTCTATGTCCTGAAGAAAGCAGGGGAAAACTCAAAGCAACTACAAAACACAATATTGTGCAAGAAAGCCAAAACTATAAATACATAAAAAGATGATGGTTTTATGCTTCTGACACTTTATCACAAATGGTATGGCATTTTCCAGACATCCAGAATGCCTGTCTCTCTAGAAAAAGGTGCATTTTTCAGGAGTGTGGCACTACAGAAGAGCAATAGCTGAACCCCAATTCAAACAAGCAAAAGCAACTGAGCAGACCGCAGTTTAAAAGAAGCCCACTACAAAAGAATGTAATGAGGTATCGATCATCTCCCCTAACACCTCCAAGTATGAAACTAATCCATGGAACTTATCAGATCAAAGTCCTAGAATCAATAAAGCCTATGAAATGGGGAAGGCTCACTTGTTGTGTAACACTGCATGGCAAAAAAAAGGAATCCTACAGCAGGCCTGTAATAAAGACGAAGAGATGAAAGGAAAGCTGCTTCACAGACAGACAACAAAAGGGAAAACAGCATCCAGGAAGCCTGGCAACTTCCACTGTTTCCTGAAGGTGCCTGCCTGGGGCTAGCAAACACATGCCTAAATAAGTAGTATGCATGGCAGACGTTTATGACCTACCCAAATTTTCGTGTGATTGGTCCATTTCTATTGCAGAGAAAGACTGAAGCTATGACTGACTATAGGGGCTCCCCTGCCCTAAGGACACTCTTAAAATTACTTTGCTGCCACTTTCACTTTCCCATTTTAGGAGGCTGGGAATTAATAAAGCTTTATTAAACCACTGTACTAACCAGAACCTCAAAAGTGAAACCCATCAGCTCTGTGAGGTGAAACGTGAGAAAATGGTCATGCTGTGAAGGACTATGTGCCAGCAAAATCAGGTCGCTTGTACTGCACCACCGGACACCACAAAGTACTGCTCCAATCTGAACCATGCCTGACATTCAGCACCACCAGAGGTTAATTACCCACAGCAAGCAAAAGAACACAAAAGGCAGAACTACCATATTGTCTGGGAAAAATATATATACCCAAATACATGAACTACACGAAGTGATCAATCCAAAGAGAAACACAAATCTCACTTCAAGAAAAATTTGGGTTTATGGTAAAGTAGGCAATAAAGGTGAGACAGTGAAAATGCAACCCTTTAAACATTATTTAATTACGTACATTTTTGTTCCAATGGTCTTCAAATTTACCAAAGCATGCATTCTGATTCTATTTGGACCTACTATTTACATCCATGGATGTGGTTTTATTTATCCCTATCACCACCATTTTTCCACACTCAATCTAAACACACAGATCCATCCTAGTATGGAGGATGTTACAGAGAATTTTGGTGTTTTCAGTTACAGGGTCTGAAGCAACACAGATGTACCTCAAAGGGAAGTTTTCAGCCAACAGTTCTATGAGAGGTAAGTCTTATACTGTGAATGAACACTAAAAAGAACCTATTTTTTTGGATTGTCTTCCTCAACTCAAGCTGTAAACTTGGTTATAAGTATGGGAGGCTTCCTTTTAAAATCCTGTTCTAATGGATGAGGAAGAGACAAAAAGTTGCTACAAAGAAAATGCCTATGAAGTGCTGATTAGTCTTATCCTTATAATGAACAAGTCAGACAAAACCTGGTTTACACAAACAGGTCCGACAGAAGAAAATCAACATGGATGAGGAAGAAAAACCACTAAAAAGACAGACTAAAATTTTAAAACTTACCAGATAATTAAACAAACAACAAAAGGGGGAAAAAAAAGTCCCAACCTGATTTTTTTAAAGGAAATTACAATGTTGTTTCTACCAGCTATTGAAAGGATATGTAAGACCTTTATTTATTTTCAAGCATAACTTTGAGTGCTATTTCCAAAATAATCGAAATTTCATGCAAACCTCATCAAATGAAAACAAATCAGAATAGTCTTTTGTCTTGCACTACGAGAGAGGTAGCTCCACAATCCTGACTCTTGCAAACACATACACAGGAAAACCCATCTATACAAACATCTTTGCAACACAGACCAGGCTTATCCTTTCATAAAACAGGTACATGGTACATTTCTTATATTGACTGGTTAATGTTTATAAACTGTAATGAAGTTAGGAATATTTGTTATTATAATCTGTCATCATGATAAACGCTGATCTGAAGAGGCTTGGGCAATCTTAGAGAGCAGAATGAGCACAGTAATTACAGAGTATGAAATGCTACTTTCAGGCTTTGTAAAGTTACATGAACATAATTCTTTCCCACTGGAAACGGGTTAACAGTTCTAACTGTAAGCCCTTAGACAGTTATTTTAAGCTTTTTTGTTTGGAGCTGTCTGGGAAGGCAGTTGCTAGCAACAGAGAGACCAACATTCAGGAACCACAGCAGGCTCCAAAGTCCGAACGGCAAAGAGCAGGCCAAAAGCTCTTCCCTCCCTCGCACTCGCATACCTGACAGGACCACAACACATCCTTCACTCCAAATGCCTCTCCTGCCACAAACACCAGCTGCAGAATTGCATGGACACCCCAGAGACAGACCAAATCTCTCTGCACTTTAGCCCTGACAAGAAAACACATCTGAATGCATTGAGCTGCAGCAGGAAAGACTGCTACATATCAACCTCTTCAGCACCCCAGCACAAAACCAGTCTTGCACAGATGTCCAGCGGAAGGAACAGCAAAGTCTGAGTGTTTTACAGATTCCTTTGAGGCTTTGCAAGAGGTAATGGGCCTCAAACAACAGAAGGGAATGGTGAAAGTTCATAGAGACAGTGATACTTTCCATTCCCAGAGGTTTCTTCATGAGAAATATAAATGTACTCAGTATCTCAGCCTGAGCCCTTGGCAGAGACACTCAAGATCGTTAAGCAGGCATCATCACTCACCCAAGTCTGGCTGGACAATAGCTGAGACTACAGGAACAGGCACAGCCCCCGGGATCTGGGATCAGCTTCCAGCTCTGCTATAGACATACACCTTAAGCAAGCCACTTCAAATTGTTTCATAAAATGAGAATAATACCTGAAACCTGAATTAATATTTTGATATTAATGGAGTATTTTGAGATGATAAAAGTTGTATCATCTTTAACAATAGCTGCTAACAGCCTAGATGGGGAGTCTTCCACAAAGAGCTTAGAAGTCTAATTTCAGACATGACGCAATCAGGGTAATGATAACCAAAGAAGAGGGAGTAAGACAAAAAGTGAAGGAAAAAGGCCACACAATAACATAGTTGTTCTTTTGTCACATGCCTGCCTCTATCTCACTTGACCCAGAAATATCTTTGTTTATCAGAAGTTATCTAAGCCGAAGCAGTGCTGACCTTGGTTTGCCCACATCCACACACTTGCAGCAAACAGATGACAGTATCGACTGAGCACAGTCAGTCTTTAGCAGCACTGACAGGGCTTTAGTTCAAATTTCTAAAATTATGTCTTTTAAGAATTCCTGCGATCACTGTTGACTATAAAAGGGTCTCTTTACTGTGCTGGTCTCTTACAAGGTACAGTAAGCTCTCGGCCATGACTGGAGCTGTCAGGCATTACAAGAATGCAGCTAAGCAAATGCACACTAGTGCTGGGAGTAGGAACACTGAAAGACGCAGGCAAGCAGGATCATCACACAGTGGAAAACAGCAAGGCTTTAAGACTCCAGGGGCTAAAAGAGCACTCTGATTTCTTAACCTTTAATTAAAAAATCAAAGCACTCTCCAGGTCTCTACGTTCAGAGTTGCCTGCCAGTTACCTGACAGACACCTGCCCAATCTCCTTCTTTTAGCCACAGGAATTTCAGTGGAGGAAGGAAAGAGCAGATGGTTGGCACCAACACTGCATCAAATACAAAGCGCTTCCATTTCTGTAGTGGCTTATTTGTATCCTTACTAGCATTATAAAGCACTTCCACTATGGGGCATAAGTGACATATGGACTCAGAGCAAAGTCAGAAATTTCCTAAAGATTCAGCTCAACAAGCCTACCTGAAACCAAACAAAACAATCATTCCATATTTTATGACTAGAAAGAAAAGAAGACATTCAATAACAGCACGAGGTAAAGTGTTCTCTATGAAGAACCCTTACAAAGCTATTTTAAACTGAACAAAATACTCAATTGTTAGTAAAACAAAGTTAAGGTCACAATGATTAATTTCAATACTATGGGAAAACTAAAGTTTATGCATTAATCCACCTGTAGATGGAATTCTATGAGTGTTTAGCAGACCAGAAGGATCCTGCACTTGCAGTTTACTCTTCAAGTCCTGGAATATAAATACATTTTAAGTTATAACATATTGGTTCAATAATCCCACATTACACTTAGAACACTGTATTTGCTAAAGATACAGGCTATGCAATTGCTATTAACAGGAACAGTAAGTCCTTGCAAATTGTGAAAAAGAAAATAATTGGAAGGCTATAAATAATTGGAAGATCAGAAACTTACTAGAAAAGCTGATAAGATCATCTGCACTTAACACTTGACCATCTACAAAAGAATTACTAAGCATGAAGGAAAAAATAAATTCCCTTACATTATATAGTTTTCACTTTGGAATGAAGGGCTAATGAACTAATCATGTCTTCAGGTATATGGATTCTATTAACTTGATTGTCTCACACCCAAGAAATTCTAAGGCTGATGCCCCTTTACAATCCATAATGCATCTAGTCATCTAGTTCTAGGCCAGTTTGGATCAGGCTCTGAGTAACATGGTCCAAGAGCAAGGTACTCCAGCCCTTGCCAGGGTGGTGGAATGAGATGATCTTTAAAGCCCCTTCCAAAGCAAACCATTCTGATTTTGTGGTAACGGATTCTAAAGGATTTTTTCACACCAGGTACATAGCACTCTCTTACTTCAAGCAGGTTACTTCAAGTAGCCCAGCTTATGACATGTATTCTTACTATTTTCAACAAATCTCCAGACAGTAAGAATGAACATCCAATCTCTCATCAGGAGGCTGACATTTGTTACACAGTTCTTCCCTATTTGGAAAAGATCTATGAATCCACCAAGGCAGAAGAACATTCTACCAGTTATTATAACACAGACAAATTTCTCTTGCAGAAAGTAGTTGAAGGAACTTGTCCATGAACAACTTCATGTCATTGGAATACTCACCGTTACGTAATACTTGGCAACAGTTAGAGCAATATATCAACACCAATTCATTCAACTTCACAACACGTGCCACGTGCAACATTCTGTATTTCTAACAGGTACACAAAGAGAGACAAAGCAGCCTGTTTTGCACTAAAAAGCAAAAGTTAGCCAAGATGAGGTTATTTTTCTATATTTCCTTTTTTCTCACTTTTGTCCACAGATTGCATTTGCAAAACGTCAGGTAAAGCATCTTCATTTTGAGCAGTTACATCGAATTCAGAAAATACTACAGAGCACTACTTTTAAGTATGCCGTAGAACTTCCCCTACCCTGAGGTAAATTTTAAGGCAATTTATATAAAAGTCACAAAGACTTTTAAAGCACATAAAATTCACCTGTAGACATTAAAGGCTCTAACATTAAAATGTAGATGTCAGAGTCACAGTAGAGCTCTCTGACAGTCCACAAATGCAATATTCTATAATGCCTCTGCACTCTCCACAAGCTCTACCTGGAACTGCAGCCTAAGGGGAAGGGCTCTTCCACTTGCATGATCTGTGTTGGTTGGGGTTTTAGACTTCCTTTTTTTTTTTTAAGAAAATGACAACACTAGCCAGATGTCCTGCTCTTATTGACCGTGGCTTCATTCCCTGCACTATAGTACAGAAACTGAATTACAGCAATTTCTATTTTACATGGTTGCATGGCCTCATGATCACAGTATAACAGCACTAAAGAACACATAGAGAGTATACTCTATGCACTTATTCTGGCAATGTCTCTTTAAAGGACTGAACTACAATTATTCCCCTTTTATTGAAGACAGCTAAGTCTGGGAGAGGGAGATTTTAAAATTACTTGCCTGAAGAGGTCTATGACAGAAGAGATAACCTAACTCAGTCTCAGGTTAGTGCCTATTCTTTCAATCATATTTAGTCTCTTACTCAGTTTGAAATCCTATCCTAAGGTTGGCTAAAGCGCACACGAAACCTCTCCAAAACATTTCTTCCTATTTCAGCCCGCCCACAAGACTGTATGCCATGCATAATAATAAACTCAAGATAAGCATACAGCAGTCAATGCAGGTTTATTGTGGATCTAAAAATATCATGCTAGCTTTTACTAGAGTTGTCATCTGTAAAACTTACGGGCACATACACTAGCCTTGGCTGTTGTGGCGTCCAGGTGACACAGAGCAATTCAGGATACTAGGCAGACTTATTCAGGTGCAATCGCGACATTGTTACTAATTTTGCCTAGGAATCAGGTAACAGTGCTGAAGAATCTCAATCAATTCCTTCCCTGCATGCAATTACAAAATCGTATGAAAAAAAGAAGGGAAGGTATTTATTTATACCTATTAGTCAATTAACGTTGATACAGGCTTTCATCTGTTTACATCACTTATGAGCACCATGAGCACAAAACCACAATTTGGAATCAGAGAATTAAAAAAGAGGGCTCTAAAATCCTGTAAGAGTGCTTTTAAGAACTACCATGACATGTATTCCTCCCATCTTTGCAACCACCATTCCAAGGGTAAAAGAATTTTTGTTCTTTTCCCACAGCTACAACATCTGAGATGTGACAAATAAGAACCAGCTCTGAGTGCCACAAGGAACAGATGCATTGGAACTGCATGTATTCAGAGCTCACTCGTGCAGGAACAAGTTTCCACATCTTCCACTCTGTGAATCCTCTGACTGAATGTTCTGTTTTACCTGGACAAGTTAAGAGCAGCCTGTACTGACTTTTAGCAAGAGGACAGCACACATTACAGCAGCTGGACTACAGGAACAAGGGTTCTTTCAGCAGACTGTGGAAAGGGCTCTGCCACTGCTTCCACTGCCCCTTCTGAGGGCCCCAGAAATCAGGGAGCACCATGGTCCTTGGCTACTGTTTTGACTTGCAGCAGCAAATGTCAGATTTCTGTCACTGGAGGGGTGAGAGGGGAAAGGGAGGGTCAGAACCATCACACATTTGGTTGTGAAATATAGGAGGGTTTTGCAGGAAAATAAAATAGGACCCAGAGTTCTTCAAATGCAAACAGTACAGAATAAATTGGTAGTGTCATTTTTCCCTTTACATAAAAAGATATGTACTTATCACAGCTATTAAATGNGGGGTGGGCGGGGAGGGGGGAACAAACAAAAAACAGCAACAGAACCAAACCTTGAGAGCTAAGCATGAGAAATGCTGTCACAGTGTTACTTAAAGAGCAAGGACAAGTACTAATTTACACATAACTGATAACATTCACCTACTACAGTAGGTTAAATGGTTAAGTCAATGCTCTTCCTAAATCTTGCACCACTTGTATTTGTGGTTTTGTTCTCTCTCTGTCTAACTGAAAATCTTGAACATTGCACAACAGTTTCCCTTGCAGACAAAACCTGATAAATCAGAGCCACAAAAGTACTGTCAGAGCCACAAAAATGAACAAAAAAGCAGAAGAAAATTTACACTCATTGCTATCTGCACACCAGACCACCACAAAAAAATTTGATAAAAGAATGGCTTTTACACATATATGGTTCCTGCAGCTAGCAGGCTAAGTTTGTACTACCGCAGACGTTTCTAAACTCAGTGGCTCTGCTTAAGCAAGTTTCCACTCTTCAGCTGTCTTGAGCTCACCTTCTGCAAGACTTGTGACCCTGGTGTTGGCATAAAGCTTCACAGTAGCATCAGTGCAGAGACAGGGATTCCCTGTGTGATTTACTTGGAGGGAGAGGAAAGAGTGTTAACCATTTACAAGTATACATCTTCCCTCATTCCTTCCCAGAATGATGGTGGAAAATATTCCATGACTAGTTTAGTTTAACAGCTAAGTCACTCCCAGTAGTAGAGACTGTTGTAAGTACACAGATTATTAGGAAGAAACACACAGAGTTTGGATTTTGATACTGAAGAATTAGTTCTCCACCAGGAAAAGAGAAAAAATGCATCCATGTTCAGCTGACGAAATTTTTACTGATGCAGCTAGGCAAACAAAGTATATTTATTGCTGTGGACTTTATTTTAATCCATTTTTTCAGAGACCACCAGAAGTGTAATTTTATCTACTTAAGACATAAAAAGGTAAAAAAATTGGAATGTGGAAGGCAATTTCCCTTTATAACGCTAGAGCTGCAGATATACTTATATTAGAAGTTGACTACAGAGCTAGTGAAATGATACTGGGAGCCGAGGAACTGATAGGTGGGGTTTTTCCATCTGCTGCTTTAAAAAACTTGAACTTTTAAATCCAATTACTGAATGCTAAGAAAGCTTCATGTACAAAATTTTTCAAATTATTTTTAACAATTTGCAGTATTTGAAACAATAAGCAGATATTGAGAAAACTGGCACATAACATTCTCCCCCTATATAAGAAAAAAGTGCTAATTCCTTTTAACCATGTAAATACCTGTGCATAAAATTAAACATATATATGTATATATAAATAAGCAAAATGTTTTAGAAAACCTTTTACTTCTTCAAGGAAGGGAGCTGAGAACTATAACTAAAATGATAAACAGCTTCTTTTTATTGGATGTAGCTTTTTATATGTCCAAATCTATCTTGTATTACCTGCTAAGGTATGAGTAAGAAAATTACATTAAAGAAATTACCAGTTATAAAAAGCTAGCTTTAAAAAAGAAAAAAAGGGGTAGGTAACACACTAAGAAGTTATTGTTGTGGCTTCATTGGATGGGTGGTTCATGTCTTTTGGAACAGTCTGAACTGCCATGATGTCTTTGTGGACTGGAAGGCATCATATTCTAGAAAATGGACAAAATCTAGTGGAAATGTAGGAGCAAGATGAAACGCATCTGGAAGGACTGATACACTTGTGGTTTGAGAAGATTGTCTTCTTTCTGCTAGTATTTTTTGTCATCTCACCCTTTTCTCACTTATTAGCTTTCGTGTTGCAACAGGAATGGAAACCAACCATGGTACTTGACCTCAGTCTGAAAATGAAAGCGTGAATTCTACAGCCCTGGGTCTCTGGAAGTGCTGCTCACACACACAGACTTATACACAGACGTACAAAAAGCAAGGAAAACAATTAAACTTCCAACTTCTGAATTTTGGCTTCAATTCCCTAAAGTAGCTTCATGCACGAAATCAACATGTGGAAAGAATAATCCACGGTGACCAACTTTGCTGAGGCTTGTGGAAAACTGGCCTGTGCAGCACAGTGAGCTCCTGCCAGAGATCTGCTGCTGCACAGACCTCAGCGAACGTGCACCACAAAAGCAGCACCATGTCCTTCCCAGGCATGCTGCAAAACCTCAGTGTTTAAAAGCAATCACTGACCACCTCTTCCCTCCCACACTAAAGTTTAACAACCGCCCTGTCCTTTTTTTTTGGAAGAAAAATATACAGACATACAATTACAAATGTATGCACTAACTTGAAGTCACGTTTTACTCTTTAAGGCATGCAACTTCATCACATGGCCCCAAGGCCTCCTCTGGATTACTGGCACCCTGTCTATCAGGAGATGCCATCAATTTATTTTAAGACACACAGCAATTTTAAGTCTACCAATTTGCTTTCAGTTTGAAACTGCTGTTTTAAAGCAAAATCCCAGCAGTAACAACTCCCTCTTCATTAAATATCTTAAAATTTGAAAAATAAGTGATGGAGTAGCTATTAAAGAACTCCCTCATTCATTAATAAAAAACACCAAAAAAACACACAAAAAGAAAAATCCCACCCACAACAACAACTAAAGATGTCAATAGATTTTCACATTGCCTCCACACACAACAAACTCACAAAAACCCCCAAACAACTTGGGATGAACTTTTACCAGATCTACTATTTTACAATTTTAATTCCTTCCTGAAGCAGTAAATCTCATGACTGCTGTCTGCATATCATTTTAGCTCAGTAATTTGCTCTATTATTATAAAATATTTTAGGATGTGTATCTGTAATTACTGAATATGTTCCAAATTAGCCATTTGCTTTAACATCTTATTTTTCTGCATTTTGGAGGTAGCAAAACACTGGGTCTCTCTCACCCTGACAGGAGTGCTATGCTCCCCTGCTCTCTCCAAGCACACTGAGTATTGCTGCCACACAGACCTCTGTTACCCAGGGCCATTCGCACTGCTGTATAAGAACTGCTGCCAGACTTCTGTAGGCATCTGGGCACCAATAAATGTTTATGTACATTGCTGTTGCAGCTCATGGCTAGTGTCTCCCTAGCTCATCGAGTTTTTCCAACTCCCTGAGATGCTTATCTCATTCCCACTAGGCAACAGTAGTGTTTCTCCAGTTGCTGCTAGAAGAAGCCGGTATAAGCACAAATTTCCATTTATAGATCTCTATTAAAAGGTTTCCTCTCTTGCTCAGGCAAACCACTGGGCTCAGTATGATTACAATCCATCTGTGCATATATCTGTTAGAAAAGTTATTTCCTCTTAGAGCGGGTTATATTTATTTAGCTGCTCCAGTACAGCTGCTCCAAAGCTGCTTGGAGTCTAAAAGCATGCTTTTCTGATGTTGCATTTCCCAATGAAATGCCTCAGCTGCCGAGCAAGAGCCCGAGCGAGAGCCTGAAGAAACATTATCTCTCAAAGGGTTCGTGTCCGCCCGCAGCTGAGCTTTGCCTCGCTGCAGCCGGGAAGCACAGGCTGCCCTCCCGAAGAGGCACCTGGCAGCGCCCTGCCCCCGCAGAGCCCGGCGTGCCTCGGCCCGCGGCGGCACGGACAGCCCGGCCCCAGCAGGCACCGAACGGCCCTGCACAGGCAGCGCGGGCTGTGGTGTCTGCGGCACAAGCACAGAGTCCTGCACACAAAGGCATTCTGCAACACAGTCATTTTAGCTCTTGAATGACCATTTCTCCATTTTTTTCTTTTTTTTTTTTTTTCTAATATAAAGCCTCTTTTGTTGTTTATACTACTTATTTGGCATTTCTACAAGCTATGAATATACAGAGCTTCATTTTCAACTTCTGCTTTGGAAGGAAAGCAAAATCCCAAAATTATTAGTTATGTATAACAAAGTCACAAATTTATTAAAATAAGTTGAAAAGTAGCACCGATAGGGGATAAAAAACTATTTGAAACTAAGGTCCAATACACATTTCAGGAAAAAAAAAGAACCTCAAAACTAAATTAACATCCCTGCCTCAAGGCCATTTTTTCCAGCAATTGTATTTAATAATAGTAAAGGACTGGGACTGTTGCTGAACAGATAAGCTGACATCATTCCAGACATATGGGTTTTCCAGATCTTCCTTTTCATATTAATTAAATAAATAAATAAAAACAAAGCCCCCAAAAAACACAAAAAAATCCACCACCTCTTCTATGTACTTAAAAAAAAAAGGTGGTGAAGGAGACACCTTTGAAGCAAAATGGTCTCAGTGAGTCCAGTCCACTTGCCAAGTGTTAACAAGTGCTTTATTTCTTCATCTGTTGGGTTTCTTCTGAATTTTGCTTGTGTAACAGACAAAAGTCAAATCAGTGGTTCTTTCCCTTCAAAGTGATTGGTAACTCATCTCTTTCACAATTCAGTATTTAGAAGAAATCCTGCAATGCTGGTGTGAGACTACAAATTAATTGTGTGAATGAATAAAGGGATATGGAATAACTAAGTTAAAAACACAACTTCAACTTTTCAGTAAGATAACTGCAAGTATCATCAAGCAAAATGTTTTTAAGTTACTTATTTCCAGCAATGAAGTTGTTTGCAACTAAACTGACAATGCAGTTGAGAATTTCTGATGGTGTCAGAATACTGAATATTGAAAGCCAAAAGAAAAATAACCTTTTTCCATTACAAACTCCCTATTTACTCCATGCAGCCTTGCACCAGTTCTACAAATCAGGACCATAAGTTGTAGCTACAAGCAGAACACTACAAGAAAGCCTTCCTGTTTTTACTTTCTTATGCACAGTGTGTAATAGTTTTGTGTAAATCAGTCACAAACAGAAACTCTATAATAGGAAGAGCAAAGAGATCACTTTGCAGTTGTTACTGTCAGTTTTTGATTCTGTCTGCTGGGTCTCTCTAGTCACACAGAGCAAAAGCAGTATCGGTTTCACAAAATACACAGCTGTGGTTTTGAACATAAATACAACTTCTCTCAGCTCCTTGCTTCTTTACAATCCAGTATTACCTGTGTGCAAGATTGCCCTGTCCTTCCTACAGTGTAGCCTTTAGTGTCCAAGACCAATTCTGAATCCAACTTACAGCTGTTCCAAGTGAAGGTTTAATATTACAAAGGGTTACAAACAAACAATCTATCACCAAATATTTTTGCCCCTTTTTCAAGCAAGAAAACCTCATACTCTTCAAATCTGTTGTGGGATGCACTTTGTCTTGACAGACTAGTATTAGATTTTCATTCAAATATATCAACAACATGCAAAAATGTTCAGGGGTGAAAGCAAAGGGTTAAAACCTCCATGATAGTTGCTGCAAAGGAATAGTAGCAAGTAACTTGACAAAATATTCACTAAGTGTTCAAAGTCATTATGCTTTTCCCCTCCAGACAGGGTCAGTATGTCCTGCCAATTCATGAGCTCCCAAAAATAAACCAGTTGAGTAACTAAAGATGTCAATAGATTTTCACATTGCCTCCACACATCCAAACTGTATGGCTTAGATGGTTACTTGTAAACAGCCAGGCATCTTACACTTAACCTAGAGCACTTTCCCAAGCAAATTCTGTCACTTACAATTACTCTGTTAGAGCTGTCACTAAACAGAAAATATTTTTCCACCTCCAAAGTGTACTTCTCTCATAAATCAAGTCACTCAACAAGAACTATCATTTTAAAATGCTTTGTAGTACATAGCAAAATTGAGTAGGTCTATTCATCTTTACAATAAAAACCCCACAACAGAACAGCTGAGAAATGTAGAAAATTACCTGAACCCATGCTCTAAGGGACACTTGTTGATCCACCACTTTCTTCCATCTTTGACCTTTTCAATGACACTACCAAAGTTACCCAACTGAGAAACAGAAAATATGAAATAACTCTGCATAAGTAGCAGACTGAAATCACCTAAGTGCACAGAACCAGGGAGATAATTCTGTTCTCTGACATGACTGAAAGCCAAGTAAGTAACCTGGCTAGGGAAACTAGTAAATATGCTCTACACAGAAACTGAAGCACTCATTTCTATGCATGCATTTCTAGAGTGCAATCCAGAAGCCTCCATTCCACATCTTAGATTTCTAGAACAAACATGAAAGGATTAAGCAGAGAACCAAATTCAAGCTTTTAAGCACAATGTCCAGGAAAAAGCCAGTCAAGAAGGCCTACAGCAGATCCATATAGGCAAACATGTATCTGCAATTCAATGAAAAATTGCTATTTCACCCAAGGCTTAAGCGCCTCTATCTGCTGAAAGTCCACAGTGGGTACCGAACACCATTTCTAAACAGCAATGTCAGCTCCTTTTCAAGGAGGTGTGAGAGGTTCTGGGCCCCTCAATGTCCTGGAGTGACTTTGTGATGCTTGTATCCCCAATGGTTTTCTGTTTGTGCTGCGTGTTGAGTTCTGCATCTTTAAGACTGGCTCTGAGAGCTAATCGGGGAGAGAAGAAGGCGCAGTTTGTTATCAGAAAGGCTGCTGACAAAACACCCAGCCATACAGATGCAAATTCAGACTCACATACCACACCTTCCCCTATCAAGAGGCCCCATCAATCAACTCCTCAGTGTGGGGCAGAATCTCCATTTCTACTCACATTATGCCACTGAACGTTAGGTCAGAGGATGGTTTTGTAGCCTCTCGGTTGAAGACGATTACCTCACCTTTAAACGAGGCTGATAACGAGGCATAAAGGATGTAAAATACTCGTCAGCAGTGAGCTTGCAAGAACGGGAGAATGGAAATATTTTGTTGTTGTATGTCCTATGGCACCAGAAAACAAATGGTTCCTGAATTCCATTTGTTGTCTTCTCTTTCAGGTCGGCCTGCCTTTAGTCCTACTTATCCTATCGCTGTGTAAAACCTTGTAGATGCAAGTGTAGACTCATGTATTAGATACAGGAAGTTCCATGACTGGAAGACCAAACGCTCTTCTGCAAGAGGGCAAAGAGCATGACCTGTTCTGAGCTCAGGGTACCTGTTCCTTTTTGCTGCCCATTTCAGTTCCCATATAAGCAGCTTGTTGTGTCTAAGAATGAATAAAAGGCTCAATGAAATCATAAATCATTACTTCCCTTTAAGGGTGGGACGCCACAGAAGGAACAATAAAAGCACTTCAGGCTACTAAAAGAGATAAAGAGCAAGATTTTACTTAAGATTTTAAAGCCATTATCTTCTTGGGAAGAGTATGAATGCGACTTCTTAAATATTTTTACCCAATTAATATGTGAGAAAGCTCCCCTTAGCTTCAATTTCCAGGCTATACTGCTGAAACAGATCTCTGTAAGAACTGCTGGTACAGGCCCTATCACAGCATTGCAATCTCCACTGGCAAATGAGATGCTCAAATTTGCTTTTGACAAAGGGGACACCTATAGATCGCTTAGCTTTCCAAACATCTAAGTGTATCCTGCACCTTTGTAGCATATTATTCAAACTAAAATGGTAAAAACCTGCAGTAAAACCATATTGCCTCAGAAAAGGAAATAAAACTGTAGACTTATCTATGCAGCCTGAGAGCAGGTGCAGTCTTTTTTATTAATGCTCATGATGTGAAGATGTCCCGGTTCCAGCCAGAACAGGGTTATTTTCTGTAGTAGCCATGAGGGGCATAGCTAGGTCATGGAGGTTACTCTACACCATCTCATGTCATTGCTGGGATGGAGGAAAGGGACTCTCTTCCAGGGAAAATGGATTCCTTCCAGTGAGAAAATATGGCAGAGGGAGCTACCAAATATTTTGTTGCTGTTACTGCTCCTTTTCTTATCTCTTCACTGTTTCCAGTAAATTGTTCTTACTCAACCCATGATCTTGGCCTTTTGTGCCTCCAGTTCTCCTCTTCAGCCCATCAAAGTGGGAGAGGAGGGCAAAAAGAGAGAACCGGTGTGTGGTTTGGAGAGTGGGGGCACTGGATTGGAGAGTACCATTCCTAAACCTTGACCAAAGAGCAGAAGAAAAACATTTTATGCAGGTTTGAATTATACTCAAAATCCCTCTTCAGCAGATCTTGAACTCAAGAGAACTCAAGAATAGAAAACTGGATTTTTTTTGTTTCATAAGAAATTATCTTTCCGTATTTGACACGAAAAGGTTGCTGCAAGCATTAGTGCCATCTCTGCTCTTCAGCTGAGTAACATGTGAACCAGTTCAAACACTGAGGCTTCTTGTTTGCTCTTTGTCACGTGGTCCCTGGAGTGTGCTGTTATGGTAGTACAGAGGCTGAAGGAAGCATTTACAATTTGAGATCAAAATTCCAAACATAGTTCAAATACCAATATAGTTCATGAAGGAAGCATTAAGAATTTCTAAATCTAAGTCCTTCCTATATTGGCACTTTTTTATTTTGTGTGAGCATGAGAGTGTTGGTTTGTGGGCTGTCTTTTAAAAACAAGAAGTTTTGCTCTTTCATCTAAATGTCATTCTTCCACAAGTATCAACAGTAACCTGACAGTACTATAACAATAGAACATTGCTGATCAGGATTGGAACACACTATTGATTTATCACCACTGAGGAAAAAGAAACACTTCTGTTAAGAAAAAAGTAAAAGCCATTTCAATATCACTATAGTCAGCACACAAGCAGCAGCATCTTGCCAACATGGATGTTTTAACATCAACTCCAAGTATCAAGTACACTGTCCCTTTAACTAAATATCCATGTATATGTGGTCAAGCAATTGCTGGTGTTGACAAGTATTTGGGCCACTGCCCTTGGTCTCACAGTTGCCTAATGATACCTCTGACAGAGGTGCCTAGCAGAGAAATCTGTGAAGTTGCTAAAAAGCAGCAGTGCAAGCTGCAGGCCAGTGAAGGGTCTCTAGCCTTGCTCTATTGCCTCTGCGTTAGAAATGCCTTCGCTTTATGAACATCCCAGCTTCATCTGCCTCCTGTGCTTAAGAATTTAGCAAATAATATGTTTATGCCACTCTCAGACAAAGACCTGCATTGTGGCATACATGTGTGCACAGGCAGGCTAGTTCATTTTAAAATGCCAGGAGAGGTTACCTGAATAAGGAAACGGAATTTTCCAGCGTGCAATTTTTATCAGTAGTTATTATTATTATTAGTATTGTGCTCTTTCAGTTGCAGAGAAAAACTTCACAAATTAAGGCTTCAAATCTGCATTTCTTTTGCTTACAAAGCTCTCAGCATTTTAATTTCCTCTCAAAGGTAAGGTAACTAGGTTTATTTATATTGCAAATAAAAGAAACCCAGATAGCCTTGTTCATCTTCTAAACAGAAAAATATTGACTTCAATAAAGCTTCTTGTAGAACAGCCCCTTTTGCACTGTTAACAAGTGCAAACTCTGAGTATAGCATCAGGTATATCACACTTCTCAGGTTTTTAATTCCTCAATTCTTCAAATGTTTATTCTTTACATCTCAAATTCAAAATTAAAATATTGTTTATAAGGAGTCTCACATTCTTTTTGTATCTTCTTAGGCAATAAAAGGTCTTTTTATTACAGATCAAATTCTTCTGCAGAAACATTTAGAGAACAGTTTCTGTAGATAGAAAGCTGCAATAGCAAAATAAGTCATATACCTGAATTATTTCACTTTTGCCAAAGAAAAAGGACTAAAACAAGGAGGAGTCCCATACTTCAAAAGGAAAGCAGTTCCCATACTTCAAAGGTAAAGAAATGTCTTAATATCCTTTTGACTCTTAAATGTATTTAACAAATCACGGTAACAAAAGACCACTTCAATGCTAAAATTAAACTGGAAGAAAGTGAAGCTGATAATCAAATGCAACATTCTGCTCAGTTCTTTACCTACAATCGCACCCTTTATGTGCAAGGGCTTTCTAGTTAATCAATGGAGGACAGTTTAAGCCCCTAATAACCAGAATGCCTAAGGGTACAGTTATGTTTCACTACCATGACAAAAATCAAGGTTCTGTTTTTAATATATTCCTTTTCTTCCAAAGAGCATCTCAACATCCCTTAAAACATGTTCATTTAAACAAATATTGTTTGGAAAGACTACATTATTTACTCATATATACTTGTATTTTCTAAAAATTTGAAAATACAATAGCTTTCCAATAAAAAAATCCAAATAAATTTATATTATTCATTAAATATTATAGATACTATAATTGTCCCCAATATAGCATGTCTCATGCAGGATAACATCTAGAGTTTGCCACAAAGGATTCAAAGAGAATAATTCAACTCAGAATTTTCAAAGTCATGAAATCAAAGAATCATAGGGGCAGTCAGATTTCCCTGCCAGTTTCACAAGTGTATTTGGGATCCTAAGTTGTCATCACTGGAATCTCCTGAAGCAGTCAGAATGTCTTGCAGCTGTGGCTCTCTCTCCTCTCACAAGGAAATTGGCAATGCTGGGATTTTGTTCTCAAATTATACAAAATCAAATTTAAATAGGAAAATATTTTGCTAAATTCTTCTCCACCCAAGTGCAGTAATTTCCCACAAACGCAGCAAACCCTCCTTTCAGGAAGTGCATGAAAGAATACATTATGTAGGGAGAAATAAAAGCCTGAAATCAAAACAGTTTAAACTCCCAAGAGTATTGTTAGGGATATTATAAAACTGTAAACGATAATGCCATTAATGAGCAATTATCAGGTGACATATGCAGGAGTTGCAAAGGAAATGCTCAAGGAATCCCAGGCGGACATAGGCATAGCAGATAAGGCCGCACCTAAGCATAAGTGATTAGGTCAAGTTTGAAATCGTGCAACTTGGGATCCAAACTAAAATGCCCTTTTACCTATGAACTACACCATAACAAGGCTGCTTGGAGATTATTCAGGCTTCTGGGACTAGTTTCAACTTTGGACCTCATTATGATGCAGAGCCCAGACAAGGTGACAAGCATTTCAGCAGGCTGCCCCACAACATGCAGCCCCAGAGAACAAGTTCTGGCTTATCCATGCTGAAGGGAAGCAGCCACTCTGATAGCTGGAAATCCACCATACAACTCTGTCCTGCAGACAGCCTGCAAAACCAAACTGGTATTTCAAAAAGACCTATCAGTTACAAGCTCTTCAAAAAAGAAAAGAAAGAAATAAACAATACAAGAACAAAACTTGCAGTTATAATTAATGCATGTTTTGGTCACCATTACTCTAGACATAACAAAAGCAATATTATCGAAGACAACAAATTAAGATAAACCCCAAAATACAACATTATATTCAAGGTTAAAATAATAGTACAAACAGTCAGACAAAAATCTTCGACACGGTTTAAAAAAACCAAATCAAACTTCCCAAACTACTCTAGCATAACAAGGGAAAGAAACATTTGTTCTCAGGGGAACTGAGTTATAAAATGAAATCTGTAAGAGTATGTAACAAATAGTGTGTGTACATATAAACATATCTTCCTAAAATAGATGACAAGAGGATACACCAATATATATCATTGTACTGTAATCTCTCCAATGATGGGGAAAGCCAAGCAACTAAGAACCAATGTGAGAAGGTAATAGGCAGCAAAAAAAACCAAAGCATGAACATGACTACATGACTTGAATCCTCCTCCTGTCTCTTCATATCCCAATTCTGAACACATAATGTATCAGCAATGTATTTAGTAAAATATGTATCAGAACTGTTTCTTAGTTTACTACTTCAGGTACTAATAGCACTTAACTCCTTTGAATCCTTACTCATGCTAAAGAACTCATATATAGAACTTAAACATTAATTTTCACTAATTAAGGGTAAAAATGAAAGCATTATTCCATGCTTTGCTGTAAGCAAAATGTCTTTAAGAACAATCAAATAATTAACATACACTGAACACTTTGCCACCCACTCCCAACGTAGCTTTTCTAAGTTTTCAACTTCTTGATTAACAACAGCTATCAATTCAACAAGGGACATTCATGTAATTTACTTGTACATAAAAATAACATTAATTTTGGGGTATGTACATTTCAAAGATTATGATATACAGATTAATGTATTATATTAATTTAAGCCTTGTTATCTGGTGGCTGTCAGTTGCACAAAATACAATAAAAAGCATCAAGAGAGCCTGAAAAGCCAAGAATTAATTACCAAGATTATCTCCACATCCACATTCGAATGGTTGCTCCTAAATACCTGGACACTGACTGCATTCAAAATGTACCTATTCACACTTTTTCCGCGTGTGCAGAGTAGAACTTTCCCTCATAACTTTCTCAGTCACTGGAGTTGCTCAGCAGAGCACTACTGCTGGAGACCGTTCAGAAGCAAAGCTGTGCCAAGTGCTGTGAAGCGCTCCTGGAGCAGCCTCCTGCTGCAGACACATGCCATTTGTGCACCGCCAGCTGCCGGAGCTTCCACACGGAATGCGAGTGGCTGTTATGCAGCTACAAAAACTTAAATTATCACTTGACCAGCCACCTCTTTCAGGGACCTCTGTAAGGCATAATGAGGATTTCTTAGTCTGAAGGCTCAAATCACACCAGGGGTAATGTGTGATTCAAAGTACAAGCAACTCCTGTCTGACTTAAAGCTCTCTGCCACACTTGCAATTATTAGGGAAGGTCCTGAGGAAATTTCCTTGAATTAGCAGCTCATCCCTCCTATTTACAAATTGCCCAGTGACAAGTCTTCCCTTTGGATGTGACTCATGAACCTTGGTTTGCCCGTGCCAGAACCTGCAGCTTTTTGGGCATGTATTGCAAAACCTCACCACCAGAGCTCCTGCCGCCCTCACCTCCCCATTGCACACTATGAATACTCAAAGAAAAGTGGTTTATTTCTCACTTCATGTCTCTTAGAATGCAACTAATTGCACTGGAGACAACATTCATATTTACTACATTTCATTTTAGCATAAACTGTAATTTACTGCAACCAGTACTAAGATTTTATGCAATGCTCCAGACAAAAAAAATACAGGGTTTTGGTATTTTGGGTGTTTTCTTTTTTATTTCTTAGGGAGTGTTTAGCAAAAGTGAAACAACAACAAAAAATCAGCTCTTACCAACATTTTCATTCCACAATTTGATCAGTAGATCAAAAAAAAGGTGTTCGCTAAATGCTTACCTAAGCTCAACAGAAAACTATTAAAGTTTCTCTAGTGGAAATCCTTCAAGAACTCCTAAGCATATAGAAAATATCTACACCTTTGCAAACTGGGCCACGGGCTAGGCAGATTTCCCCTCTGATTCATGGCAGTCCCTTACATGCCTGGGCACACCTCCACATACACACCACCAAGGTGGCCATTTCCAAAGAAAGGCCGCATGTCCTCAAGTCAGGAGCAACTTAAGGGCTTGATTAGCAGCTTGACAGAAGAGTATCATGAAAGGGATGACAGGCTTGAAAATATCTCCTGTGGTTCTGCAGCCACCACTGACCATAAGAGTGAAAATGCAAAAATGGAAACCAACATTTGGAGCATTAATGCAGGCTTTTGAAAAGCCTGCATTGTGTTACAGCGCTCATAATTTCATATCATCACTGCTTGCATGCACCTGGATGGGTTAAAGGCTAGCACAGCTACACCTTTGTTTTGCTAACATGCACACAAATGTATATATATCTATGACTAATTCCACTGAGAACCACAGGACAACTCAAGGACATGCAAGTTACCGACTCCTTTGTATTCAAGTCCAAAGAATCCTGGCCAAAATCTGTCTCCTACCACAAAGGTTTGAAAACCAAAAGACTTAGCATAAGGAATGACTATATTGTACCACTACCATAAATTATTCAAGAAATCTTTAAGAACTACTCCAGAGGTAATTTTGACTTCAAAATTCCAGTATAACATAGATTGACAAGTCAGTCAAGTACAATTTCAAGAAAAATCTACAAGTAAAACATCACAGTAATGCACAGATTGGTTTCATGCGTAAAACAAACTTACAGAAGGATCCCTATAATAGTCTGTCAAATACAAAAAAAAAACAAAACAAAAAAACCCACAAATAAAACACAAAAACACTGTCAGCAGATCCCTTCATTCTTCATTAACAAAGCCACATACATTCTACAAGAAGCATTTTCTTGACAACCTGAGAAAACTATCAAAAATAAGATTATCTGTGCCTTCAGCTAGAATATGTTTTAGTTGAACACCCAGAAATTTTAAAGCAGTTTTCCACTTTTATAGTACTTTTCATTGCAGTGCTCAAAATACTTTACAAGCCTTTGTGGCATTTATTAAGATATCAGCTATAATAGCTGAAAATAACACTTCTGGAAAATTGTCCCTAGAGTTAGAAAGGCCAGTTTCTGAGCACCAGATCTGAAATCTTTCAGATCTGATATTTCATTAATTCCAAGTACTCTCAAAAAACTAAGCTGAAAAAAATAACAGGTAACCAGCATGTCTGAAACACAAATCTTAGAGACCTTAAGTTGTACCCACAAGAACTTTGGCATAATTATGATGTTCTTTAAAGTCTTAGTTAAAAGCCTTGCTAAAACACAGTGTCAGTGGCACACTTTCTCAGTGCCTCATACTATCCCTCAGCCAACACGGCCTGAAAGACCACTGAACCAGATGCAACTTTTGAGTTCAAGTTGAAAAAGCATGCTCTGGTAGTTCTTTCAACCTCTAAATTTTTGTGGCCTGACACAGAAACTTTCCCCAATGCTCTTCTCTCCATTTCCAAGAAAACTAGCTGAACTGCAGTTGCTTATTTTAACAGAGGTCTTCTTCCCACAAAAGCGCACAAAAAATTAGACCAGTGCAAGAATTATACTAAACGTGCAGGATTGTAACAAACCTGCTTGGATTTCACCTGCTGTAGAAACACGAACCCGCAGATTCAATGAGCTTTCAATTTCTGTCTGCTGTGATTTCAGAAACTCCTAGTGGCGTTTCTGCTGAGTATTTCAGATCTGTGATTTCTACGATCAGCCTCACGCCACTTCTCCTACCTTCCTCTTTAATTCTACAAAGAAGTCAGTCTGAGAGGAACGTAGCAGTTCAATGCAGAACACACTCTCTTTTTAGCATTTGCAATGCAAAACTAGGTTTTGTTCGGTACAGAAATCTTGCACAATAGCCTGTGTATACGTATTCGTTCCAACAATGCTGTCCTATGCAATCACTCTGTAATTACACACAGTCATAAAGCTGCTGCTGTTGCTGCTTGGAACTGCAGTCTCGCCCTCTAAACAACCTAATAGTCTCTGCATTAGGACATTTCTTTTTCTCTCTTCCCCTCCCTTAACTGCTTGCTCCAGTACTAGATGGCCTTTACGCTGAGCTCGAAACACGCAGTTGGAATGAAATCAAGTTATTATTAAAAAATTAATGTTTTTAAAAGAATATAAAGTAAATATCTGTTGAGCAAATAGAATATTTCGCTAATTCTGCAAGCTGCAACCACACAAGACTTTACAAACCAAAAATAAATCCTGCTTACGCCTGTTAAAAAAAAAAACCGTAAGTATTATATAAGACTCTCACATACGCGCGTAGGTGTATTGTCAGCTTTTACTGCTAAACTGCAACGAATCGGTCTTTTACAGCTGACTGCGTAAACCCCAGCAGAGCGATCCGACCCCCGCCACGATGCGCGCTCAGCGGCGGCCGGGACTCGGCAGCTGCCCCGCAGCGCCCGGGGCCCCCGCGCACGCCGGGCTGCCCCGGCTCCGCCACGCCGCGAGCAAAGAGAACCTTTCCCCCCACACCAAATTCCATCCGCAGGAAGCTCACCCGGACACAGACACATTCTGAAAGCGCTGCCGCAGCTAGGCACGCGAGGAAACCCCTCCGGAGCGCTCGCAACAACTCAGGGTACGGCAAGAGGCGATGGCTCAGCAGCCGAGCCTGGTCCCCCGCAGCAGGCGGGCCGGGAGCGCCGCTGCCCCGGCCCCGTGGGGCTGCGCGGCCCGAGCGCGGAGCCAGCCGCCCCCGTCACCTCCACAGGTACTTCTGCTCCTCATCCTGCACCCACCACCCGCGAACAAAGCACGCACCACCTTCCCCAAAAGAAAAGCCCCAGGAAAGACACCCCCTCTCCAAAATGGCAGGAAAACGGAAGCAAATCGTGCAAATTAAAAAAAAAAATAAACGCGCGGAAAACAGAAGGAAGAAAGAGAAACGTGCAAGCTCACCTGCGCAGCCAGGCGCGGCGGGCGCCGCGGGGGAACGTGGAGCGGCTGCTTGCAGAAGGGGGGCGGGAGGGAAGAAGNGGACTCAGCGAAAGCGTCACTTCCTAGTGCGGTAAACGGGGAGGCTCCCGGGCCCGGGCTCCTCAACTCCTCCTCCTCCCGCCTTCCTCCACCTCCCTCCGCAGCGCAGCTCCCCGCCGGCCCTCAGCGCCTCAGCCCGGCACGGGCCTGGGCCCCCTGCCCTTGCCCACAGATCTCGGCTTGACCTTCTGCGCTTGGCTGTCGCTGCTGTTGGCAACGAAGAAAAGGAAATCCCCAACGAGTAAGGGGCGGGCAGAGAGTTTGCGGCATTGATTTGAAAGCCAAGCCCTGCAAAATACTGCCGTGTCCAATACCCAGAGGAAAGCGCCGCTTTGATGCCCTGAGTTCAGAGCCAGCTTCTTCAGCTAGATCAGGCTTCGTGTCCTTTCTCCCTAAAGAAAACAAACAGAGCTCTTGGTTTTTAAGGAAACCCTTGTACCAAAGGAAAACATGCTTTTCTGTTTCCTCCTGTCGGTCCCTTTTCTCACTTTTTTTCAGAAGAAAAAGTGGGGGAAAGAAAGGGAAGGGAGAAAGGATTTTAGTCTAATGCAAATCCTCAGGTCATGTCTATAGTGTTAGCTGCTTTATCAACACCTGAAATTTACTTTTTCACAAAAACTCATACTTGTGAGGTTTTAAAAATGTCCAACTCCTCTTCTGGAATATGGCTTCCTCTGCTGCCTTGGTCCGAGAATAAAAAACACAGTCTGCTGACAAATGCAGGCACGCTACTCTACCCT
Organism: Bombycilla garrulus; assembly: GCA_013400315.1. Classification (NCBI taxonomy): domain Eukaryota; kingdom Metazoa; phylum Chordata; class Aves; order Passeriformes; family Bombycillidae; genus Bombycilla; species Bombycilla garrulus. The sequence goes on from VXBU01014574.1 coordinate 3,625,187, forward strand.
ACTAAGGCAGGAAATAAAGAAGCTGCTTTGTCATTGCTCCCTCTGTAGACTGTTTGTTAACAACCAATGAAACTTTTAGATTATAAAATAGACTTTAGACAACATTCACGAATTGGACTCACATTCAGTGAAACATTGAGCAACATGAAAATGCCAAACGTTTTTCTCCAATGTGCACTTTGCCACGTGTTTACCTTCATCCAGGCTCAGATCATTCAGTGCATACAGCAGCATTGCTGGGTTCTGGGTTTTTTTTTTTCCAGACCAGCAGGGCAGTTTGTCTTCCAGCACGTATTGCCTTATAGAGTGAAATATAGAAGTAATTTTTGCACTGCTCAGTGTAGTTTGTGTTCATTTCACAATAGCTCTTTGCAGAACTTTTTACCAGAGAAGCTCAAGATGTGTAGAAACAGGAGCCCAGAGAAGTGACTTACCCATGACTACAGATGCACAACCAGGTTACTCTGATGAGTCCCAGGTCAGCAGTCTAATTACCACACCCAGTCTTTTCCTGTCATGGTGCAGAGGATAACAGTGAGACACATGGTGGTGAAGAGCAAAATAGTAGCCACAGGTACTTACTGGTAAAGGCTTTTTTCTTTCACAACTAGAGATACCATTTGATGCAACACTGACTCAATAAAACCTTCAAGGAAAACTCTGCTATAGCACCATTAATACATTTGCTCTTCCAACCTCCTGATAGAAAGGAACAATAGGTCAATAACTATTTAAATCAATACAAAATGAATATTCTCAGATGCTCACAAATTACCTAATATGTAAAGCAAACATAAATTATTGAACATATAATAGCCAGCTGTAGTCAAAGGCATACAACTCTTTAGTTTAATTTGCCCTAATAAAGATTGAAAAGAGAGATTCAATAAACTGGAGTTATTTCCTCTCTGTTATGTTAGGCAATCAGTGCCTCCCATGAAGCACATCAGATATTGATGAGATTGAAATTATTTATGGTAACTTTCATTGGGGGAAGAACAAATCCAAAACCAACCAAAAATAAACCCAGACCCCACCAATCTTCTATGATTTTAAATCATGCTCTAACAGCAAAGCGTATCTCTTTCTTCCAGACAGAACAAATACATGTTGTACTTCACTTGTTTGGATGCTGGGAGCAAAATGATGAGCAGCATCTTGTGTTTCACAATACTTAATCACTTAAAAGCAGTAGACAATGGCAGAAACGTCATCATCCGGCTACAGAAGCTAACATTGCACAGAGCAGGGAGTGTGCTCTCTACCCTGCTCTAGGAGATATTTTAACTTGTTGGGTTTGATAGTTCTCTCCTAAATAACATATCAGGTACATAGGAATCCTGCTGAGCCAAAGACAACGTAGTTACCACAAAGACAAAGCTGAAATACACTGTAAGATGCAAAATCTATAGGCAAGGATGACTGTATTTCCTAAACATACCAAATGGGATGAGAACAAAAACAAGCAAGCAGGTAGGTACACCAACTAGTTTATGAATCTAAAATAGAAGAAACACACTTCAAAGACAACATGGTGTTTACAGAGCTGTATGTTAATGTTTATCTTACTGAGCAATAAAATTTTTATTAAGTGTTTTGTAAGGATTTTACAGTTATACACTCTTCAATTGTTTCTCCATTCCTCACATTACATGGTCTCCAGAACCAGCCATCATTCATTCATATTCAGTAACAACTTTTGCTGTGCTTTTTAAAAGTTTTTCTTTCTCCTTTTCTCTGCATATGCTGAGGCTACATGATGGCTGCACTTCTATCAGCTTTACCATGACAAAACTTAATACACACACATTCCCTGTTACGTCATCATTTTGTTACTACACTGAAGGAGATTGGAAGATCTCCTGACTATCAGCATATAAAATCTTAGTTTTCTTTGGCTTGTACAGACACATCTTGTAGTGTAACAACATCGACTCATATCATTAATACACTGGATTGCACTGACTCAGAATTTGGATTAAAGACTATGCTTTGCATACTTAACTTTGCAAAACCGAGCCACAGGCTCAGTAGGTGGCAGTCTTTTCACCGGGTCAGAGTAGAGCCAAAGGCCTGTCCTCTTTGTAGTTCTCAGGAACTGAACTTGTGCTCCAGTATGATGGGAAAAAATGTGGAGCTATTAGTTCTCCCTGAAATTAAGTATAAAATGAAGGTCTTAACCACTATAGCTACTAAGAAAGTGTTTACACTCTTTGTAATAGGAGTTTCAGATTCTAATAAGCCTAAAGCTTCCACCTCATAACCCCACTGAAATTTCCTCTAAAATTTCAATAGGATGTGATTTTTATTTAAAAATATTAATGTCAGCATAAACCAGTAATGAATAGCTGCAGTGTTTATCCCATAAATATATTCAATGCTCAGGGGCAGGGCTGCCTCTAGACAAGCCAGAGAGTGGACTGACAGGAACCACGTGAAGTTCAACACAGACTAATGCAAAGCCCTGCACTTTGCTCAGACTGACCTGCCATTGCACAGGCTGGGACTGGCAGGAGACTCAGCACCACCTGAATAAGATCTGGGGGTCCTGGTGGACAGTGGGAGAAACACCAGGCAGCATCCTGGCCTATATGAAAAAAAGCTAAGCTAGGTCAAGGGAAATGATTCTTCTTTACTCATCATTTGGTAGCCTTTGTCTGGAACACTGTGTGCCATTTTGGGCATCCCAACATAAAAAAGCTGTTAATAAACTGGAGCCAGTAGAAAGTCAAGATGGTCAGGGGCTGGAACAGATGTCCTCAGTAAGGAGAGGCTAATGGAAACAGTGGTCATTTCAACCAGCTAGTGAGGAGTGTGAAGCAATGAGCAACACCATCTGATCTCAGCGTTGACTGGCTTTGAGCAGGAGATTGAACTGGTGACCTCCCAAAATCTCCTCCAACTTGACTGATACTATGAGTCAAGAAGTAAATCCCCTTAACCCACATATGAGGAGACTTAATTAAATAACAGTTAAATAGTTTGAAAATTTCTTATAGGAAATACAAGTGATTGATTCAGATTTGTTCAGCTTTAGTTTTGAAGTTGTGAATTAAGAAGACCATCAACCTACTTACAAAAAAAGCCATTCCCTCATAGTCACCATTTCCCAGCACTATTAGAGGAGAAAATGTTTATAAAAATGGTTTTTATATAAGACCAATTGCTCTTTACTACAGAGAAATTTTAGTTTCTCCAATACCAATGTCTGTCTCCCATCTTTGTCAGAATTAATCACTCAAGTTGCTATGTTTGAAATATTATGCTAGGCCACAACTTCTTTGGGGAAACTTGATGCAAACAGACAGAATGTTTGGAAAGAAGGGGTCCGACCTATTTAAAAGAGTTTTCAAAAAGAAAAAACCCTTGTACCTATATTTGAATCTTCATATCTGAGTTTAAAACATTTCACTCTAGCTAGATTTAAGCAAGATTCAGCTTCTTTGATCAATCTGGGGAGAAAATACATGTATTTATAGAGCACGCAAGTGTAAATACATATGTATACACACACAGTGTGTCATGACCCGGCTCCCTGAGAACCAGGAGGAAACTTTGTTACGTGAGCGAAAGGGAGGGACACTGTGGTTTAAAGAAGAAACCACATGTAAAACAAAGTTATTCACATTGCTTAAACACTACTGAAAGAAGCTCAGATCCCATGGTGGGAAAGACAGTGAGGGAATCTATGAAGTACCAAATTATCTGTCATGCTGAAAACCGGGACTGTTGAACCATTTTTTCCTAATTTTGCTAGCTTGTGTAGCTTTAAAAAGACTTTGTGGTCTTTCTGCATTTACCATCAGTTTTCCCAGAATGCCAAATTATTTATTTGTTTGTTTTACAAACAACAGCCTGTGGTAATATTGTTCACTAAAACTGAGCAGAATACAGTATTTGAAGAAGCTGAGTGGTGAGCTGAAGGGCACACGGAGGTTCAATAGCTGAACTTTGGTTAGCCCCAAATGCTCAAGTCCACATGTAAACTCTTCTGTCACACTATTATTTTCCTGTATTTTAGGAGCTCAATATGCAGATTGTACTAAACTCCAACATGCCCCATCACCAAAGTGTCACCAATCTACACACAATAATAGGACACCAATTGTTTCTTGCTGCTCAACTGGCTGAATAGTGACACAAATCCTTCTGAAAATAGGTTCAAGTTACCATAAGGAGCATGATATTAAAAAAAAAAAAAGCAACAACAAAAAAGTTTTTTTTGAAAGAACTGCCTGCAAGCTGCCTCTGATTTTTTCTAATAAAATTAAATATTTATTGATTATATTTCTTACATACTATGTGAGAGGAACAATCAGAAAACTAACTGATGAATATATGTATATTAGAACTCTGAAAATGTAAAGCACCATAAATTCTTTAGTTCTATTTAGCTATTTATCAACATAATTTGGATAATGTAAATAATAATGCTACTACCTTGGGAAAAGTCTATGGACTAGTAGCTCTCAACAAGATCAAGAATACTTCAGATCAGTGGAAATACCCCTGAAAAAAATGGTAGGCAAGAAATATCAAAACTGGTAAGTACATGTAAATTTTTAATCCTAAGACATATTTTTAATGCTATAATCACTAAACGGTTTGATGGCTACAATTGTGATAGATTTCTTTTCAGAATTTACCTCACATGTATTACAACAGTGCAGCATTGTTTAAAGGAACACACTCTGCTACTACCAAAGTGTAGACATGTCATTTCCAAAACTTTGGAGTTTTGGATATTTGTAGACCTGCTTTCAGGGGCCTGCATCAATCCCTGCACTACACTGGTTTCATAGTGAATGTTTTATAAAATATAAGAGTAGTCCCACAGTTTCTGTGAAATATGTATGCAAGATTGTAAAGAAATTAAAAGATAAATATTCTTTTTGGTAATAGATACTCTGATCAAGACTTAAGTGGAAGACTCTCAGGGAGCACCAAGGGGCTGCTCCCCAAGGGCCAGGAGCCAAAGAGGTTTCTAAGGTTGGCAGGGCAGGGCCTTTACCAGCTGGGGCTGGCACCAGTACCCCCAGTGAGGAAGGAGAGCAGGCCAGGGCAGGCAGCCTGAAACCCAGGACATCAGGCACTGCCATGGGATGAGGTCTGGCTGAAGTTAAGGGGTAGAAAAGTTCACGGTTTGGGGCCAAGATCAAGTGCTGGGAACAGCAATGACTGCAGTGCAGCTGCAACATAGCTCAGGCACAGCCACATGCAAGAGCCTCAGCTTAAAGCAGCTCCCAAGAAAATGTGGCAGAAGCCCCCCATGGGGCTTGTTTTGGCAGATAACTTCCACTAAAACTTCTTCTGTCTTTCCTTCCCCAAGATAATCAGCTGTGCTTTCTTTAAGCTGGCTTCAAGTCCAGGCAGAGAAACCCCCTAGAAGCACTCAGAGTACTAACAATAACAAATGAACAAAAAAGTGATATTTACAGCTTGGTTGAATTTAGTGTAATAACAGAAATAAAGACTGGAATTTGAAACAATAAGCTATGATATTTTTCTCTCTTCGTGTAACATTAATGTTATTTACTAGGAATTAGTATTACAGACAATAATCTAGGCTGTTTAATATTCTGAGTAGACCAATTTCTTATTGAAGCATGCAGAAGTTAATTCAATGAATAGGCTACTTATTAATATAAAAATAAAATTTGCCCTATTGACATCAAGAAACTGGTAATAACTAAGGGTGCATTGTGTATAAATATTTGCAGGATTCTGGAATATTTGCAAGATTATGTAATATTTGTGTTATGTATTCTTTATATGTGCAAGATGTATATATCTCTGTATGTATGTGCATATATAGAAGAGCATCCTTAAAATCATCTCTTACAGGGAACATCAACTAGTAACTGCTTCTGAGCTTCAGTAGCTCATGTATTACTAGCAGCAATCTCAAAGCCCTTTTCAAATAATTTGACACTTACTCAAGGAACTTACAGCCCAAACAGGTTTTAGGGACAATGACTCAGAACCACTGCAATTAAATTAAAATATATGCTGTATAAATCTAGGGGCATCAGGGGGATCAGAAAGCGAGCATTTGCTACCAGTTTGTTCCATTGGTAGCCCATGGTAGTCTCTCATGAGTATTCGGCCCTATTCCATCACATACATAAATTATAGAACAGCAAGGGAATATAAACCACAGTGGGAGACACCAACATGTAGAAATAAGCCATATGTGGCAGGCAGGTACCAAATACAGAGGATAATCTGCAACCACAGAATTACGCACCTTGGTGACCTTATCTGTCCCTCTACTGCTTAATCCTTCTTTTCTGTCACTCTGTGCTTGCCTGTGCTGGCTGTTTGCATTGGTGCAAGCCAGGCTGCAGCTTCTTCTGTAATCACCATTACACTGTAGCATTTTTGGTGAATTCTTGTAGGTTTTACTCTTCTCAGATTCATGAGCAAGTTGCATCATACTGATTTCCATGCCTGGACTCCAGTAATACTTTGGCAGTCCTCCATGATTCCTTCCAATACCACCTTGTGACCTATCCCAACCAGTTGGTCTGTTTATATCTCTGATCTCTGAATATTCTTTTTTTTTTTTTGCATAAAGCACAAAGCATATTCCATTATAAGGAAAATTAATTCAGTTAACCTCTTTATATTTATTAGTACAAGTCTCACTATGGAGTTTGGTTTTTTTTCCTCGCCTTATCCTTTTTTAATACAAAATTTACAGGGTTTTTTTTTTTCTTGTCAATGGGAACCTTAAAAGGCTTGTACTTGTAGTACAATCTACAACAATTTTTTTCCATTTCTACACAGGGCATAAAACACAATTTCATAGCAACAGCCCTACCGAGAATGTGGTATTCCAAGGCAGGAATGCTTCCCAAATATGGACATCTTGGACATTTTGCAAGTACTGTCAAAACCCTCCCCTCCTACACATTAAGGAGGATCTTTCTTCCCTTGCAAATGCATACTCCTCCCTCATCTTCCCCCAACCCTGCTCCTGCAGAGATTTCTCCAGCTCCTTGAAGCCACAATGGTCTGAGAAAGCAAAGGATATTATCTGGAGGAGGCTAATGTAACCAAGATCTACAGTAGAAGGCAACCATGGAGAAAGTATTCAAATACCAAGCTCGAGTATTCTGCTGGATTTACTGTAGTGTCTGTTTACATGTACTTGTTAGTTTCTTTAATCTTTCCTCATATGTATGAGAGATGCATCCTCCAATATCACTACTGCCTCAAGAAATAAAAAAAGCAATCACCGTTTTGTTCTCCACAGAATCTCTTCCCCACAAGAAGTGTTTTGAATATGTTGTCTTTGTTGTGCAACCAACAAAAACCAGCAGAAATCCACCATGCTCAAGGCAGGGAGTAGCAAATCCACTGCCCACTAACAACCACCATAGAATCATGACATTGGGATTCACATATCAATGTGCATCACAGCAAAGATGAAGAAAACTTCTAGAGTTTCTCAAGAATGGGAAGTGGTTCAGGAAATTTGCATCCAAAAACTGCAGGGAAAAAAAATTGCCCAACTAAGAAATAAACAAAAAATCACACAAACCACCAACCAGACACACAACTCCAAAACCTCCTCTTATCTTGAAACTATAAATAGTAAGGAAAAGTACCAAGTTACAGGATCATCATTCTTAACAGCTGCACCACTGAGAAAACAAATGTTACTGCTGTTCAGTTCAGGCAACTACAACAGTTGGATGTTTGGGGTGTTTTTCATTTTGGTGAAAGATTAGTGGAAGCTCTTGAAAGATGTATGTTGGCTGAGGAGCAGAAGACATCAGAAGTTCAAAGCAACACAGAAGACAACAGAGAGAACTTCATAACAACAGAACACTGTCACAATTCATTATGAAAGATGATTTTCTAATTGAAGAGTGGAGCTTTGCACACAGAGAAATCAACATGGCCATAAAAAATTAGATAATGGAGTTAAACAGGAACATATTTTTGGAGACTATTGTTAATAAAAGTTATAACTCTCCTACTGTATGCACTTCTATCTTAGATTAATCAACTGTCAGTCAAATATCATCAGCAGACCCTCAGCTACAATTCTTCCAGTTTGTTCCAGAGAACAGCATGCAGACTTCGTTTCTCTGACATCCAAACAAAATTCTATCAGGTCATTTCAGCCTCCATCTTGAAGTGCTTGAAACAGTGAGAAAAGATTATTTGTAGAAATAATTTCACAAGATCACTTGGACAAGTTCACCTTTCACAAGCTCCTTGATTTGTAGACATGGTATCTCCCTGTATTGCTATAATTAAAATACTCAACATTTTTGCCAGGACTAAGATATAACCTATTTATTCCCGTCAATTAGCATTCACAATTATATTTAAAATTAATGTGACTTGCAGTGTTTGCAAAGCCAGTACCCAATAAGTGATCTAGAGGTGTGTAATGTTAGTACTATCTTGCATGGCACACCACAGAAAGCTGCCCAAAAAAACAGAAAGAAAGGCATCCAAACAAGCTTTCATTTCCTCAGTAGATGTAGAAATGATATCCTCAAAATGCCTTGAGAGACTGTCATTCAGAATTGGCAGAAAGCCTTGTGACTGCCTACCAGCTATTCTGGGTAAGGCACAGAGTGCAGTTACAATCTGAAGCCGGTTTTGCTGAGCTGCCTCAGCCCTTCCAGTTACCAGTGGTTGATCACCCTGTAAAAGAGAACCCTCACAGTTATTCTGCAGCTGTTTAGCAGAGTGAGAAGAATTGGTGTCTAAGTTTCACATGTTCAATAAAATACTTTATCACCCATGGTAATAAGGGCAAGTACAGTCTCCTAGAATACAGAAACTGGCACCATTAATTCTGTCCAGGCCTGTTGTGCTTACTGATCTCTCTTCTTTTCCTGAGAGGAAACAGCTGAATGTCTCTGCAAATGCTCATTCCTAGGCCAGCAGAATACAACAGCTGATTGACTGATATCACAGTGATTAATAATTGACTGATAACAACCAAGTGCTGTAAATTTCCAGAATGTTCACATACTGAACAGATGAGATTTCTACTAATATCCAGCAGCTCTGAAACAAGCCCTACACAAATGCCTTTGGTTATCTTGAGACTTTGCAAATCTACATAGTCCTCTTTGACAAACCAGCACTTGCTTTTCAGAAATAGCACTGCAGAAACATGATGCACATGAAACATGTGCAAGAAAAGTTCCTTCAGAGGCAGCTCCCTCCTCATTCATTTTCCTCTTTGTTTACACCTACCTTTATTCTCCTTTCATCAGCTTTCATCTTTATCTATATCCCAAATGTGTTTTTCCACAGTTAGGTTGAAACCCACAACACGGATTTTTCAATTCTATTTGATCAAGGGTTAGCATACCAAGGGAGTCTTACAAGGAAGCTACACTACAAATACTATGGATGACTTCCCACAGCCCTATATATATCCCTCATACAAATGATTTTTTTCTGATTCGAGAAGACCCATTTCTTTTTGTGCTTCTATAAGCCATCAGCATTAGTTCTTCTAGCATTAGGCTGCATTAATTAAAAATACACAGCAGTTTTCCAATTAATTTTAATTTCAGTTATGAAAAAGAATTGAAACACTATGAAGTATTCTGGTAATATCAGGATTTCACTATGCACCACAGTCTGTCACCCACTGCTCCCTGTTGCTCTGATGCAGCAATCAGTAGCATTTTCAACCAATGGTGCTCCTATGTTTTCTGTCCTTGATTCAGACAGAAACACTTGTCTTGACCATTTGCTGCCAGCAATTTTAAACTAAAGAAACATGTCTTAGCATGGTGCAAGTTTGATTGTACAAGGATCATTTTGAGTTCTGAATAAGTCATTTGAGCTTTTCTGATCATATTTCTTCCTTCGCCACATTTTTCAGGATGGTCTGGTATATTGGAATCTCACATACTGGAGCTCAGTTTACAACAAACTCAGTTCTTTCTAAATGACAAATTTAGTTTTCTTTTCACTAAATGTTGCAAATTTCCATGCACACAGGTGGTGAAACAAATAAAACTAAAGGATTACTTGCATTTAATATTCTTTTTTTAAATCTGGCAGTACATTTTAGACAAACTGGAAAAGCCAGCAGTAAGAAGAAATATTTTCAAGGTTATCAGTATTCTTCATTTAAAAAGCCTTCAGTGTTTCCTGTTTTGAATTACAGTTTTGTACTACAAAGCATAAACAACAACTACAGGCCATAACAATAACATTTTAATTTTAACTTTTCAGTGTATATTACATCAAGAAAATTCCATGTCTTTTTGTTGTGAAACAGACATATCTGAATCTTAGGGTATTACAGAAAAAACATACTTATATTAATACTTTATTGGCTGCAGATTTCAGAAGAGTACTAGTAGAACCTTTTTTTTTTTAATGTGTAACTGGGAGAAATCATTAAATGGAAATGGCACACAAGGCAATGAAGAAAGAAACCTCCTACACAGACGTAGGATGCTTATCTAGCAGTGTGGTTCTAAAATAGAAGTTCTTAATTTCCCCAAGTGTGCTGCAGTAAAAAATGAAAGATGTAGTCCTGAGATGATAATGCACAGCAACAAGATCGTTTTCATCTACATAATGCTCGGGTCATTTATAAAAATTAAATAGCTTGTTACACCAAAATCGATTTAAGAAACTGTCACTAACAAAATAAAGACAACAGGAAGATCATTCTCTGCAGAAAGCACTTTAGTATTTTGTTTCTTCCCTTAAGAATGAAGAAAAGGCACAAGACAGATAAGGAAGCAAAATCATGAACAAAAGTTTACGATAATCAAACAGTAATAATCAGTATCAGATTAAATTGATTACATATTGTGCTCATTTTTTATGGTATTGGAAGGTTTTATAAAATACCAAATGGTTAAAGATCAGGCCAAACATTCATGGGAAATACTTTTGAGTCTGTGTTTTCCTTGCAGAAATCACATATCAAGGTGTGTTATTGTCATATTATATTTTTCTTTATTTACAAAATAAGTCTTTTTACCTTAACATTAATGCAATTCTTCAAGATGTGTCCCACAGATATTCTTCTGTGTAAACCTGTATCAAAACCAGTAGTTGTGACTGGCAAAGTATGTTTATAGAGCAAAGCATCCTTTCCACTACAAAAATTGTTAATGACAGAGCAAATCCAAATCCTACCTATGCCCTTTGACCTGTCAGAACCCAGATGAATGTTTTGAAATTATGACAAAGATAGATTGAAGCATTTCCAAGCATGAAATACCAGAAAACTGTTATCATTAAAAGTAGCAGTTGTTTCTTATACTGTATACTTACAGTACTGTTTCTTATTCCGTATACTTACCCGAACAGATGAAGCCCATTTTGTGATTAGGCAGCAATTAGCATCAGAAGGCATTAGTCTTATGTCGCACCATAGTGTCCTGCAAAACACTCCCACAAATATCCCTGCCTGAAGCTTATGCTCAGTCCATGAATGATATATTGTGGAGTTAGTTTCTTTTTACAAAAGAGGACCTGCATGAATAAAAATTGCAAAAGCAGAATCAACTCAGAAGTGGATGGTATAACTTGAGTTGGATCAAAATTTGCTCTTCACAGCTGTCCACCCTTTCTAAAATCTTCAGCCAACAGGGAGTCAAGCTGGTCACAGATCACCTTTAAACTGGCTCCACAGCACAGAATGTGACTCCGACATAAGTCAGCTGAATGGCTCAGTTCAACCTCAGCAGCTGTCTCAAGCTAAAACTCTTCTGTTCATATTGCATCACTCACGCTGATTCGAAGAGTCACTGCCAAAGGCTGTAATGACCTAAGCTGTTACTGTTGTCTCCTGAAGTTACTGCATCCACAGCTTTGCTGCCAGAACAAATCATCTGCAAACTCCTAAACTATTTCACATAAACATATGTGGATTAGCTCAAATTACACTCAATAGCACTTCATGCTGTTGGCTGATATTGCATCCAGTGAACAGGGGAGGTTTCTCATTGTCTGGTCTCCTGGCCCAGCAACAAGGGCAAGAAACTTAAATCTAATAAGCGAATAGTTTTGAAAACCAGAAACATCAAATCTACCAGATATGACTTTGCAATAATTTTCCTTACTGCAGTGCTTTTTAGTGCTTACTGAAACAGTGCTTTAGAATTTGTAAGATAAGTGAACTGGTTTTGTTACCTAAGAACACGGGATTCACCAAGTTCTTCCACAAGGCCTCTTTATCAGTGGAGAAACTCACCTTTTCTCAAGATACCTCACTTCTCTGAAGAATAGATTAAAAATATTTCTCCAACTCTTTGTACCCTTAGAAAAATGCTTCCCCACAACAGAAGATGACATCTTACTTTCCTATCATATAGGAGACATACTACATCAAAAATAAATGCTTCAAATGTGCTGGATTTGAGTAATCTAACTGAGCATTTCTCTTCACAGATTCCATGCCAGATGTTTTTTGAGAGATCTCATAGACCACTTTGCTCCCTACACACACGAGCTAAAGACTCTGCTGTCACTTTGAGCTCATGCACACCCCACGGAATTTTTATGGCCAAAATCCACCTGCACTTCAGTTACATAAGCAACATCTGTGTTTTTCAACTAGAGAGATTTAAAGACTACTTATTATAATGACATTAATTAAAAGTAAGAAAGAAAAGGCACCTATCTGCCAAGAATGAGCTACCCATGAACGTGGCAATATGTAAAAGGAGAATTATTATTTATGAGTGTATGCCATGAGCCCAGCAAATCCTGGAATTTAGACTACTCTGTACTCACAATGTAGGCAGAACATGTAAGTTTGTTACTTCTATATTAAGAGCAGGTAAATGTGAACGAAAAGGTGGTTTGGAGTCAGTTAGACAGTCAGTTAATCTTAAAGGAGGAGGAAAAAAACAAAGCCTCCAGACTTTTATTTTTGAGTTCTATTTTAACTACTGGTTTTGGCTTCACTGAAATAGATGGCAATATGATTTTAACCACTCTTAATAAGACAGCTGTTTCACTTTTACAATTTGTCCAAGCTTACACATGATTTTGGGAGCTAATGACTTTTTATCCACGAGTCTCTTTTGCTCCCCTCTTTTTTTCTGAAAAGATCAAATGGGTATTTTATTTTTTTTCCCATCATGTAGTTAAGAAATGTTTTTGCTTTCTCAAATTTGCCTGAAGTTGGTCAGCGTTCAGTGAAGTAAGGCTCCCCTAAATGACGTTCCTTATTTGGGTAGGCAGCAGTGATTTGTTGTCCACAACCATTTTCCACGTCAAACACATCCTCTATTTGTTCTCTTCCCGACTTCAAAATTATCACATAAGTGTTCATTTAGGCTTGTTTATAAGTGGTAGCAGCCCTTAATATCTGTTCTGTAACAACTATTCCACATTGACAGTTTTATTTCACATGTGGGGTGACTTTGTGCGGTTTAGTTCAGTCTAAGGTGGATCAAGCTAAACCACAAAAAAGCATTTTTAGAGTAGAAAAAAGTATCCAGAAGCCGAGTCAGTGCAGAATAACTACTGCAATTTAAATTCACACCAAAGTTTATTTTACAATAGCTTCACTTAACAAGTACTTGAAAGAGACAAGGGGGCATGTGTGTGTGTGTACGGCCACAGTGGTTAAACTGCAAACTACAGGTGATTGCTGCAACTGTCTCCAGGATAACCTTGGTTGTAGAGGAAACACAGCCACCCTGTGCCAGGCAAGAGAAAATGGGGTTGTATAGAGACTTTGAAATACTATTTTACATGTTTGGGTTAAGAGTCTTGGGGTTTTCTTCATAATTTTATCAAACACCAGAAGTTTTATTGACATTATATTATATAATATGGGTGTAAAAATATATGTAGATGTGCCAATATAGAACATATCTTTTGTCTTTGCTCACTTTCCTTTCAATTATTAGTAGTCATTGAGATACACAACTTCTAAATGATCAGGTAGCTCTCCAGTAGTACATTTCATAATATTTCCTATTTGCTCATGTAGTGACCTGTGACATTGTTTTCTGAAAGAATTATTTTTGTAATTGTGCTGCTCTTTTCTTGAACAAGTAGGAGGCAAGTCAGTGCTCATTCTTTTGAGCACAGGCCTCCTACTCACAAGATGTGCCCATTTGAGACTGAAGATTATTTCAACCCTGACAACTTGCTTTCAGTGCATGTCACCTGCAATCAGTGCACCCATCGTGAGATCAGATGATACAAGTTGGGGAAAAAATGTATGGAAGTATAAATCCCCTTATTAAAATACTGGTTTTTTTTTCCCCTAGACCATTCCAGTTCCAATGATGTTATTTCAGTTAATGTGAAATGCAAAGTTTTGTATATATGGTGGAAAAATATAAATCAGTCACTTAAACCTATATTACTGTGCTATAGGTCAAGCTGCAACAGAAAAGCTTTGCCTGCCTTTATGTGAGAGGCAGAGTACAAAGTCATGAGAATCATGAGTCTGGAAGAGCTCTTCCAGGCTGAAGCAGCCACTTCAAGGTTCCACAGTAATTGTCACCAACTCAGTGGCCACTCCACAGACCTGTTTGTCCTTGCAGCACAGTGAATCACTACAACTTAGGGCAAGTACACAGAGTAATCATGTCTGGCAGGACAGGACCTAAGCCTCATCCCAGGAAAGCTCTGGCTCTTGCTACAACATGTTTTGGTTTTTTTTTTTTAAGGAAAGAAACGTTTTCTTCTGTATTCAAGCACAGAAATAGTACATATATAGTAAATACATTATATTGCACACAACAGCAACTTTAGTGGAATTTTAGGACCAGCTATCAAACAACCCTATATTGCAGCAATGAACAAAATCTCATCTAATGGAATATGTGAGGGCAAACATCTCCCAGTGTTACACAAAGAAACTGTGCCCACATAAACTGTAAATGCCTTCTCCCAATACCTCAGTTTAATAAGGCCAAGTGCCAAATCCTGCACTTGGAATACAGCAATTCCATGCAGCACTACAGGCCTGGGGAAGACTGGAAAGCTGCCTGGAGGAAAAGGATCTGGGGATGCTGGTTTACAGCAGAAAAAACATCAGCCAGTGTATGCCCAGGTGACCAAGAAGGCTAAAGGCATCCTGGCCTGTATCAGCAATGATGTGGCCAGCAGGATCAGAGCAGTAGTTGTTCCCCTGTACTCAGCACTGGCAAGACTGCACCTTGAGTCCTGTGCCCTGTTTTGGGCTTGTCACGACAAAAAAGACATTGAGGTGCTGGAGCAGATCCAGAGGGCAATGGAGGTGGTGAAAGGTCTGGAGCACAGGTGCAATGAGGGAGCTGTGGGAGTTCATCCCGAGGAAAAGAAGACATGGCAGGGGGATGATTGTAGCCAGGTCTCTTCTCCCAGGCAGCCAGTGACAGGGCAAGAGGAGATGGCCTTAAGCTATGCCAGAGGAGGTTCAGGTTGCACATTATGGATAATTTCTTCACTGAATGGTTTATTAAGCATTACCTGGAATCCAGCTGCCTGGGGAAAGGGTGGACTTGCCATTCCCTGGAGGTGTTCAAGGAACTGTATGTGGCACTTAGTGCCCTGTCTAGTCGACAACACGGTGTTCAATGAAAGGCTGGTCTCTATGCTCTTGGAGGCCTTTTCCAAACGTAATGATTCCGTGTGCCTATGCGGTCCAAGGGATGTCCCGCCACAGCCCCTCACCTCGCCGTGGCCGGGCTCTGGGGGCACCGCCGGTTTAAGGGCGGGCCGCCCCAGCCCTGTTTCCCTGCTTAAGGCGCACGCGCGGGGCCGGGCGGTCTCGGGTCGGCTCAAGGTGAGCGCGCGCTGCGGGCTCTGAGGGGACGGGGCGGTGCCGGGGGCGAGCGGGGGTCCGGCCGGGAGGGTGCTTGGAACGGTCCGTGCTCTCCTTCCTAGCAGTCATATCCTCAGGGATTAGCGCCTCCTCGCTGCAGGGCAGGCCGGGGCACAGGTGCGGAAGAGGTTGGGAGAGGCTGTTGGTATTGCCCGGTCCCTGGGACGGCAGCTGGAGTCCAGCTCTACTGAGCCCCCTGATCAAAGCGCGTCCCGGGGCGCTGCAGGCATTCCGGAGAGAGGAACGGAGCCCCCGCAGCCCCGGAGCAGCCTGTAGGACTGAGCCCCCCCGGGCTCCCCCTGCCTCTCTCCGGTTCTTTCTGCTGGGCTTCTGCCTGCGGCTTCCCAAACTCGTAATGACCCGTCTGCAAGGCTCTTTCCAGAGGCTCTTCCACCTTTGGCAGCCCTGCTTTCTAACTTGTCCTTGGGCATACCTGGGAACCTGAATAGTCAGGCTCTCTGCAATGTTTCTCACGTGGGAGCCTGCAAACTGCCTTACAGGCTTCTCAAAAAACCCATCGGGTGATGCTCCTGCCCTCCTGGGACCAATCTGCATTCCTTTTGTGAAATTGTGCCAAGAAGAAATAGGCTTTACATATATATACCATATACATATATAGTATTTTTAACAATTTTCAGCAACTCCAATACAGTGGAACTACTTATTAAAAAAAGAAAAAAACAAAAAAAAAACAAGTTCAAGATGTGGTACCTAAATGCTTTTAGATATTTTTTGGCATCTAAATCTGAAAAAGTAAAGTTTTTATAGTCCCACTGTATGTAGATATGAATGTGTATACTTACTGGAACTTTTGATTTGTAGGTCAGTGAAATCTGATAAAAAGCTGAAAGCTATAAGGTTTCTTGGAAATATAAAAAAAGAGATGGCTGGACCAAGATCCTACTACTATTGTCTTTCTTTTTCATCTGCTTCTTCCTTGGAGGAAAGATTGGAGCCTGGCCTCAAACTCTTATAGTGTGTCAGAAAATCCACATGAAGAAAACACTATGGGAGAGACTGCTCATCAGAGAATTCAGTGACGAGACTTGGAACATTAGGAAATCTAAAGTAATTGGTTCAGTTCATGAAAGTACTTAGCTTTTTATGGCATGTGTTTTTCTCCGTGACAGTCAGTATTGATTCTGGATTGCCATTAATTAACATTCATCAAATGTAGAGCTCCTTAGTGGAGCTGATGGAAATTTAGGTGCTTAATCCATTATGTTTGCTTTTCCATTTACCTCACCTTGCCAGTTACAGTTATGTCTTCTTTTTATTTTTCACCAGTCATTCCCATCTCAGTTTCCTCGGTTGTGTCATCATTTCCAGTTTCTCCGGTTCTCTCTCCCCATTCTGTTTTGCTCTTCTCTGCTTTGCTGGCCATTAAGTTGCTATTCTTGCCATGTTTCTCTGTTCTTACTGATTCCTAGTCCCAGTTCTTCCCATCTTTCATTCCTGCATGTTCCTCATTCAGAGTCATTCTTGAAATTTCTTGAATTTCCTTTGAGGATCCTTGCTCTGGCCATTTTGACATCACAGTTTCAGAAGACTTCCAAATCTTTTTCCTCTTTAGATTGCCTGCCTTCTTCCTCTTTGCTGCCTGGGCCTCAGACAGGACTACCTGTTGTTCCTTTTGCTTTTTAACAGAATGCATCTGTCATGGGCTTGAATGACTTGGAAGCAGGTGACTCATTTTGGCAGGAGTATAGGCAACTGAAAACTCTGCCTTATGGGCAGTCTCAGAAACAAGAAGTTCTGGGAACCAAGCCCAGGGCAAACAAACTGGAGCATTTTAGCACTGAGGAATTTATGTAACTTTTTAAAGGAGTTGTCATGTGTCTCTGAAACAGTGGGGAAAGAAAGGCAAGGGGACACAGAGATAAGAGTAAAACTGGGCTAAAACATTCTTGAGGCTCCCCTGAAGATGCTGCTGTTGTGTTGCTTAATGCTCCTGATGTACTCATAGGGTGGATCAGGTGATTGGCATAGCACAATGATGTTAAAACTTGCAATTTTTACTTGATTTAAAGAGTAAAACCAACTCAGATCAGTTTTGTTTGGAAAAGCTAAAAAATAATAATTGTACCATCTTTTTAAAAATAGTCAAAAACATCCTGCACACTATGCATGTATTGAAAATAATTGTGTATATTATACAAATCCCCTTTATTTCACTTTAAAGAAAATCTGTTCTCTTTATCCAAAAACTTTCCTTACTGTACAGTGCTAAAAGATGCTGCTTCTACTTGCTTTCTTTAGTCACTTCTGTATTGTTTGTAATGTGAGAAAAGTTTGATTCTGACTGTGTTATGGTTTTACTGTGACCATTTGCTTGTGTAATAATGTTGCTAACTTCCACTGTAGGTGCAGTCCTATTTAGAAGTAAATGTCCATCTGCACTGTTTTATTTGCTGTGGCAGCTGTCACAGAATGAGTGACAATTCAGTTGCCAGTTTCACTTTTTGCCTACCCACTCAGAGTATTTGGAAGATCTTCAAATTGAATCAGTACACAGGCTCCTCAAACAAAAGCTGTGAAAACAAACTGGGAAATAAACAGTGGTTTTGTTCCTTCAAAATGTCAGGCATTCAAAGTAGTCTAAACTCATATTGGATAATTTTTCTGCTCACATCTTTCTATGCTGCTCTGTACTGCTTTGTCTTCCTTTTAGTATGTTAGTATCTTGGATTTTTTCCTCTGTATAATCATAGAAAGCAGATATTTCAGGAGTATGTTAGTCACAATAAAAATTATCTTTGTCCTTTCTTGTTCAGATTGAGGTTTTGTGTTTGCATAGTACACATATTTCCTTTCAGGCTAACAAAAATGGAGTGAGCAGTTTTGAGAGTGGTCTGCACTGTCCACAGGCACGAGCTGTGCAGCAATCCTGCCTGCTCTGTGAAGATTATACCCAAGGGCTCAAACCCTCAACCTGTCGAGCTGTACCTGTCGAGCAATGATGTGCCTAGATTTCATGTCAGCTGTCAGATGCTGTTGGTTTTATAGTCACTGCATTCTTAGCTCATTATTTCTGCACAGAGCAGTTTGATTAGTGGTCATAAACTTCAGCTGAGTTGTGAATGTGTGTAAATCATTCACTAGAGTAGGCTTGTCCTTTTAAACTACGTTGGACACAGCTGATGGTTTATAAAATGCTCGTTGTATTAGCAGAAGTTCTGAGATGCTAAATCAGTTCCTCTGAGGATAACAGTTGTACTTCTTGAACGTAATTTTGTTGGGCAACTATCATCAGGAAGAATTCGGAGTTTTGTTCTGAAAAATACTCAGTAAAACAAATCCAGGGTGATGTGCCCATGTTCACGCAGGAAGCCTGTAGCTGAGAACGGTGCTCAAACCAACACTTGCCAAAGTTTATCCTATGCTGTCCTGCCTGTTAGGGTTTTACGTTATTTATTTTCTGGAGAACTGTGTGGATATAAAGATGGATTTTTATTTCACTTTTTAATTGTTAAGTCCTTAATTTTCAATGCTCATTTTTGTTTATAAACGGTAAGTAGTATTTTCATTGCAGTGTGGGTTTTTTCCTTTTGTTGTAGACTGTTGTTCTACATTGTTTTGTTCAAAGAACTCTGCAGGTCACTTATTTTTCAGTTACATGATGCTGTAAAAACACATTTGAGATGTGTCTTTGTAGCTTATCTTGTATCCTTAGGTGTTGAAATACTGGGAAGAAATTAACTTTTTAATAACTTTTCCCAAATAAATAGCTTTTCAAGTGCAAACACAATAAAATGTTAAACCTTGATCTGTTTCTTTGACAAGATACTTGTGATTTGAGGAAGCTGTGTGTTTTAGAGGGGAGGGATAGCCAGGGATGTGCACCTTTTCTCCTAGTAACTCCAGACTATAGTTCTTGATGGTTTGTGAGTGCTGTTATGTAAACACTGTAGCAGTACAGACAGAAGATTCTGTATTTTGCAATGTCCAAAGAATAAAGATGTTGGATAAATGGTGATAATGTACTCTTTCTAGGCTCATCTCTTAGACTTGCTCCAATTTGCTGTTATTGTCAGCAAAATAAACGTCATGACAAAGATGTCAGCTGTCCTGCTTCATTCCTTAATGTCCTTTGCTCATGTGGAGGTTGGTTATTTATGGCTGTTGGCTGAGAATAGTAGTCACACTTTTATTTTGTGTTAGATCTGAAAGCATGTGAGTTCATGTTTTTTTCTCCTGTTAAATCAGGGTAATTTCCTCTTAATAACTTTGAGTCTCACAGGTGCAAATTCACAGATTTGCAATCCTCTTTTAAACTGTTGAAATTCAAGGAGAAATCTTACTGTAGAACAGCTTGAGTGATGATCTCATTCTTTCTCATCTCTGGGCACTGCTAATAGAAAGAATTGCTTTTTCTTACAAAACATCTTGCACAATATCTTTTTATCATGTACCTGCAGACTGCTCTTCTGCAGGTGTGCCTGCCTGCCTCTAATTGATTGACAGGCACCTGACTTTGTGTGCAGAGCTGCCTCTGTGTCTGTTTGGTGGGAACAGTGTGTTCTCAGTCAGCACAGGAAAGCAAGCCAGGCACCTCTCCCTCTGCCTGGCAGGGGCTGGTGATGGTCCTACAAGGAGCATGGTACATTGGGTATTCCATCTTTCCAGTAGGTGCTACTGTGGCATTGTATAAAATCAGGGCTTTAATAATATTAACAGAGAAACTCCTTATTCACGTGTTTGTTTATTTAATGCTTGAGGCTGGGTTATGTGATTCTTTATATTTTCCTTGGGTGTGGATGCTGGAGCTGGGTAGGGCTGTATTTCATCCCCAGTTTCCAAATTACTGAGTACTTTGCCTCATGTTCTTTTTTTCAAGGAAACTTATGTTTCAGGCCTTCAAACAATGTTTTCTTTTGTAGAGATCCAGTGTGAAATTGCTGCAAAAGAGAGATGATTATACAAAGAGTGGTGCTGAATTCACGGCCCGGTATGTATTTGTCTCCACTAAAGAAGCAATCTGTTTGTTCTGATTGCCTAATGCTCCAAAATGGTGAGGGTAGAAACAGACATTAATTAGATATATTGACATTTATTTGTCCTAATATTGCATGCAACAATAAAGTTTACTTAAATTGCATTTATCTATATATAAATTTATTCATTTCCATTAATATAAATAAATATATTTGTAATAAATTTGTCTGCATTTATTAATAACAGTAAACTGTATAAATATAGATAAATTTCTGTTAAATATATAGCATATATTCAAACTGGAGTTGTTTAGTCTGTGTATACAGATTTCTAAACTGTTGGGTGAGAAAAAAGGGATGATGCCTAATATATGAGAACTCTGAGTATAGGGGCTGAAAGCAAAGAAAGATTAGGGAACATGACTTTCTATTCTTTTTGCATTTTAAGAGATGTCTAAAATATTTTGTTACTATTTTTGTTTCCTTGTAAATGTTGAATCTTTTGTTCCTCTCGTTTCAAAGGGTGTGTTTTTTAAGTGTACACTGTTGAGGTTTTGTTTACTTTCTTGCTTACACATTTGCTTTGTTATGGATCAGCATGCTGTTTTGAATAATGGGTTCATAAATCTGGTGTAGAAGACATCAAGTTTTGGAGGGAGTATTTTATGCTGCTTAATGCTAAAATAGTTTTAAGAGTTAAGAACTGTTGTGTGACCTGCAATTAAGTTTTTCAAATGGTACAGCAGGAGCCTTCTCTAGCTGTGCAGCCACTTTGGCTTAAAATACAATTTTACATGGCAAGGCTGTCTAGCTGTCTCGGCACTGGTGGTTCCAGTTGCCTGATTCATCTGCTGCCAGATGTGGTACCAATCTGGGGATGAAACTTCCAGTTCTGGGGTCCTTGCCACAGTTTTATGGGTGTCTCTGGGAAGCTTTATTGTAAGGAAGTCTTTGTGAAGGAATGCCCTTGCAGCGTGTACACGTGCAGTGGCTGCAGTTGTACTCCCTCAGTCTCACTTGAGTTAGAAGAGGCAGAAAGATGAGAGTAGTTGGTTATAGTTTTACACCTGAGCAAATATATAACCTAATTTATTCTGAAAAGAACTGCCTTAAAAATGGCTGTCCCATATCGATTAAGGGAAGTTCTATATTGGTTCACTTATTTGTTTAATCTAATATACCTCTAGGTAAGAATGGAGTGCCAGTGGCTGAAAACTTCCGACTGGAGCAAAGTACAATAGCAGACACGCTCCAAGCGGGACAAGTGCGTGTTAAAACTCTCTACCTCTCAGTGGACCCCTACATGGTAGGTGTTGGACTTAGTGCTAAGCCAGAATTTGTTTTTTAAAGTACCTTCAACTCTGTACCTGTATGATGTTTAACACCAAAGTTACCAATTACAGAACAAATATGTGTCTAGTGTAACTTAGTAATTGTATTCATTCTGAGTGAGTTGTATTGGGAAGGAATTTGGCATTAATATGCTTGGGATATATATAGGAATATGACTTTATTGGACCAGGAAGAGACTGTGAGCCCTGGTATGCCATTACAGATTTGTTTGTATCAGCTTTTTCTGGCCTTTTTTTATATTGTTTTTTTTTCCAGTCATGCAAAATTGCAGAAATCATATGGCTGGGAGAATTGTAGGTTGAAATGGAAGTGAAGATAGAAGAACCAGACAGACACAGTCTGTTAAAGTTTGCTATAAAGGGAATTTCGATCGTTTATTCCCTCTATAGATGGCAATAGTAGGAAAAAAACCAGTCTAGATTTCAAGAAAGTACATTTAGCTTGGGGATTAAGGAAAAGTTTAAGAATCCTGAAATACTAGCTGTAGCTACAAGGGAAGCTGCAAAGAGAGTATGTCACATTTCAAGATGTTTCATTAAACAGATCTCTGTCAGAGATGGTCTACATATTTGACTGCTCTTCAGTGCACAGACATGGACTAAATGACTCATGGGCATTTTTTCAGTCCTGCATTCCTAGGATTCCTTCAGTTGAGGAATGGCATTTGTAGGGCTCTCATCAGAGCCGAGCCAGTCATTGTCAGTTGTGCTGGCTGTGCAATGTGTTGGCTTTGGTAACACTGCTGGAGGAGATCAGGATGGTCTATCCTACTTTTGTGCTGAGCAAACAAGAGGAAAGGGGGATCTAAGAAAAGATTATGAATACTTCGGGCTTATTGAGAGATTTTTGAGTAGCCCTTTGTGTTTGGAGTTCTAAACTCATCTTCATCCCCCACTCAACTTGAACTGATAAGTTGTGGTCCAGCAGAGCCTTCATTAAAGCCTTGTCTTTCAGCGCTGCCGAATGAATGAGGACACGGGCTCGGATTACCTGCAGCCCTGGCAGCTGTCTGAAGTTGCTGATGGGGGAGGCATCGGAGTTGTAGAGGAGAGCAAGCACGATAACCTCGCTAAAGGGGACTTCGTAACTTCCTTCACTTGGCCCTGGCAGACAGCAGCAATTCTTGATGGAGACTTGCTACAAAAGGTAATGCAAATACAGAGTCCAGGTTGTAACTCTTTTTTTTTTCTTAAATCCCTTTTTTTCCTGTCCAAACATTTATTTTTTTTTCCCCCAGTAAGTAGTTGCTAATGACACCTTTTTTTTTGTGAAAAGCAAGCATACCTTATTGAAGCAATCAGTTCTCCAAGGGCAGATCAACTCATAGGTGCCAACATTTGTATCAATTTTTTTTCCATAACGATTTTGCTGGTTAACGGACAGGCCAGTATTATTTTACTTGTCTTTAAAAAAATTCCCTGAAGCTGCTTCAGTTAAATAATTATCTTAATTAGTTAAATTCTAATAGAACTTCTTGTTTATGAGAGTGTAGCTTGTAAGACATTAGGTAAGGCTTTAGGTGTATTTAGTTTCTTTTTCTAACTTATCTTAGTAAAAGCTTTTACTTGAGGTTTTACATTCACATAAGAAAGGGTATCATTAGGGGTATTGTGTTGATTGTTCTCTCATAACAGAAAGTTACTGTAGTTTGAGAATTTATGCTTTCCAATAAACTCCTCCCTTTAGGACCCTTTGTCACTGATCTGGAAACACCATAATTGATAAAATGGTGCATTTTTATCCTTTATGCTAGCACAGGGATAGTTCACCATTGCTGGAAACTTCTTATCTCCCAGCTGCTTTTTAACACTTCCATAATTGAAGTTTTTGTGAGTTACTTTGAATAAAAACTTTCTAAAACCACAGAGACATTAACATTTTTGTACAAAGTTTTTGTTAGAATAGAGCTAGAGGTAGCTGCTCCCTACCTGTTGTACCTTGCCTGGTAAATATCCCAAGTTAGTTTTCTACCCTCAGGCAATCAAAGAGCAAAACCTCTCCTTAGAAACAAATGACCTCCCACCTGCGTTTCTGTTCTGTAGCTGGTTCCACAGCTCGTGGATGGACGCCTTTCCTACTTTCTGGGTGCAGCTGGCATCACGGGGCTGACGGCCCTGCTGGGAATCAGGGAGAAGGGACACGTGGCCGCGGGTGCAAACCAGACCATGGTGGTGAGCGGAGCGGCCGGTGCCTGCGGCTCTTTGGCTGGCCAGGTGTGTGTAGGCTTAGGCCATACAAACATACTCTGTTACCGAGCTTTGTCTTCTGAAATGTGCTGGTTATTAAACATACAGATAAAATCTGTGTAAACATGAGCAGGTATAACCCCATGGGAACGGCCAGTTTCATAGGTTTGGCACACACTCCCGCTGTGAATGACTTTACATGTGAAACTCAAGTTTCAGGAAATAGGGAGAGGAGAAAACAGGTGGTGGTGATTACTTGTTGCTAGCACAAGTGAAATAGATGGTTATATGTACATGTTTTTATTATACATTTATATGGTAGCCTGCCACCCGAACACTGTATTGACTGGAGACTTTTTTTTTCTCTCTATTAGAAAATAGTAATGTGGTAAACCCTTTGTGCTGTGTTCCATGACATCCTATGTGTTTTGAGATTTACAGTCCTTTTATCCTGCACTTTGTGGAACCTGTTTGCAGTGTGTATGTGCATATCTACAAATCTCTCTCTCTTTCTCTCTTTCTCTCTCTCTCTATATATATATAAACAAAATTGATATTAAGCAAACTTTAGACTTACTAATAAAGAGAAGCTATGAAGAAACAATGCATGAGCAAATCTATGAAGATTGTATTTAAATCAGTTATTGTCTAATTTTTTTTTCTTTTATTAGTTGTGTTATGGTACTTGACAGATGGTAGTTTTCTGCTATATTTGGTTCTCCAGTACTGGCACTCATTAGTGATTCCACAAACAGTCTTCTGCAGTTAGTGCAAGTTTGAAAGGACAGCAAATTTTGATTGTACCTGCCCCATGTGTAGTTGTGAGGAGGGAATGACAAGAGGCAGTTTGTGTCACATGAGATGGGAGTGTTTGCTGCCTGGGGTTTAGTGGGATGGGAATAACTGTAACACTTGTTAAGACCCCCTTTCTTGCCCTGGTACTCTTATGCAGATGAATGATCTAACTTGTCTTTATTGTGGGGGTTTTTGGTTGGTTTGCTTGTTTTGTTTTTCAACTTTGTGCCTGCAGATTGGCCGTCTGGAGGGCTGCTCCAGAGTGGTGGGGATTGCTGGCACAGATGAAAAGTGCTCCATTTTGGTCCAAGAAATGGGCTTTGATGCTGCTATCAATTACAAGAAGGGAGATGTGGCAAAACAGCTACGGGAACTCTGCCCAGGTGGTGTGGATGTTTACTTTGACAATGTTGGTGGAGACATCAGTGATACAGTTATAAGTCAGGTGATTATTGCAGCTGTCAGGTTTATTCTAGTCATTCTCCAATGTCTGCATGCCCAGCTTTCAATTAATTCATACTGGAGTCCAGCCTGTAATACAGCACAGCAGGCTTTGCACTTCAGTGATTGACTTCAGGTGCTGATCCTGGGGGCCCACAGTAAGATAACAATTTCCTATATTCCTTCTGGTTAGTGCCTTTTTAAATTACAGTAGGCTGTATAGCAGTTATTTTTCCACTACTGCCTTGCATTTTTACCTATGTGAATGTTGTCGTAGATTGAATGGAATTGCATGTAATTCTCCCACTCTTTTATAGGAAACGTGGCTAGTGCAAACTTTGCAGTAACAACTATTGCATCTGAAAAATGTAGTTTCTGAGACTGAGGAATGTAATTTTTCTCACTTTATTACTGTCCCAAACAGATGAATCAGAACAGCCATATCATTCTGTGTGGACAGATTTCTCAGTATAACAAAGACGTGCCTTATCCCCCTCCACTGCCTCCGGACATAGAAAAAATACAGAAAGAAAGGAACATCACAAGGTACATTTCTCCTCCAGAACTTGTGACCAGTTTCTAGGTAGATTGTTCATATGATGTTTGGAAGGTGGTCTGTAATCGGCAGTAGCTACTTGTAATCGGAACAGAATGTTGCCATGCCTGAAAAGGAAAATATAATCACAGTATCAGTAGATCCTTTCCCTTTGTCTTTATCAGCATAAAAAAATGGGAAAGGGTGTTGTTACATAGAATCATAGATGTCAGTTGTTACATTTTGTTTGAGATTGCTTGATTTAGCCCTGTAATCCCTGACAATTCTTTAGTACAAGGGAAGGTGTTGCTATAGTTCTGTTCTCAGATATTTTGCCTAGTGCCATCTCTCAAAATGTCATCGTTCAGGCATAAGGATGCAGCTGATGCAGTGATCTTATAGAAATTACATTTTTAGTATTTAGTGTTTTAAATTACATTTTTAGTATTTAGTATTTTAAATTACATTTTTAGTATTTAGTATTAGATAATGGAAGTGTAGGTGTGACAGATGTATATGGGTAAAATGTTTTTATTATGTTCTGACTTTGGGAATTGCTGAGTTTTCTCTTAGGATTCAGGTGGAGCTAAGGCAGAGATCAGGAGGAACGTCTTAGACATTTCAGTCATTGCATTGTGGGATATTTGAAAGACTTGATTTCTGTGCAAATCAATTGACCTCTTCTAATTGAAATCTTTCCTTGTCCCTGTTACTGTTGCCTGCCCTTTTAAAAAATGGATAAAATTAGTAAAATTTTATAAAATTTTAAAATAGTGTTTATAAAAACACCATGCCTAGTAGAATGTAGTGGAGAACTTAATCAGTTTGTAATTATAGTAATTATAATTTTTGATCATTTCCATTTTTCACTTTCTATGGAAAGCCATGACAGCATGATATGCAGAACTGTGGGGAGCCTGAAAGTTATTTTCACCATCTAGTTGCAGGTTCACTAATTATACTCCCTACCACTGAAAAAAAAGGAAAAAAGGTAAAAATAATAGGAATTTGCTCACATTTTATGGATTTTTACTTATTCTGGTGATACTACTTTACTTCTTGATTTTTTATTACTCTTCTTTCTGTGATACTTGAAGAAAATTCCCTAAGACTGATGATACTGTCAAGCTCCCACTGCAGGAAGTTGTCACAACAAACTGGCAAGGCCCTGAGCTACGTTTCTTTATAATCCATGCTCTCATAACCTTTCAGTTCCAACAAGGCTGTTTACTGAAAAGAATTTTAAAGATTTTCTAGTACATTGACCAAAGTTTCTTAAACCTAAGCTTATTCTTTTCTTTTACAGGGAAAGATTCTTGGTGTTGAACTACATGGACAAACAAGAAGCTAGTGTATTACAACTCTGCCAGTGGATCCAAGAGGGTAAACTGAAGGTGAGAATTTCTAGGTTTAATCTATGGCCTTTGATACTATCTCCTACTACAAGAGGACTAATTTCTTTGTCTCTGGCTCTCTTACTGTGCCTCAGGATTGAACAGACCTTTTAAAAAATGTGTAAGTACTTATTAGGTAGCACTGTTTGAAAAGGTACCTGTTGAGGATGGTCTGACTGTAGTATGACAGACTTCTCTGATTACATGCTACTCATGTCTGTATTCTTAATTTTAGCACAGGCTGCAAGTACTTTTTTACTTAAAGATGCAGACTTTAAAAAAATATGTACTTTCAAATACCTGATGAGTTAAGTGTCCTGAATGCTTTTGAGGATCTTGTCAGAAATTTTACTTCAAGCTATATAATCACCATCTGTTGCTTTTTCATGAGTATATGGTTAACCATGCCTTCCCTATGAGGTCTGTTTGAATCAGTTTCTGCTTCTTCAAGTGATCAGTAATCTGCCTGAGAAAATACCAAGACATTAAATTTTGGTAGGGGCAGGGATTTGATTGAAGAATTAAATCACCTGTAAACTTATCAGAACACATTCATGCCTCTCTTGATGAAAGAATCTGGTCCAAACAGAGCCCTGTCCATTGTAGTGAGAGAAGTCTTTAGATTTTGGTGGTTTCTATGGCAGTTTCTTGGCATGTTTCTAAGAAATGTAAAATGCTGCTCTTGTTTGAGGAAAACTGAAAGGACTTGTTTGCATTGACAGGTCAGAGAGACCGTGGTAGAGGGCTTAGCAAACATCGGTGGTAAGATATTTACATCATTTTTGGAGAATAATAACCTGATTATATACAATGACATTCAAGGTTAACTATCTCCTTTGTTTCACTTGCCAATTTAGATTTTTGTAACATTATTTTTATGTTATAATAATTTTTTCACTAATTATTAAAATGTTCTGTAAGAGAATTATTGTATATTTAAAAAAACACAAGAAAGGGTGCAAAGCATGTTACTAAAGAAAGTAAAAATTAATTTATTTTAATAGAACAAAATATTCTTCAGTGTGTTCAAAGTATCTGTAACAAAGGAAGTACAGAAGTGAAGGAGGTCTGGTGACATCAGCCATGTGATCCAAGATGTGTTGTAAGAAGCTTCCCTTTCAAGGAAGAGGGAAGACTATGATTTAATCCATTTAGTCATTAGTCCCACAAGATTGAAAACTAGTAGAATTAAGTGATAACTAAATCTTTTAGATTTCACTTTATTCTAGCCATTACTAATTCCTCCTTAGTGGTATACATATGTATTTTGAAGTAACTTGGTCAAATATATCAGTCATATATCATACTTTTATACTTTGTTTACTCAAATGTATATTCTTTTCTGCCAGCTTCTCCCACTGTTATACAATATTTATAAAATTTTTCTTTTACAAATGTTGGTGTGACCCACANTCTAAATTATTAAATTATAAAGCTGCCCTTAGCAGTTTACTACAGGCTAGTTTGTTTTTTTTCCCCCTTCTTAATTTAGCACATCAGTAAGGATAAATATGATTAGGTCCAAAGTGGTATCTCTCCTTTTTGGGGAGCTGCTTAATACATTTACTTCTACCATTTTTGGTTTCTTTTATAGAAGCTACTTGGCTTGTTTTGCTTGGCACTAATTTATTTCATTATTTCTCTTGAAGCTGCTTTCCAGTCCATGATGAATGGAGGCAATATTGGAAAACAGATCGTCTCAGTTTCGAAGTAAAAGTCATTGGTTCGAGAAAAATAATTGCAGTGTATCTCTAACAATGGGCAAGTTTTTACTTATACTAATTTCCATTTCTTAAATAAACCTTTAAGTTCTTCTGTATGTACTTAAAGCAGGGATTTTGAGATGCTAATAAATTAAATTGAACTGGAAACAGCAATGCAATCATTTATATGCAAAATGAGTAATACGTTCCTGACATGATTTTGACAGTTGCCACCTACACTTATGTAATGGGTGTGGTTTGAAAGAACATCCTGTGTTGTCCCAAGCAAAGGCTTATCACCTGGTTGGTGTGTGACAGCACTTCATGCACTGAGGTGAGGAATTCCTATTTCTTTATTGTGTTCTGTATTGTATTGTTTATTGTATTCCTATTCTAGGAAATTAAGGGTCAACCCACAAAAGTCTGGCTCATCATCATCAGAACTTTACACTATTTACACATTTTAGCAAACAAAACCACCAGCATTCATTGGTTACAACTGATATAGCTTTTTCATCAATTAGTACTCAGGCCCTTATTTGCCAGTTGTATCTCTTGCTTCTCATGCTTATTATTCCACATGTGCACTTCTTTGCCCCCATTCCGTTTGGGGATCTGTTTTAACTTAGTGGTCAGGGGGTTGGTGGCTTGTTGCCCTTATTTTTGTAAGACTTTCTAAGCCTTCTGATATTTACATATTTGTGAAGAACTTTCTCACACATTTTCTGTAAACAGCTCACTGTTTTTGCATTCCTTCATANTGGGCTGTCCAGTCATGCCTTGTCTCTCTTTGCTGTTTGTGTGACGTATTGTGAAAAGCAGCAAATGTATTAGTTCACTTCTATAGGTTCAAACAGTTGCTTACCAGTATTTTTTCTTTATTACATTTTATTAAANAATAAAGCTCTTTTCTCTTCTCTTCTGATCACCTGAGCTGCGGTGTGTGTCTGTGTTTTTTCGTATCCTATAGTGACAGTGGTTGCCATCTCCTCTGCCAGGATTACCTTTCCCCCAGTGACTGCTCAGTCCTGCTGACTTCATTCCAGGGGCTCTCATCCAGACAGCCCATTTATTTGGGATTGTGTTCCCTTTTCCTTAAAATAAAGGATTAGCCATGACTACAAGTTTCACCGTGCAATTGCTCAATCATAACTGCCTAGCTATAGCTACTGATTAACAACAAAGAATCTGCAAAGTTTGATTCAAATCTTGAGGAAGTAAATATCACAATATTTGCTGAAGAGCTACTCCAGAGCAAGCTTATCTCTGGCACCATGAGTTGACACACCTTCCAGGAACAATTGTTGTCTAGACAGTTATTTTTCACAACTGGAACAAAATATGATAAAATTATAACATTCAGAGCACTATGCTTTTTATAGGAATTGCTTAGTAATCCACACAAGTCAGGAGTCTATTAAGAGTTGTGATGTGAGGGATGATTCAGAGTGAGATCATGCTGAGATGCTGATTCCTCACCATAATAAAGGCAGCTCAATTGCAGTAGCATTCCAGTAGTTGGGTAAGCTATGGAGGGCAATACAGGTTCTAGCAACATCAGTCAAATGGCTTTAAGAAAAACAGATAGGGACTGTCAAAGTAAGCCTCACCCTGATATCCCCACTGTTTACTATTGTCACAGAAGTATTCCTTTACTTGTGAATTCTGGTTCATGTCACCTCTTAAAAGAATAATAAGACAAAGGGAGAAGATTCTTTAAATCAAATACTGTTGTTGTTTTCTTCATCTTGCCCTAATTTCTTAGTATTTGTATTAGTGTGGCTCTTCAGCTATCATATATTTTGTACTGTAAGAGGTGCCATTTAACAAAGGGTGACAAATAACTGGAGACAAAAATCCAGTATGCTTTGGAGATCACTTCTTATGGTAATTAGTCCACATGCTCAGTCTTTCTCTTCTTTGGGGTTGGTGGGTTTCCTGAGTTGTTGGTCATGATTTCTCCATGTCAGAATTACCTTTATCCACTCAGAGCCAATTTCAGCACAGTTGCTGAGTTGTCTTTATTAATTTCTTCCTTATCTTGGGAGTTCTGCCAGATGTCCTTGTGGCCTGTAAACTCTGCATTCTTTGTGTCTTCTGTCAGTAGTACATTCTCCCCAAGCTTTGCTAACCTACTGCTATGCCTGAGATCAAGGTTGTCAAGCCCTAAACTATAAGGAGGCTAACAAGTACTTTGTCTTTCTAACACCTGGCATCACTTAGAGCTTGCTTGTTAGCTGCTACCTATTTATGGATTATATCTTCTTTCTTGTTGATTAGGCTTGAAAATATATAAATATCAAAGAATGTCCTTTTTTAATGTTTACGTGTTTCACATTTTATAACAATAAGGACCCTGTTTCATAACCCCCTCCTGATTCCCTGTAACTCTCTGGGCAAGTGGTTAATTATTTCTATGTTTCGAGATGTCAGCATCATAATCAATCTCTTCCCTTTTATCTCATTGTTTTAGTTTCCCTTTATTGCATTCCATGTTTTTTAGGTCAAGCTGTTCTTCTTTTCCCAAAACCAGACCCATACATCTGTTTCTAATCTCCATCAACACAGCTGGTGATGTTCCTCAAACAGGGTTCATTACCTGGTGTGCAAAGCCAGTGTCTGGTCAGAGGCAAGATATTTGGTTTATTTCACTTTTGCACCAAGATGGGTGCCAGGCAGTAGTTCCACAAAGGCAGCTTGGAACGCGTGCATATTTATACATTTCAGATTTACTCTCTATCTAACACATATTCATTTTTACTCATAATTGACCGGCATCATCTTTGCTAACTAGGTCTGCATGTGCATAATTGCTCATCTTTTGAGTCAGTAGGTTTCTTGAGTCCATGATCATAATCATAATCTCTCACCACCAGAATTTTTCCGTTTTCTCTACAGACACAGTTTCTGAGCCAAAACAGTCCACCATCTTGTTTACCTTCTTGATTTAAGATGGGCCCCTTAGAACCTCTTGGCTGGGGTCCTTGTTTCTTTGTTCCTCTCCTGATCTCTTTAGGTCATCTTGACCTTCTGGCATAATCCAGCAGTTTTTCCATGTATACTGAACAGCAACTCTTGTAACTCCTACAGCACTGGCACACCTTCTAGGTAACAAGTACAGTCTTTTATACGAAAAGGCATCAAGGGAAGAGTCATACAAACAGTGATGAATAGTCACTCATGCTTAATCACTGATGCTTATGACAAAATTCCTAACGCACACACATGTGCAAATCTTGCTCCAGTTCATTATATTATCATTTACACAGACAAATTTTCCTGGGGAGCTGTCTCTGAGTATTGCAGTAGTCTAAGGTAATTCTAAGTTACATTTCCCTTCTATCACCTATCAAGTTACTATTTAACCTTATATTCTATTACCGTTTCTGTTTGAGCCTGTTTGAAAAATTGGTTGTTAACTTAATAAGGATTTATAGTACTCTGTTGCTGGGGCCTCTTCACACAGCATTCCATTCCTGAGGACTCTTCACTGCTCCATTACTCCAGCCCCCATTGTTATGGTTTCAAAACTGACCTACAGCTGCTCAGGGGCTCTTTGTGAACTTTTGTGCATTTCCAGCTTCATGTGACATCATGACCACAGTAAGGAAGTTCAGCTAGAGTCTTTATAAATAAGCATTTGCAAAGGGTAATAAAATATAAACAGTATGGGGCAGAGACACTTTTTTTTTTCTTATTTTTTGTTAAGCCTGCTTTGTATTTATGAATCTTGTGCATTTCCATTTCTATCCCATCTCCCTTTGTACCTTGAAGTATTGCTGTTTTCTGCTCTGTATTTCATTTTCTTCCCTTCTGCTTTCTTCCCTTCCATTTTCATCCCTTTTCTGTTGTTTGGGGTTTTTTGTTTGGTTGGTTTGGGGTTTTCTTTGGTTGTTTTGTTTTGTTTTTTTAGTTCATCTTGTTTCTTGTCCTCCTTCTTTTTGGCTGCTTCATTGCCAATGACAAAAACATGGTATTTTTCATAAGAGCACCTACTATGTTTAGTGCTAAGCTGTGGAGTTAAGGATTTCATGCAAAATGTCAGCAACTACATGGAAAGACCTTTCCAGCCCAGACATAAATGTTTCTTACTGCAGTTTATACTTGCTGTTGCTGGAAAACTGAAGAGACCTGAGGCAGACGCCTTTCAAAAAGCTTAATCTCTTCATTCAATATTTTAAGGTACTGATTGTGGAAGAAGAAAGTGCAGGATTATTTAGTCCTGTTTCTAACACTGCTCTTTTCTTTTGCTATTATTACCTTCTCTTTACTGGCTTCTCTTCACAGTGGGAAATGTTTATATGATCCATAAATAGACTTCTGGGGAGAAAAGAAGATCGCAGGCAGATGGCGTTATCTCACAATTAGAAATGGTAGCAGCAGCTGGAATAAGCTTCAGACTGAGAAATTACTTTGTGAGACAACTCAGAACTCTTTAGGAAAAGCACAGAAAGAAGCAGAAATGAGACACGATGTTTTAGCCACACTAACACAGAATTTTGCAACCAGAAGTATAGATTCAAAGTAGTAAGATAAAAGGTAGTGAAATTTAGTTTTGCTACAGGACTCTGGTCTGGGTAGAGTGATGATAAGAGTGCTGTATGTGCAACAGACCCTATTCTCTGCAAGACAGCCAGCAGGAACCAAGAAACAAGGCTCCAGTGAGGAGAAGTGAGAAAAAGATGACTCCATAAATCTGCAAAATGTGTGAAGCTCAAGAGGATGGCTCTACAAATCCAGTAAACAAGAAGATTACACAAGAACAACTGCCTGATAAGGCCAAAGAAATTTGCTTGACTTTTGTGCTAACCTTTAGTCATTAGAACAGTAAAATAGAATCCCATCAGCCACTTTCCCCTAGAGCATGGATGGCAAAATAAATGTGAGCCTTTAAATGAAGGCAAGAAAGCATATAGCCAATGACTGCAGGGACAATGCTGCTGTTCCAGGGGTTGGGATGCAGAAAAGAGGGTACTGGCACTGCAGGTGTGCTGGCTGTGTGGATCCACTGCCCAGCACCTGCTCTGCACACAGGAAATGCACCTCTCAACTCTGTGTTCATTGGCTTCTTGCCCACCCTGGTGAGAGAATCATAGCTGGGACGACAGAGCCACAGAGCTGGATCGTGCTGCTGTCCTGGCAGCAGCGAATGAGGTGGGACAGTGGGACAGGTCTCCAGCAGGCACCGACCCCTGCGTCACAGACCCCACTGAATCCTCTCCAGCGCCGCGGTGCTGCAACGCCCCAGACAGGTATTTGAGGAAGCCAAAGGGGGTTGTGTGTCAGCTTTCCTGGACCCCCAGAATTTTCTACATTGGTAAGTGCACTGTTGTTCCTCTTCTTAAAAAAAAAAAACAAAAAAAAAACCCCCCCAAAAAAATTCAGCCTCCACATAAGCCATGCATGAATGCTCAGTGTGGGGGCTTAATCAATCAGTGTGGGTTCAAGTGGTGTGCAGTGCAGAGACTATTGGAGAGGCCAGCCTAAGGGTAAAAGTATTGAGTAACATTATATTTAACAATGGTAACAAGTAAAAAAGATATGAAGTATTTTATTACCACTTCATATTCTCTCTAATCACGTAGAAGTAATTTAATTGTAAAATGTCATTTTATTATCAATTTTTCAGTATTGTATATCTCACAAATAAATTTTGTGCCCTGTCTCTGGTTTTTAACAGCTTTGAAAAACAAACTTTTGTAGCAAAAAATGTCATTCTTATTTGTCTTAACAGTGTATTTAACTATTAAATAACTAACTAACTAAATAACTAACAGTGTATTTTTCCTATTAAATTTAAGACATAATATTATTGTTAGTATTACAGTACTATTTTCCTATATCATTGAAGAACAGAAATTGAAGAATAGGGAAACTGTTAGAAATAACGAAAGTCCTTTTTGTAGTGTACTACAGTCACTGCTGGTTTTTGTCAAAGGGACTATAAATAAATTGGCCCTCTTTTTTTCTTGAGGAACCATAAATAAGTTACTGTAAAATTACCTGAAGTATTTTAAATATTCCACTCACAGCAGGCCTTTTGTGAAGCAACACAATGTTCTTTACGGATCAAGGCACCTCGGTTTTCTTGGCTCTGAGTAATTGCATTCTTCATTAATGCAACTAACTGTTCCATCATTTTTGGACTTACAAGAAAATGAAAACAAAGTTTTTTTTAGGTCGCTCTTTGGTGCATTTGGCTGAGACCCAGACACACAGCTGAGACCCAGAAAAACAGAAATTACACTTTATAGGCATCAGACCATATTATTCTTTCAGCCTTTCCCATCCTGAGGACATTGTCTCCATTCTTTGCTTTGAAGCTGAAAACCCCAGGACCACTGACAATTCACTGTCCTTTCACCAGTCGTGGGTGGGAGGACTGGCAGCCTCAGTAGGGGAAAATGAAACTCCTTCCTTCCACAGAGAGAGCTTGTTAGTTAGCTAGCACTCCCAGGGCAAGAGCTATAGGCCACAGCTCAGGTAAACATAAATACAAATACACACCTCACAGTCTATAATCTGCTTGTATACAGCATTATGAACTGAAAACATGTATGGGCATAGGACTCTGCCTGCGAAGGCCACTACAGCGTCTTTGCAATCACTATTACTTCACAAAGACGTCTCGTCTAGTCTTGTAAAAGCATGTCATCCCTGAAATAAAAATTCAGTTAAGCACAGATCCAGAAGCTCATCAAGTTCTATGCTCATTTTTTGCAGCATTATAAAAATCAAGAATTTAATTAATTAAAATTATTTTTTCCATTCACAGTAGTAATAGGCAAACATTTCCATTTGTGAGCCATATGGACATATCTATCTCTGTATCACTAAAAAAACCTCATTGATGAGATTATTACACATTTTGCTGTATTGATGTATAATGCATATCTGTATTATATGACATATTATACAGTATGTTGTATAATACAAGGGAAGTGTGTATAACATACTGTGCATTTACTATTTAATACAGTTCTGTAGCAGTGCAGATGCAGCTTTGGGTCTTACCACTTAACAGTTGGGGTGTATGGAATTCCAGCATCACAAAAGGATAAGGTTATACCTTGACAGTTTTTCAGACAGAGCTTGGAGTACTTCTATTGTACTTCA
This sequence comes from Bombycilla garrulus, assembly GCA_013400315.1. NCBI lineage: Eukaryota > Metazoa > Chordata > Aves > Passeriformes > Bombycillidae > Bombycilla > Bombycilla garrulus. Next base: position 3,661,428 of record VXBU01014574.1, read on the forward strand.
GGAGCTTTGACAGTTTTTTATCTCCGTTATGTAAGTTCTGAGCTCTGCTGGTTTCAGCGTCCAGGTTCTATAAATGAGAGCTGCGCTCAGTGCCAGCAGCCACGTTCTCATGGGGGAGAGGAAGAAGGCCAAGGTGCCGTAGGTCCGCAGCAGGAAATAGCAGGAGTAGAGCTGCCAGGCCAGCAGCAGGGCCATTGCCAGGTGCACAGGCACGGCCACGAGGCGGCGGACGTGACACACGTGGGAACGGAAGCTGTGGCCCTGGCAGCGCAGCAACAGGCACCAGCACAGATAGGCCATCAATGGCAGGTTGAAAAACAGCATCTGAAAGGAAGAGCAAAGAAAAATAATAACAATGAGCAAGCCAAGGGTTCTGGGTAACATCTATGAAGGCTTAAAAATATATGCACGGCTAAAGCTGTCCCATTTGAAGGGCTGAGTTCCCAGAATTCCCAGAGATGGGATCTCAGAATGCATTTCCACGATTCTGCAGCTGATAAAGCTGTGACTGCCTGTGCCTGAGGCCCAGGCCAAGCACTCCTGCCCATTCCCTTGCAGTAAGAGGCACTAACACACATCTGCCATCTGGAATTGATTCAGGGAGCCAGACTTAGCAAAAAATTAGCAGGACAAAAACAGACAGTCTGTATGTCAGCTTAACTCTGACCCAGCCCACTGCAGTGTCACACTGGTACAAGGGATACACCGTGAAGAAGGAGGCAGTGCTGCTTTGGTCCTCTGTCTTAAATGCCAAGGAATGATCCGTTGTCTTTCAGATTAATGGGGAAACCACTCCTGGGAAAACTGGACTCATGTGTGCTTAGAGAGACACCTACTGATCTGAAGGGTTATTAAGGCTTCAAGGGCTGCCCTGTCCACTCAGTTTTTTTGCTTAATCCCTGTGTGTGAGCCAAGGGCAAAATCAGAAAATTTATAGAAAATAAATTTAGAGTTGTAAATCTGTAGAGACAACCTCTAATCCAGATATCCAGGGAGTCCAAAGAAACATTATTTTATTAGAGAAAAAGAGAAGTTTGTGAAAATAATGCACAACCCTCCTTCCTTTCTACCCTTTAAAATCTGCAGAAAGGTAAGAAAGACCTCTTGTAGTCAGGCATGGTCACTAACCTTTCTACTTCCAAGACTGCTTTCTTTATGAAACTATTTAAAAAATGCAAAAAAAAAGTCCCTGAGACCAACCCTGGGTTTTAGCCTTTATTTTATAAATACTCACCTGTAAAATCCCAACTGCAAATGTCATACTGCCCTGTAAGAAAGAACCACCAACAAACACCCCAAAGGAAAAACAGGCCCCCATATGGCCATCTACCAGTTCACCTACAAACCATGGTCCTGCAAGAGAGGAAATCAAACATCACCATCAGGAAACACAACAGAGACACAGCCCTTTCCCACACGGCCCTTTGTACCCTGAGACTTCCCTATTGCTTGTCCATAGTAATAAACCTCATGTTTTCCTATTCTGCAAACAGCAGTCTGGTGTGAAAACACCACAGTATGACGGGGGGTTGTGGCATGCAATGAAAATACTTTTGAATTAGTTTCATCTCTGTGACAATTTTCAACACCAAATATAATATCTTCCTTATGAGAGAGGCAAAAAGGTGGATCCTTTCAAAAGGTAGCTTTTTTCCCAGAATTACAGTAAGATATATGAAAAATGTGGTCACAAACAATTCCAGCCTGGCTCAGCATAGAAATTAAAATAGGCAGGCTGTTCTGTGTTATGCATACTACACTGACTAACAAGAAAATAGGTATTTCAGTAACATGTTATCAGAAGAGGATAAGGTCAGATTGTTAGCTCTGATGCTAACAATAAAAATGTAAGTGAATTAAAAAATAAATGAAATTTAAAAATACTTTGTTTCTGGAGCAATTTAACAATCTAAGTGTTTAATTAATTCAGAGCTTCTAAGTTAGGCTCTTAAAAATAAACCTTTAGTCTCTTTGGACATAAACTTTTAAAGTTTCACATAGATTTTGTAACTTAAGTAGATTTTCCCCATTCTCAAAGATGTTAAAATTCTTAATTTTCAACAGGATCTAATGTGTAATTTCAAAATATTTATGTCCTCCAGTACTCTAGGCCACTTACCCAGAATGGTGTATAAATTCAGAACCAGAATTGAGTAATAGAAGGTGTTTGTTTTACTGAAGACATGAAGAGAATACGAAGTCAGAGTAAGTAATCCTGGTTTTTCTAAATGGAGACAACATTCACAAAAAATACACTTAATTCAGTTTGCAACACCTTCCCAGATATATATGTATATATAATACTGGTCTTTCTGAAACAAATCTGCATATTATTTACTCATTCTTTTAAATAAGGACTATAAAAATATGATTTGGTATACAGAAAAATGCACAGGAATGCATTACTATTACTGTGATAACTGAAAGAAAAGAACCAATAAATGTAACAATCTGTATTAAAACCAGCAGAGGAACCTGTCATTCTAAAGGAATACACTTACTGTAAGTAAATAATACTGAACAACCATTCTATACCCAGAAAATGAAGTTAGCTAGAATGAAAAACATGGCAAGTATGTATTAAATGAAAAGTAATAGAATCAAAACAGTAACTCTGCAAACCCAGAAAGGCGGGTCAGCATGGACTAGATTAATTTGATTTTCTTTGATTAAATCTACTTTAGTGAGATCTGACAGCAACTCAAAATTAAGGCTAGGCATTAAAATTACACTATTTGGACACGTGTGTTGTGTTAGCAGAAAAAAGCAGTATTAGCTCTCTAACTGAAGCAGATAATGCACAGATCAAGAGAGCCTTCCTAAAAAGTTAGCTTGCAGACTTAAATCTATTATGTGGCCTTCTCACAAAGAATTACCCCCAGAGGGCAAGCTTCACCTTTGGAAATTAACAACTCTAACAAATTTGTTCACTAATTTGTCAAACAGTTGTCATGGTCCACATGGACCTAGCTGACCAGAGTTTTTAATATTTAGCTGCTGAGTTACATAAAGGCAACTGAAAGTCTGATCCTTTTCTATGGAAGCAGTTGCTGTAGCTACCTCAGGTTGCTACATGATTAGGAGTATAAAGGAAGGGATAAACAATGACATGAATAGGAAGGGAGGTGGCTTCCAGAAAAATCTCATTAGTAAGGTGTGGTTCAAATGATTGTTTAAAGGATAAACACCATGAGCTTAATAGTAATAATTTTTATTTACTAGATCTATCAAAAACAAAGTATCAAGCTATGACAGAAATGGCCTTAATATTGTTTTGAGAAAGACCCAATCCTGTTCATGTTCTTTGCAAAAGTTAAGAAATACTGTCTTTGCAGAAGGAAATCTGTTTCTCAACTCAGGCAAGAGAAAATTCTGTGACAACTGTAGTGAAACAAGCACATATACAGAACTAATTCAAAACAAAACATTCCTTTCCCTACATATTGGATTCTTCAGTGAGAAAATTAAAATGAAACTTTGGACTTCAATCAAGTTAATTTTTGTTTAAACAAAGATACGTGCTCAAGTTTCTAGTTTACTTTATTTGATATATTGGAGGTTTTCCACGTTTCCTTAAAAGCAAAACAGCAGCTTCTGAGAAACCAATCAAACTCCACAGTAGCAGATGTAAAATGCACATGGTGATTAACATCACAATTACTCACATATTGTTAGCACACAGGTCAACAGTAGAAAGTTTAGGGGAAAACAGATCTACTAAAAAACATAGGTAACATTAGTTCATACCTTTGAGTGCTGGCTTTTGGAGGTGTCGGAAAACAATAAGCAAGGTAATCTGAATCAGCACAATCAGTCCAAAGAGCACTCGAGCCTGAAAAGACAGTTTTGACTGTAAGCCAGCCCTGGAATAATAGCAGCTTTGGAGCATGCCTTATGGGCACTTGATAGAATGGTACAAAGGTTCTATTTGAAACATATATTCAAAGCTTGTTGGTGTCACTGAACTAAGAGTAAAAAAGAAACTTAAAGAGTTTCTAAGTTGTTTGATTTGTATTGTACTGATTTAAATTCTACTGAATGGCTGAAAGCAATAGACCTGAATCTTTAAAAAACAGAGTTTGTAAACACATCCATTGAAAAAGTGCAGTTACACTTCCAAGGCAAAACATTGTCTGAGCACTGTTCTGAAGAGAAATGCAGTTCAAGACATGGTGTAGAATGCGTGACTGATTAACAAAACTAAGATAATTTTGAGTCGGTTATGGTAAGAACTACAGTCACGAGGACTTTCTTATGTAGTTCTAGAAATGCACCTAAACTACTAAGACATGACATCCTTCTTTTCATGAAGGCTTCAGCTTCTACTGAGCTCTAACATATCTGGATATGACCTGGAACTTGTTAAAGTCAATGGGGATTTTGCCAAGCACTTCACTGGAGCTTGTTATAATGTCAGCAGCTCACAGTGAGAATACTTGCAGCATTCTTTCCAGAAAACATATTGCAACAGTTCACAGTGAATTTCTCTTTGGTTTACTGTTTCCTTTTTCTACTATCTCCAGTAGCTTCTTTTCAATTTCTTGCTTGTACAAAATGTGTGTATGCCCAAAAATGGATAATTTGGACTAAATCCAGGATGTCAACTGTTTGTATAAGCCATTGCTGCACATTTGTGGTTGAAGGGTGCGACTTGAGAAACTTTAAATGTTTTGGAATTCCAGCAGTCATATCTGGAAAAAGCAAATGGCATTCAAGTCTACAAATTCCTTCAGGAATTACGAAATGCCTACTTGCAGCCTGGGAAAACAAAATGGAGTAACAGCTGTTTGCTGAAAGTACTTACTAGAACATAGTGATCAGTGAGAAGAATAACAGATGACCAAAAGTCAAATCTAAGAGAGAGGTTTTCTTGCATACCAAATAAATGGCCCCGTGTGCCAGTTCTTCCTGAAGCATCCTAGATTGATATAAAAATGAGAGCAATTACATAGCAGTAGTACAAAAAACCAGTTTAGTTAAAGTTCCTAATTATTATTGCAGCTTTTCTAGAAAGATAAAATTGATGCATGCTTCTCTGGCATACTGTTGTATTAAATTAAATTTAATGCTGTTGTATTAAATTCTGTAGAATTTTACAGTCAATTCTGCAGTTTCAAGTAAATTGGCGATTATAAAATCATTATCTGAAAGTGCTACATATGAAGAAGAGCCTGTCAGAGATTCAGCAACCTATTTCCATACAACTGTGGACTGTGACTGTTGACTGCCCCCCCCCAATTGTTTTCTGAAAGTTCAATTCTAGGTAATAGCTCATCCAGAAATATTTTGAAAGTTTGCTGTGCTTAATTTTTGGTGTACCTGCCATAAACTCATTTACATAAACAAACATCTGTTTACTGTTTATTGTCATTTATTCAACAATTTGAGCACAGTGTTCCAGGTGTGGCCTGACAAGCACTCAACTGAACAGGACAGAGACTTATCTTGACTGGTGATCCCCTTGTGGATGCACCCTGGCATCCAGCAGATTTTCTCTGCTGCACCAGCATTTTGTTCATTCACACTGAGCTTGTGGTCTACCAGGACACTGAGGTCCCTTTTCACAGGCTGCTCCCCAACCTGGCAGATCACAGCCACTCCTGCACTCCTGGACTATGTTTTCCTGGGTGCAAGTCCTTACGCTTTTCCTTGATGAACTTCATAATGTTCTGTGTTGGCTCTTCCCAGTCATGTGCTTCATCTGACTTGAGATAGCCCCCCACAAGGATTTGTTTCCTAATTTTCCCACGGACTGAAGTAAGACTGATGGGGCTATAATTTCCTGGATCCTCCTTTAAGCCCTTCTTATAGACAGGAGAGTCATTAGCCTTCTGTCAGTCTTCTGGGATGCCCCCTGATCTCCACAACTGCTTCAAGACTATGGATAGTGCCAACCAGGTCTCTCAACACTCTGGAGTGGAAACTGTCTGGGCCCATTGATCTGTAGGATCAAGCTCCTGTGACATGTCTCACTCCAACTCTCCCTTCACTGACAGTGGGTCTCTGTTTGCATCCACCTTGATCCTTGTTCCCAAGGCCTGAGGCCCAACACTGCTGGTAAAGACAGAGGTGAAGAAAGTGTTGAGAACCTCTGCCTTTTCACAGTTGTTGGTGACTAATTTACCTCTACTGTTTAACACCTGGCTGGTATTTTCCTTCTGTTTCTGCTTGTTGTTTATATACCTTTAGAACCCTTTATTGTAATTTTTGACGTCTCTGGCCAATTTCAATTCAAGTTTGCACTTCTGTCATATCTTATTCTTACGAAAAGCCCAGAAGCTTTATGAGTATTTTGGTGCTTTGCAGTCAATGTTTATTCCTTTATTAAATCCTTTGGTTTTTGTAATAAGACAAATATGAAAGTAAGTGTCTTATCATGTATTTTGTTCCTAGTTATGTGAGGCAGGAGGATGATAGAGAAGCCATGACAAGAAAAATAAAAATCAGTGCAAAGAATGCCAACAGGTACCTTACCTGGACAATCACATCTATGTGATGGAACCCTTCACTGTAGTTTTGTGGACTCCACTTCAGCACATAGAGAGGGCCAGACACGTGATGTGCATTCCCCAGGTGAACTCCATCTATGTAGACTTTGACAGAGGTGATGACAGAAGGAGAGAATGCCAGAATTCTAAGGAGTAAATAAAGAGAAAAAAACCCCAGATTTTTTACTGGACTTGCAGGTATGTCACTACTTCCTTAAGAGAAAGTCCCTAAAGGTTAAGCTGACTTGTAGTAAAGAGTTCAAAAAATTGAGAAATTAAAACAGTGAAATATAAGTAGGCTAACAGTAACATGGTAGCTCTTTCCTGCAGTTAAAAAGAAAGTAGTTCTGTATGGCAATGCACAAAAGAACAGGATAAAAAACTGGCTGTGGAACAGATAAAAAGATGGCAGAAATTGTAAGGCCCTGGCAGAAATAATCTTAGAACTCTTGCTTCACAACATTTGCTTACACAAGTCGGATTCATCCTCCAGCACACACAGACACATAACCAAACACTTGTGGATGGCTTAATAAAAAATTGCCAGGTTCTCTCTTTCTAAAGTCCTTTTTTTTTCCTTCTTTTTTTTTCCCTTCTTTTCTTTTTGCTAGTCAGAATGTAACCTCTCAGAGTTTGTAACTGCATTTAGGATAAATGGAGTGGAATGCACTCAGATACCAACAAATGTATTGTCACTTGGCACTGCTTCTATTCATAGAAACAGTAATACTAATACAGACTCAAAATATTGCACATATAATTCTTTTCATTTCTGGTAACATAGAAGGCATTCCAGAGCATGTTTTAGTCAAATGAAAGAGTTTTACACAGTTATGGTGAACAATTCTACCAGTTCATATATTTAATATAATCATAAGAATGTTCAAGTAAGGTTCTGAATAGGAAACTGGAAAGTTATTAAGACACCTAGTAGGATACTGCTCCCTAAGTGAAAAGTATGACAAACTTCTTTTTAATGTAACTCTATGTATGCAGTATTTCAAGCATATTAGTCTTACAGCAAATATAAAACAATGAAAAGCGCTTAAAAATTTGAAATATAAATGTAAAAATTAAATAGATGAGGTAAAAATGGAAAGATGGAGAGATTTAAAATGAATAAGAAAATGGGCAGAGGCTTCTTGTGTTTTAATATATAAAGGATGTAGAATTGAAAAGGCAAAAAGCTAAGAAGTCTGAAGTGAATAGAGAAAACATTTAGAAAAATACCCAGACAAAATCCTGAAATCAGCAGAGTCAATGTGAACATGTGAGATAAATAACACAGATTACATATTAATCTGTGCATATTGATTACTTATTAATCTATTTTAATTATATGTTAACTGATCAGCTTTGGTTACATAAAGTTCAACTGGCTTTAAGGGAAATAACTGCATAAATAAACATGAATTACTATTACATAATCTTTTTATCACAGATATGATACAAAGGGAGCTCTCTGGAACAATTTTTGAGAGAAAAGTGAATTCTGAGAACAGCAGACATTTTAAAAAAAAGTTTTGGGCATATACATATAAATATAGATAAATATTGTGAAATCAAGACATTACAGGGTACCTGATATGAGTGGAATAAAGAATCTTGACTAGTGGTTCATGAGTAGAACTGCTGTAAAGGAAGGATTTGGGATTGGTGATGAGAACTACAGGCCACTCTTCAAAGTTAAGATCTGCGAAGCTGAGGAGGTCATGATCAAACGCAAGGATCCGGTACCTGTAATGAAAGGAAAAAAATTGTTACTACAAACTGCTGTGTGAACAGCTGATTCCCATGCTTCTCAAGCTCCTAAACAGAACCTGGCTTTATTTTCCATTTATTCTCTTCTGTAGCTGATCTTACATTTTCCAACTCTGCTGTATTAACTGTACAGTTGCTTACCTCCGATGAAGTTAATTTTATTACAGATCATGGAAGCAGTACTCAAAGCTCCAAGTGTGAAGATCTACAGAATTTTGCACATGAATCAGATAGATGTACATTATATTAAAGAACTCAAATATAATGTACATTTCCACACTGTCTGTGTAGGTACTCTAGTTAAGGACAATGACCCCAGTGTGCTCTTTCCTTGTGTTCATACCAGTATCTTTCTTTGGATTAGTGCAGAATAAAAGCTAATACACTACTATACACTTTATGTAGCATCAGACACTTTTTGATATGCTAGTAATGAAACATTTCTCAGGTGGACTCTTTCTGTGTCAGGAATTCTAACAGCTAGTGCAGAGCATGGTATTTTGAAGCAGTGATGCTGAATTTTATTACAATTTATTTGTCTTCATTTGAATACTGAACACATACTACAGGCACAGTTAGATGTCCCCTTTTTTATTTTAAATATTAAAAATTAATAAAAAATGATTAAACTTATTAGCACGCTGTTGGTAAGGGGAAAATCCCAAACATACACACAAGACCTTTTTTTCAAAAGCATTACTAGTAATAACCAGTCAGGCTGATCTCATTCTTCTTTCAAATTCACCACACAGCATAAAAGGGAATCACAGTACAGCCAGGTACTAATAATTTGCTCAAATGGGCTTCACTTACTTCCTATTATCCATCCAGTCTCCCAATTCAAGTTCCAGAGTGCCACCACGGTGTTGACTGTGCAGGACTGGCATCAGCCCACCCATTGTATGGAGATGTCCACATAAATAGGCTGTGGCAGAACTACAAAAACCCACGAGAACTGTGATTATTTGGGTGTGAAGGAACCATCGCTGCAGAAAACCTGAAGAGTGAGAGATGTGCATGTGAAGAAGGCAAGAAATGTACTTCATGCTGAAAACATACAGGATAAGAAGATTGTACCTCATTAGTGTTCGTATTCCAGGGGAGGGGGAGATGATTGTTGAGGTGGGGTAATGGCCAAACCAGACAGTATGGTTGCTATGTAGACTCTCTGTTGCCATCAAAGACAGCTCTGTCATTTGATTCTGAAACAAGCAGGTGACAAATCCATTTTGCTAAATAAATATCTCACACGCATTTTAACTTAAAAATGTAAACACGCTTTTAGATGGACACAAATCTTTCAGACAATTTTTCCACATTAAAAAAACCCCAGTCCTCCAAACAAACCACTACAGAAACATCCAGCAAAATGGAATGCAAAGACTTATACAATACCATGTTTAGAATCCCAAAAAAATTATAGGGTCTCTTGGGGCCTGGGCTGAGTGTGGCATCCACGCAGATGAATGAATAGTTCCCAAAAGAGGTAGTGTGGATGTAATGGAAAGAGCCATCTTTACGCCAGGCAGAGTATTTCCTAACAAAATAAGATGGAAATACTGCTGTTAGGAAAGCTTGTAGCCATGACAAACATACATTGCTTTCTCTCCTTCCATTGACAACAGGTAATTTCACTATGTCTGACTTACAAAATTGAAATGCCTTTGTTACTTTATGCTAGATGGGAACTGTATATATCTTCTACTGACAAAGACATAACATTTCAACTAACAGTACCACCTGATTTGCTCTATTAAGGATTAAATTCTGTAACCAAAATTATTGTCAGTTAATCTGAGAATCACTGAAATTCATTAGTCTAGGTTGGTGTTTCTTTTAAATTTTCTTTTGGGGTTTTGCGGTGGGCATTTTATGTTGTTTGGGTTTTTTTGAGTTGTTTTAGTTTTGTTTTACTCCCCCCATGACTTGTGGAAAATAAAACATTTCTGAGTTCGGATGATGAGTATAATTTGAACCAGCCATCCAGAAATCAGTTAATCTCCCTGTTCCTCCACCAATCAGAACAATAAAATTGCCAGAAAAGTTGACCTGAATAGAATACAAGCCAATATATTAAAAGCAAATTTTCAATACTTCTAATGCCATAAAAACCCTTTCACAATATATATTTTTAAGTTAACATTATCTTTATGAACTATATCAACTTCCAATAAAATTTCTTTCTTTAGTCTCACTTCAAGTATGTATTGATTTATCCCCTGCTAATGCTGTGAACATATAATAGGAAGCTATGTTTTTGTGTAAAAATACCGTATTTTGTGTAAAATATTGTATTTCAATACAACCCACTGCCCTCTTTAATTTTAATGCATAATGAACACCAGAATGTGGTGTTGAATAACTGTTTTCCCTAGCTTCTATTTTTATTTCTGCAAACAATTTTTATAATTTTAATTTTTTA
>VXBU01014574.1:3681003-3715168 GCA_013400315.1 Bombycilla garrulus
CTCTCCGCCTCTGCCCCGGGAGCGGAGAGCCAGCCCTGCCCTGGGCCCGGCCGGCCGCTGTCAGGGGCCCACGGGGAAGCGGTTTGTCTCAGTTCCCCGTAACATCTCTCGGCCCTTGTGCCGTGTCTTCAGTTGGCACCTAATGACGGAATTAAACGAGATCAAACTTTGGAAAGCTTCAGAGACTGTTCTTCACGCATTGTAGTGTATATGTGCATCTTTAGCCGTAGTCCTTTACCTTGCTTAATTAAAGGTGACTACTGTGAAACGAAGAAGGCTGAGTAACAAATTATTGTTCTGCAGGTTGCGTGGAGCAGCAAATAGTCGTATTTAGAAAGAACATAGATGAAAACAGTTGTTTGTTGAACAGAAATATTGTTTCTTTTATCGTTCTGCAAAATAATCGTCTATAGATTTAATATTTTGTTACTGAACACAATTTGGTGTTGACCCTGTCTTGTGGTAGTGCGTAAGTGCCTTCTGTGGTTTCCTCCACAGCCGTGTGTAGTGATTGTTATGTTTGAAACACCTTATCCAGTAGAGGTTAAAACACAAAGGCTGACAACTTAAGAAGGGAGGGCAGACGGATATGTATCAGGAAGTTTACATTTTATGTTCTGTTTTCTGTAACAGCCTGCACACATAGTGTAGTTTTGAAACTTGACTGCTGGTGTTTAAGTCAGGTGCTGGCAAGCCTGTAGAATAGCTACTTTTATGTGGTGCTGCACACCACTAATAAAAGTAGAAAGATGTTTACTCATGGAATTTGTCTTGCATGTGGCAGCACTAAGCCAACAACCATTATTACTTGTACCCTTCTTCTCAGAATTTTAAGTATCTAAAAATTGTTAGAAATGGCCCTTTAGTCACAGGCTTCATTCTTAAGTGCTTCATTCTTATTTCTGTGATTGTAACAGGCCTATGTGTGGATTTTTTAATGAGATAACTTGATTTTAGACTAGGAAGAATGTGATTTGATTGCATAGTGTCAGAAATTGCAACCCAAGACAGGTGATTTCTTAAGCTTGTGAGCTGTGCATAGAGTCAGTGGTACTGAGGGTAATAGTGGCAGTCAGCAGCAAAGCAATGCAATCAACCTTTCATTAGTTAAGGCATAAGAGGCTGAATTAGCTCAAGCAATCCATAAAACTGGTAATAGTGGTATTGTGAAAAATTAAGAGAGGTTTGTTGAAGAGATCCTCAGCTGTTCAAAGGTGATGCTGGTCCACTAAATTGTCTTAATTTTTAAGTGATTTGAGCCAGTTGAAAGTGTCTGGACCAGAATTACCATTATCCCAAAGAAGGTAGTTGGCCATCCAGACCATGTTGTCTGCCATACGTTCAAGCAAAGTGCAGGGGTTTTGACAGGGAGATGGGGCTGAGGGTGTGTTATAAAAAGGGAGAAGAGGAGCCTGGAATATGTACTCAGGTTGTGTCTGACAGCATTTGTGATGTTAGATAGCAAACCTGGCTATAGTGACGCTAGAGACAGCTGTAATCTGGAAGCAGTACACCCAATTTACTGCTGTCCTAAAGATGGTACTAGGTAGGTGGAAGTAGTGTATGCTGTCTAACTTATGCTTTCACTGTGCACAGCTGTTCCAAAAGTGACTGTGGTGCTGGAATTGGAAAGTTTTGTGGAGTGGAAAGAACTGCTTAAATAAGGGGAGCTTTGTCCTCACTGAACTTGTCAAATCTGTCTGAATGTCAGAGTAGTCTGACACTCTTGCTCCTCAGTTCATCTCTGGCTTTGGGTGCCGGTGGCTGCAGTGCAGCAGCACATCTGGCTGCAAGCCTGATGCAGGATTACCTGAATGATTCCTGAATGATTCTGCAGGAGCCAGCCTGATTGTGGAATGGGTGGTGATGACTCAGGTAATAAACTCTTCTGCACCCAGCCCGAGTCAGAGGCGTCTTCTCTGCACTTGTCTCCAGCTTTTCGGGTTGGATGACTGTGGTTGAAGATACTTACGTTGGTGTTTCATTGCATTAGTTGCAGTCAGGTCCTGTCTGTGCTTCTGCTTCTCAGTTGAGGCTGTATTGCTCCCTGAGCTGCCCTGGAAGAGAGTGGGCTGAATTTAATGCTGATTAAGTAGTAAACCCTGTCTACCAAACTCGGGTTCACTTTCTTTGCTTTCCCAACAGCATCCACAGTTTACTTGGCTGACAGATGGGCTGGATTTGGCTTGTCTGGTAGTTGGCTAGCAGGCATTGCTGGTGGCTTGACAAAAGCCTGCTTTGCAGGCTGGATCCAGCCCTTGGTTGGTTGTCCATTTGTATTCTAAACAAATTCCAGTTTGACTCCTGCCTGCTTTTGTGTCTGCTACCTGGAGCAGGGCTTTGATATTAAACTATTTCAAGGATTTTAAATTTACACTGAATCTTCAAATGTTCATGTATATGTACCTTCTCAGTAATATTTGTGAAGAAAAGGGTTTTTTTAACATTCTTTCTTTTGCCATCAGTCAGAAGTCCTAATAAAAGCCGAGATGTAATTGGTGTGGTGGTGTACCAGAAGAGAAAAGCTTGTCTTATTTGGATATTTCCTTTAAAGACAGGAAAATTCCAAATTTCAGTTTCATTATGTAAAGCATGATAGAGGCACTTGTGCATTTTAAGGTCTTTCAGATCTTGTGTCATTCAGTGCTGTTACACAGTTGTCAAAATGTATATGAGGAGTCCTGCTGTGTAGATGTGTTGTAATCAAGTAGTAATATGGAGGGGATATTCATATTCATGTGCAGGTTATTTCTTGAAATTAGTGAAATCTAAGTCAGGCATCTTATTTGGAGTTGCTGTGTCTTCTAGACTGAATTGACCTGCTTAGACCAGATGACATGTTCATATAATTTTACTTTGTTAAGCTAAATTTGTTTAAAACTTCATTTTAGGTAAGCCATCATATCCTTTAGTATAACTAAGCCCTGAAATGAACATGGTCAAAGGCACTGTATTTAGGTGCAGCCTATTGGCAGAGCAGTGTTTACTGTACGCTTGTGTCAGTGTCCAAGAAGGGGAGCTGTGAAAGTTGCAACAGGTAACTGCAGCATGGCGCAGGTCCTGTTTGCATCTCTATGTATTTACTGAAATGCTTTCACGTTGTTATGGCATCAGGCAGTGCTGTGGTTTTTTCCTTTCCTGTCAGCTTTCATGTTTACTCACACTTAGTGGTAATCTTTGTGGCTTTTGTCGGTGCAGGGGTGAATTGATTGTAAAGGTGTGTGTTATCTTTGCTCGAGTCCACAAAAAGTGCACGATGTGTGGTTGCTGCAGTCCTATTACAGTATTGCAGTTGTGAGAGGTATGTGGCTCCAGGAGAAAGTAGTGGATATTCCAGATGGCATGTAACTGTTTTGGTGTCTCCTGGATGTCAGAGCAGTAGAGAAGGTAGGGATAAACAGGTTGGGTTTAGTGCATGAAGGAAAATGTTTGAGGCATACTGAGTGAGGGCTAAATATGGAGTCACCTGACCTTTTCTGCACATTCCTTCACTGCAGAATTAGACTGTATACAGTAGATCTTAAAATTGAATTGAGTACACAGGAGATTGAAATAAAAAAGCACTGGTGTTGTTTTCCATCCCCCTGTACCCCCCATCGTTCCATTAATGAATAACTTTTTTTGTAAATATTCACTACAGTTGTATGTTTTGAAGCGTAGCCTGGTGCTTGCTAAGAGATATTTCATGGATGTCCTGTTCCTTCAAATGTAGGAGACCACAGCATGGATGTTAAGGATCAAAGAAAGAGTCAAAGTATTTCCTTTGTTTCTCTAGAAACAAAATAAAAATGATCTGTCAAATGAATAGTCAGAACTTAAGATTCAAAGTCTCACAGAATATTATAAGGAACTCTGCAAAGACAATTTTGCTTTTTTTATAGGGAGAATAACTTTTCCTCCAAAATAATTATTGTGCACATTGTTTTGGTTTACTATATGGTACTAAATTCTTGCTTCCTCTGGTGTGAGTTGTATGTTGCTATTTACCCAATGGAGGTTTCACCAAAAAATTTGGAACATGAAAAGGTGATTAGATTGCATGCTTCAAAGACTTGAAAATTAGTTCTAGAATTCCTGACTGTTTTGCCCATTGAACCTACTTAATAGTAGTATCCTGCTAATTTTGCAGCATATTTAGGCTGGTGTGTCCAGTTGGTAGGGAGGTACAATAGAGATAGCTCTCTCTGCTGTGCTGGAGGTGTGATTTGACTCCAGGTGTCTCCTTGTGCACCATACTTCTTTCAGGTGCTCACTCCCATGAGCTGCAGCTGTGCTCTTAGCATTTTGGAAGTGCCTGTGATTTAAAAGTGACCTTCAGTTTCCAAGAGGTTGAGCAGCTTGGGTGTGTGCATTGTTTACCCCGAAGAAGACATTAGTTTTAGCTGTCCAGCAGCTGAAACAGTAACAGATGGTGCTGGTGGTTACTTGTCCTTCTCTGGTGGTCAGGGATTTGCTCTGATTCAGCTCAGCTGGTAGTCCTTGGCGAAAGGAATCTGGGTAGATTGTACTGTAGACAAAGCTTTAGTAGCCTGTGCTGGTTTTGAGTCTCATTCACAGTGGGCAAACACCTGCATCATTAAAGCATCTTTTGACATGAATTGGCACCCTGCTTTGGCTCAGGGGCCAAAGTGAAATGACTGTAGAGATCAAAACGTTCTTTTATGTCTTCAGGTCAAAGTTGATGTTTTGTTAGGACAATGTTAGACAGTCTTGAATATTGCCCATGTTGTGCCAAGGGAAAATAACTTTTGAAACCTAACCTTCTTTTAGTGTAATTACTAATAACCAGAGCAGACTGGATACTAAAGTTTGGTAGTATGGTTTGGTTTTTTTTAGCCATGTTACATAAAGGAGCTGACTGATGCATCAGAAAACAGATATTTTATATTTGAGTTCTAAACAGTAATTTTTACAGCTTAGATTCTCTACTAAAACATTGGCTGTGCTTTGTTGGAGAATGCAAAACAACATAATTCCTGTTATCAATGTGACAGAACAAATAGAGTAAGTTTCCATTTTAACTCCCTGGTCTGTGCCCTTCCAGAGATAGAATTTATGGTCCTAAAAAAATAAGTTCAGTTTGATTTAAGACAGGGAAGAAGAAATATGTTAATTAATTTCTAGTGTTTGTTTCTGAAGCCTCTTCTTTGTGGAATATGTATCCTTGAGGCTGAAATAGATTGCCTTGTCTTCATGGTTTTTTTACTAAAAATAGTGCCTAGGTGTTCTATACTCTAGTTGGATCTTATTTTCAGTGCTGTAGAAAACTGGTAATTTTAAAGCAAAATACAATAAGAAGGAAAAATGGAACCGAAGTTTTAAAAGCAGAAGCCTTATATGAAAATGTTAGTTCAGGAATCCTTTGAACTTCCCAAAGAAATTTTAAGTATTTTGCATACTTATCAAGGAGCTTGTGCATATTTATCCTTTTAAAATGTGATGTTTTCCTCAATTAGTTGGACAATATCAGAATAAAAGTTTTCTGAGATGTCCTGCTAATCTCTGTTCACCTTGTAAAAAGTGTTCTGTGCATTAAAGTAAAGCTGTCTTTTTTGTATTTATGTTGAATGGCTCCTGCTTGAAATTAGTATGCCCCCAGCATTTTAAATATTTACTGTTAAAATCCTGTTTTTTCTAGCTGCTTTGACAGGCAGCTGGTATTGTTGTCCTGTGCCTGACAGATTTTTGTTACTATTCCTTTTAACTGGAATGCTGGACCAGGTAAGGGTTTTAGTTCATGCTACTGGTAGTAGTGTGTGTTCCTTCGTAATTTGTTGTTTAATATTCATAAATATTATTCCTTTTCACCGACTAGATTAAAGTATAGATCTAAAAATAGTATTGAAATTTAGGCAATCACTTCTGCACTGAAAGATCAGCTTGTCAATCAGTGCAGTTAAAGTACAGCTGCTTTTAATAGTATTGCCTTGTGCAAGCTGTTAGTTGGAAAAGACTTCAGAATTCTGAGAGAACTGTGCTTAGAAGGTAGATCAAAAATTGTCATGGAAGCAACAGCTACTGAATTCATGTACATAATCAACCTCTGCAGTGATAAAGACGTTCTGTCATAGTGGTGAGAAATCTCATTTGATGCTTGGTCTGCAGATGAAAAGTGAATTGAGTGTTGTTAACTTTTTCCCCCTTTGTTTTCTTATACACTTCCTTCTCTCTCATTCGTGTTATTATTTGTAGTATTCATAAATGGAAACTGTTTGTGGAAGATTAAATTTGATATGGATATATTTGCTATATCAATGAACAATATTTTGCGTATTTCATAGCAGTATTTGTGGCAAATATAATTTCTCAACCTCTGACCTTTTGGCATGATGCTTATTTAAAGGGTTTGGAAAAAGCTACAAACCGTACTTTTACATGTAGGATAAATCTGCATGTTTGGTTGAAATTGACATTTGGGAAAATCTCTATATGGTTACACAAGGGAAGAAATACTAGTCTGATCCCATAGAGGAGGATATGTTTCCCATGCAAGACAAGAAATTGATTGCTCTCAAGTGGTGTTGTGAAGCATTGCCTCTGTCACAGTATTCTTCTGAAGAGTCAGTAACGATGACAAATTACTGCTTTTGTTATACAGCACAAATCGAATGTGGTGGACAAAATGGTTTCTGTGTCTGCTCTTCTGACAAAACTGCTAACACTTGAGAAACACAGCTTTGCATCTCCTCCTGCCTCCTTTTTTCTTCCTCTTTGATGCAGTTTGAGAATTACCCTCAAAAAAAGGTGAATGTGACAGGAATGCGTGGCTGAAGTAGGAAGAGAGATGGGTCTGGAGCAGGTTAGAGATAGAAAGAATAAAACCAGAGACAGGGGACAGTGTGTATCTTTGACATACACTCTTCACTGGTGTCAGGTTCTTTTGAGTGTCACCTTTGCCTGCAGTGTCCAATACCTGTGGATGAGGATGTTACTCTCCCTGTGCAGGAAAGGTTGTGGTGTGCTGCTGCAGTGAGAACTCCCTTAGCTTATTTTGGTCACTGTTTGTGGGGGTTTTATTTCAGGGCCATGTGTATGTCCACATGGGCCATATGGTGACGTGGCTGTTTCTTTGGCAAACTTTAAAAGTGAGAAGAAGACCAAGCATTTCCTTACAGCATGTGGGCCCCTATGAGTAGGGTGTGAGTGCCTGGGGGGCTGTGGAGAGCTGACTGACAGTATTATTTTGGTTACGTGGTAGTATTTCTTTCTTAATTGTTTTATTTCATGGCTTTTACCTCTTTTGCTACCGTATTTCAGATTTACTCTTGAGTGGAATCAAATCTGGATGAGAATTTTTATCTAGAGCTTACTAGTAGCAGGAATTAGGAGATTAATAGAGATTGGCAAAGAAGATTTTTCCCTATGAAGCATTTGAATGGCACAATGGTTGAGGCACCTCTGCAGGTCATTCTGTTCAAACTCCTTGGTCCAGCAGAGTCACCTAGAACAGGTTTCCCAGGACCATGCTCTGCTGTCTTTTGAATATGTCAAAGGATGGCATTTCCACAGCTCTTAGGGCTGCTTGTTCCAGGGCTGGGCAGAAGGCTGCAGTGTGAGCCCTATCTCTTCTTGGAACTGTCTTGCACATCAATTTGGCTTTTCTAGACTTCCAGCTCATCTTGCCAATAAAAACATCAAGCCTATCAATTTATCAATTCATATGTTTTTTTATATCTGTAGCAATTGAGTGCTTGACAGATATGAGCTCAGGTAAGGGAGTGAGTGAGCAGAGGGAAAGTGGGACTTCTCAAACTGTTGGATTTCACCGTGTGGGCACAAGGGGACAAAGCTAGTGTTGAAGAGTCCAGTTTAATCTAGGGGGTGTTTTGCTTGGCAGATTTTGTATTGTTGATAGTTTTGTATGTAATATTATACTTTTGAACATAATATAGTGTCCTGGTTTGGGCAAATTTTGGGAGACAACCTCTATAGGGGTTCCTCCAGAAAAGCCAACTCAAGCAGCCCCTCCCACCAACAGGTCTGGGAAAATATTTCCTCAGAGAGTAGTGGGAAAAAAACCTGTTTTATGCAACAGTCAAAGCACTCCCCAGCACAAAAATGAACAATACTAAAACAACAAAATGTCTCCCTGTTCCAAGGAGATGACAAATTCAGAAAAGTGCCTCTCATGGGTTGCTTGGTCCCTCCAGTGCTGGAAAATGCTGTGGCCTGGGCCAGGCCCTGGTGGGCCACAGGTGGGGACTCTCGGTCCCCTTCTGGGTTTTGAGTCCAGAGCAGGTTCAAAACAGTTCCAAGGAAAAAGAACAAGACCACAGTCCAGGGAATTTATCTGCCTCAGCTAACTAACTAAAAAGCCAAAAGAGCTGCAGAAGCACCGTCCTGCCAAAGAATGCGTCGGAGTAAGTACGAGTTTTTCTGATAACAAAACTCTGCACTCCTTTTCTCCCCCTTCGCTCTCAGAGTCAGTCTTAAAGATGCAGAACTTAACATCCAGCACAAACAGTCACACGATTTGGGGATACAAGCATCACAAAGTCACTCCAGGACATATAGTAAAAAGATTTTGATGAAAGGGATAAATTACTTCTCATAGGAGGCACAGAGGGTATGGGGTAGGTCTGAAGTCTAGCCTGGTGCAGCTTTTAGAAATAAGAAAAATAATATTCTTGTTTCTTTTGTGCATATAATAGGTATTTCCTGGGTGATGTACAGGCTGAACATCTATTTTAGGGTGTTTACTAGAAGGCAGACAGTCTGCTGAGAAAGTTCTCTTGCATCCCTTTTTCCCTCTCCTTTCCTACTTCCTGTCCTCTCTTCTCAGAACAACATTTAAATAAAATTAAAAGCTTTGCACAAGAATGCTTGAGATGCTTGTGAGTTTGACTATGTGAGAACCTATTTTACACTTCTGGCAGATTGTCAGGGAAGCTTAGCCCTGTATTTCTTGAAGCTATGATGTGCTCTGGACCAACAACACAGAAGCTAAACTTGCACCATCTCTTGGGAATGTGAGTTATTAAGATAGAAGGGTACAGACTGGGATTCTCCTGTGCTCTGCAAACAGATCATGCCAAGGGGCCACATCCCACCCTCCTGCATTTAAAAAATACAGTAACCTAACTGGGAGGGGAAATTTGATGAAGCCATAATGCAGTATAGGTAAGATAAAACAAAAACAAGTTACAGGGTGAAATATGCTTAAGCAGAAACACTAAATTATGAAGTTTAATTATGATAAGAATAATACATTTCCACTCAGCTTAAATCAGATGCATAAAAATAAACACATGATCAAATAATTCAGTTTTCAGCTGCCTTTTACAATTGAATATGTTTCTCAGAGTCATCAGTTGTGTGAGATATTTTTCTTTTTTCAGTGCTAATATGCAAGTGTCTGATAAATTTGGATTTAATTTTTAGTTTACAATTCAGTGTCTTTATGCCCTGGGTAGACATCACTTTTATGTAATAAAAATGTTGCTAGGTATTTGAAATTTTTGAAGAAGTTAATTAAAATAAAAACGTGGCCATTTAATTTTTTCCATTTCTTTTTCTTACTTAGATCTGAATCTGTGAAAATAAATATGTACCTATATATCTGAGTGCATTTATGTATCTGTATACAGATTGCATATATATGTTTTTAATACCAGTACAGTAATTTCAGTGGTGCTTACTTCAGATGAAATTCTGGAACGAAGCTAGATTTATTTGTTAGCATTGGAATTTAAATAACTGATTCCTTTCACTTCATGAATGGGTCTTCATTTTCAGTTAATAATGGATAGATTTGAATGCTTTGTGAGTCAAGAAATCTGATTAGACTGATCAAGCTGCTGTTGATGACCAGTTCAGCAAGGCTTTCAGAAGACCATTAAGTTGGTACATGTTTTGTGACTACCACCAGGCAAAGGAATGAATCCCAAACTTTTCCTAGCTGTGGAAGATCTTTCCTTTTGTCAGCAGCTAAACAGACACGAAACTTTGGTTGGCCTGATGGGAAGAGTGTAGTTGAAAATTGAGTGCATGGGTTTCTCTACAGTAACCTAGCACTTGCCAGCTTTTGCTTTAGAGTGTTTTAGTAGAAGACTTCAAAGGAACAGAGGTTACTGTGGTGGAAAAATAGCAGAGAAATCATTGGAAATCCATGGTTTCTTGGATTTTATTGCTTAAAGAAGTGGCTTCTGATGTAGAAAAGACTTCTGAATTCACAGTAGAAGTGTGTAATCCTATTTTCTTTACATTTACTTATTTGTTTGTTTATTAATGGGTGTACTTTTTGTTTCAGTGGTGCGATGAAAGATTCGACTTCCAAGCTACCTTTTTACAATGCTTGGCGAAACATGTGCCAAATATTTACTCAGCTGAAATGGACCCCTTGGTGGAGAAACAAGAAGAAATGGTCCAGGCAGCAATATTATACCCCCTGGAATGTTATTTGTTTGGAGAGGACCCAGATATATTCCTGGAGAAACTACAACAGAGTGGAACCTCCCAGCTCTGTGGGAAGGTGTTCAAAGGAGGGGAGACAACATACTCGTGCAGGTAAGAGTGAAGGTGTGTTGTCATCAGTGTTCCCATCTGAGATAATGCAGCAAAGTGCTTTAATAAAATCAGTTGTGCTGCTAACTACTCATTGCTTGTGTCATGGTACTTCTTCCCTTAACTGATGCTGGCATTTGTTTCTCATTTGAAAGCACTTTAGAATGAGGAAAATTGCATATGAAAAGGAGGCTCTGACAGAAATGGGCAAGGAAATGGAAAGGTTATTAAAACTACTGAAAGCTATTGGTTAAAAGTGTTGGATGATAGGGTATGAATATGGAGTCTGTGCCTGAATTGAGGGATACAGTACTCACTCCTTCTAAGTCTGAAACAGAATCCAGCATTTCTGAGCATCACCAGTCCTTTGCTTTGGCAGTAGTTGTGTGACCAGTGGTAATTTTTTCACCTTTTTTTCTCATCCAGAAGTATGTTAAAGATGGCAGCTCATTGATTTGATAGAATTTATTTTATCAATTCCTATTAATACAAATACATTAATGAGTATAATGAATAAAAATATATTAATATTAAAAAGCCAGCATGTTTTTGAAATTTGATATAACAGTTTTGAGTACATGGTTCAAACTTAACAGGACTGGTTACTCCATGTCACAGAAACATGATGAAAGTCGTTGTTTATATAATTTGGATCTCTTGTTAATCTCGGTTTTTCTTGTTTTCAGAGCAACATATTCTTTTGTGTATGAAAATGTCAGGTGTTTGTTTTAGAAAGTTTTCCACTTACCATTTTTGTTGCAGAGACTGTGCAGTTGATCCAACTTGTGTGCTCTGTATTGACTGCTTCCAGAATAGCATTCACAAGAACCACCGGTACAAGGTAGGAAAATCTTATTTTAAGAAATGATACTTGTAGCTTTAGAGAAGTTGTTTTGAGGCTATAATAAACTGCTTATAAACCATTAAAATTTAATTTATTAAAAAAATTAATTCTGGGATTTATGAATTACTTAATCTCTCCCTTTTGTTTCTAGCTATTTAAAGCATCTTCTAAGAACAGCAACTTGCTAATGGAAGAAACAAAAGAGCAATGAGTGTTTATTAATGCATACAGTGTTATTCTCTTAGTAAGTTTCATGGAAGTGTAGGTCAGAGCACAGAGCTGTGACTGAAAATGGCAGTTGTATCCTAAGTCGCAGTCAATTCCCTTGGCATCTAAGTAAGGTGAAAACCCAGGGAAAACAGACAGTAATGATTACAGAGCGCTTTGGAACCAGCAGCTGGGGTGAGAAGCTGTTGTCATTTCCCTGTTTTTCTGTAAACTCTTTGTGCAGAACATCAGTTATGGAAATAGGTAGTCAGATGGGAGCAAATTTGTAGCAATATCATTTAAAGAATATTGGATATGCTCTTTATAGATTCATAGAACGATTTATGTTGGAAGGGACCTAAGGACCTAGTCCAGCCTCCTGCCCAAAGCATGTCTAATTAGATCAGGTTATTTTAAAATGTTTCAGGTAAATAACAGATTTTTTGAATGTCTTATTATTGAGTCAGAATTTTTTTAGAATTATTTCAAGATCAGAGATTTAGAGTAAGCTAAGGATAATTGGTTTTGCCTGAGTTTTGTCTGAAATTCTTGCCAAAATGGAGGGTCAGAATTTGTACTCTTCTGAAAGTGCAATGCAAAGTTAATCATAAAAATGTATTTAGATGCTGATCATGTAATCTTTTCTTTGGATAGAAGTAGAGGTACTATTAAATGTCTGTTTAATATGCACATTGTTTTTTTTTTATAGTATTTTCTAACTTGATGAAATAATTTTAAAGAAGGCATTCAACACTTATGCTATAATTTTGTGAATAAACCCAGAAATATTTTGCCATTTATGAAACATTCATCAGTCATAGGCTTTTTCACTTACTTTCAAGTTAACTTTATTTAGGACTTGCATACCTTTCTGTAGCAGCTACTCTATTTCCTTCTTTATTTTCTGCTCAGAAAGTTTATCTTTTACTGCCCTTCTCCTCTGATAAGTTTCCTTTTATCTAAAAGAAGAAGAAAAAAGTTGTGTTCAGTCCATTGGTTATGCAGCAACTCTTCTATTTTTAAGTAGGTGTTTGTACTTGTATTTGATTTAAATAATGCACATTGCTATTTTCCTCTTGCCTTTTATGGGCATATTTTATGAATGAAATACGTGGTTTTTCCAGATGCATAGCTCCACTGGAGGTGGGTTTTGTGACTGTGGAGATACAGAGGCATGGAAGGCTGGACCGCTGTGTACTAAACATGAGCCTGGAGCATCAAGTTCTCCAAAAGAGGTAAGAATATTGGTTAAAGTGAAATTAATAAATATTTTAGATGTTACCTTCTTATTTTAAAAAATGCTTATTTCTGGATATGAATGCATCTGTATTGTGTAACTCATGTAATAGGTTTAGTCAAGTTGAATCAGGATTTCCTTGGTCAAGGTGTTTGGGATCAAATATATATATTATGCATCCTTTGGTTTTTGCCAAAACCAAATTTTGCCAAAATTGTAAGCAGACCCGTAATCCCTGATGGTTCTGTAGCAAACGTACCATTATTTATGTTCTGGTCAAAAAGTCAAATGGAAAAGACATTAAAAGCACTGGTCTTAGTGAAAAATGAGACAAAGTTTTCCTTCACTTTTTAATCCTTCTTTTTTGAAGAAAGTTAATGGATTTCAGAGATAAAAATGGTTGAAACTGCAGTATGGAGTAATTTGTTTACCACTTGGAGCTTGTTGCTTGGTCTACACGGCAAACTTTTAGTAACTATGGGAATACAGAAAGCTGTTAAAACAGCCTTTTTTGAACACAAATTTAAAAAAAGAGAGTGAAGCTAGCACATTTCATGAGGCCTTTCCTAGTCTAGTCCTAGATAAAACAGGGATGCGTAAAGAAAGGTATATGAAACTGTTGGAATAGTACTGAGAGCCCTTGGGATGAAATAAAAGAAGAAATTAGGTGAGGTTAATTTGCTTGAAAACCATGAAAAGGATAATTTCCTGATTATAGTACATGTATATGTAATTTATAGTATATGTATACATATTATAGTATAATTTTCTATTATATTAGGAAGGTACTCTACCACCCCCCCTTCTATTTTTTTCATGTTCTTTTCCATATTAATATTATCTCATGTTTTACAGAATTCTGAATGTCAGTTGAATGAAGAAATTATGGAGCATTCTAGGAGAGTGTTTCCCTCTGTGATAAAATACATTGTTGATATGCTTATTTGGGAGGAAGAGAAGGAGCTGCCTGTGGAGCTCACCATTAGGTAGGGAGTATTTCCAACTTTCTTTTCAATGCATGAGGAACTTGGATTATAATTTTGCCTGGGATAGTCTCATATTCATGCAGACATTAGTGCTGTAATCCCTGTAGACGGCACTGTGGTATGTTTGATACTTTATGGGAAAAGTAGTGTGTGACTATCCTCCATCAGTCGCTGAAGGGAAGTGCTCCTGAGCCAGCCTGATCCATAATGAAGCTATGGCAGGTCTTAGTGCACAGGGGAGGAAATGTCAGGAGTGGAGAGACCCACCAGGTGCCATTGTCTTGGGAGACCCTTGATGGGGTGATAAGGGGCAGGGCAGCAGAACTGAGCTGGCAGATTTTCAAGGGTGCTTTCCACAGTGCTTGAGAGAAATGCAGACAAACCTTTTAGCAAGGTCTGTTGCCATAGGACAAGGGCTAATGGTTTGAAACTCAAGGAAGGTAGATTTAGAATAAATGCAAGAAGGATTTTTTTTTTACAATGAGTGTTGTGAAATGCTGGAGCTGGTTGTCCAGAGGGTTGGTGGATGCACCATCCCTGGATACATTCAAGGTCAGGTTGGATGTGGCTCTGAGCAACCTGATCTAGTTGAAGATGTCCCTGCTCATTGCAGGGGGGCTGGACTAGATGAACTTTTAAGGTCTTCTCCAACTCAAACCATTCAGTGATGCTATGGAAATGGAAAAAGGCTGTATGTCACGTTACAGAACAAATGGGTTCATAAAACAGCAGAGAAAGGAATATAAAATAACTTCAAAACTTCCCTTTTTACTTGAAACAATTTCTATGGCTTTTTCTGGCATAGGTGGTGATGGGATGTCATTAGCATGAGGAATATGCTTGATTTACTTAAATGACTATTTTTAAATTGTATTTGACATTCTTCTCAAGCTATCAGTTAAGCTGTATTCAATATTTACAGTTTTACTGTTATTTGTATGATATGTTACCTTTTTCCCAGCAGAGAGAAGGTAGACAGCTACTATTGTGTCCTTTTCAATGATGAGCACCATT
This sequence comes from Bombycilla garrulus, assembly GCA_013400315.1. NCBI lineage: Eukaryota > Metazoa > Chordata > Aves > Passeriformes > Bombycillidae > Bombycilla > Bombycilla garrulus. Next base: position 3,695,795 of record VXBU01014574.1, read on the forward strand.
CTTATGATCATGTCATCTACAGCCTGCAAAGGGCACTTGGCTGTGAACTTGGTGAAGCCCAGTTGCATACAACTGCCATAGATAAAGAGGTTAGTGCATTTGGGATACTGGGGAGAGCCACCTTGTAAGAGTTACTGTTAGGAGTTACTACTACAGTCACTTGGTTATAGAATCTCTGTTTCTGGTTACTGGAGCATGAGGAGGGAAAGGCACATGGCTGAGCAACTCTTAGTCAACACTTGTTTCTCAGGTGTGGAGAGCTTGTTCAGGAAGCATACATCTCTGGTTATACTCTGCTGTACTTTGTGACTGGAGGAAATTGATATGGTTTGTATTTAAAATATTCTGCAGAAATCTCTCTCATCTGTTTTAACGTATACGTGAATTTTCCTTGTTTGCTAATGAGATACCCAGACTTAACTTAGTTGTTGTGTTGGTAATTTGGATACCTTTATTTTCTATAGACAATTATGTTAGTTTTCAATTGCTTCTAGATATTTAATAGCACTGTGAGTGATATTGGGCCCTGTTTTTCTATTATATATTAAAAAACTTCGCAAGGATCGGGCTTGTGATGTTTTGGATTTGCTTTATGTTGGTCTCATGCTCAATATTTTCTTAATCAGGGTCGTAGAGCTGTTAAGGCAGGACATTATGCCTCTTGTCAGGAAGCAAAAGAAGAAATTAAGGTAACTTCCTAAAGCACTTTTCACAAAAAACACCCCATACTAACCTAATTAGTATTAACACTGAGCACTTGTCTGCTGTACAGTCTTTAGCCAAGTACTTCCATGGTTTTATAACTTGCCTGTGAACTTTTTGGAATTGAATTTACACCACCACATTTGAGATAGATAGATATCTTCAGAAATCAATAACTGAATTGTTTTCTTTGTTCTGCTTGGGAAAGGTGGTGGGTAGTGAAAATAAATAATGAAATTAATTGCATTTTATTTTATATGTACCAATATTTACCTGACTCCTAGAGGCATTCTGAAAATGTTTCTCAACGACCACTCCACGTGGAGGTTCTGCATGCTGATGTTATGGCACACCAGAAGTTTGCTTTGCGCCTCGGTTCTTGGCTGAACAAACTCATGAGCTATTCAAGTAAGCATTACTGGGTTTTGTTATAATAATGCCATGCCAGTATTTGAATGAATTAAGCAGCGTTAAATATGATATTTTCTTAATTAAAATACTTTGATGTTCTTCCTGATTGATAATGCAGTAGTATGGGTGTTGATATCTCTTAGTGAGGTTATGAATAGCAGTATTTTTTTGTTCCTTCTTGTTGAAATAATTGTGTTTGTTTCCCTGGTGGAGCACTGTCTTAAAGTTTTATTATTCTAGTTTTCAGCATCACACACATGCTGTGTGTGACTCCTTTACTTAAAAGCTGCCCTCCTCAGTGCTGGTGGAAAGCCACAGAGCATTTCTATCAGTGAAAATGTACATTCTCTGCTTATATTAATTCCTGCTTCAACTTTGATAGCTGTGATTCATTAGAAAGGGTCAATAAAACTAGAAGAACCTTAGTTAAAAGATTTTTCCAGTAGTGGGAAGTCTATTTCAAGCTTTTAAATGTTGTTCTGTTGTTTGATGATGCTTATGGTTTTAAAGATTTCTGAATCAATGTACTTTTGATTTGTTATTGTTTTTTTCATACCTGTCTTGCCACACTAAAGCCATTATGAAATTTCTCCACACAGTACAAGTATGCATAGATAAAGCTCTACTTATTCCTTATCCTCCTTCTTGACAGATAAATCTGGTGGTCTGCTTTAGCCCCTTTGTAAGCTTTGTTAATAGACTGTATTTCTTCTCATTCTTTCTGAAAGCTTGCTGGTCTTTCTCTTGAAATACATAGATCAAAACTGTACCTTTTTGTGATTCTTTACAATATTTTACAAGTTTTGTGTTGTGTTCTTTTCACGTTTGTATTTATTTTGCCAACGGTATTTTCTTGCTGTTCTGAATTCCTCAGACAGTTCTTTTAATCAGTACAAATTTGAGTTTGGATTATTTCCGAGTTTCTAGTGAAAGTTTGATTTTTATCCAGGTAAATTAACAGATACTCTCATGTTTTAGGAGAATCTTTAAGTACAAAGATTGAAGTCAAACATTCCTGTCCTTCTTCTGGATTATATACATAGAGGCTTTATGAGCCTCATGTTCTATACTCAGCTGGGACTTCTTTATGGTCTGGTGGTTCCTGCTCTTTTTGTGTTTTTGTCTCAAGTGGTAGAACATGAATCAAGAAGCATTTAATAATGTTAATTTCCAGATTCCAGGTTGTCAGGAATTTGATTAATGACTCTTCACTTTTACATTTCAAATTAGTAACATAAGGCCTCATTTTGGAATGTTAAAACCCGTGGTTGACTATGATATGTTGATCTTCAACACTATCAAGTGCTGTGTTTACAGACAGGTGCAAGAAAATATTAAAGAATTTCTGAAATTCTACAAAAGACTGACTTCCAAGGCCTGAGGCAGTGACCAGCAGAGACTTGCCTAGCCCTGTGCATTTCTGTGCTGACAGAGTGAAGGCTTCTTGTGGATCTGTTTTGCAAAGATGTCTAAATTACTTCAATTTTAAAATACTCTTCTGCATCAGTGGGTTTATTAAATTAGGTGGGCAACAGGAAGAAATCAGTAAGGCAAAGGGTATATGGGAGTATGTTCATTGAGAAAAAATTTTAAAAGTAATTCTTTATTAAGTGCCTTCTTGTCTTTCTTCTTTTAAGTAACAGAATTCTGTAATTCTGGTTTTCTTGTCTTATTCTTTAATTATTGAAACATTCTTGTACAAATGAGCAGTTTCATCCCTACAGGTGACTTTCGACAGATCTTTTGTCAAATATGTCTCAAAGAAGAAGCTGGATCTGAAAAGCCCTGCTTTATAAGCAAGTTGATGCTATGGGATGCAAGACTTCATAAAGGTTTGTGTATCCCTGTTACTATAAACTAAAGGTTTGTCAAATTAATTTTTCATGTGTGTAGCATATAGATAGATGTAAGTTCTGTGTGTGTAGAATTACATCTCTTCATGGTTTTTGTATTATGGTTTCTATACAGCCTTAATTTTTACAGCTGAGCTCATTTATATTTGGGATATGTATTTGCCACCTCAATTTGTCCTGCTTTATATATCTTGAAAAATCTTTTTACCAAATGCAACCTAACACTGAGTGACTTGATGCTTACCCTGTGTTTTAAATGCCTACCAGTAAATGTCAAAACCCCCCAAAAAATGAATAACTTTGTTCATATACTTTGTAACCATTTCAAGGCTTTTAATAATTTTTAATTATAGTTTAGTATATTTTTGTTTGGTTTTTGGTTTTTGTTTTTTTTTTTTTTTTTATAAAACGCTGCCTCTTAGTACAACACAGTGACATGCATTGTATTGGGTCTTTGCAGGAGCAAGGAAGGTTCTTCATGAACTTATCTTCAGTAGTTTTTTCATGGAAATGGAATACAAAAAACATTTTGCTGTGGAATTTGTGAAGGTAAATAGTTTAGTTTTTATGCTATGAGTTTGTACTAGCTTTATGAAATTTCCCCCCAGATTGAAAATGGTTTCAATATAAATAATGAATTTTAAACAAACAGAGCTTCAATAACTAGCTTAGCCTTTATGGAGTGCAATTAATTAATGTCCACGTCACTGGTTTGTTTCTTAAACTCATGTAGGGATATGCTTGTTTGAATGCCATATTGTTAGTATTCTGAGTATTTTCAAAATGCCAGATGAACTGCAACTGAAATTGGTCTTTCTTTGCAAAAATTAGATACAATAGTTAAGAAATATACAAAACGTAAGACCAGGTGTTTGTTTTAGGGTGAGACTTCTTAATTCTGATAAAGATTGATACTTCTTGATTTTCTCTGGACTGAAACAAAGCAAACAAAGACTTCATCTTTTACAGATAGTTGTTGAACAGCTATCCATGCAGTTCACTGCAGGGGGAAGACTTGTTTTATAAGAAGTTCATGTCTTTTTTTTTTTTTTTCCTTCATTTCTTTTTTTTCAGATATTTAATATTTTTTTCAGGGGAGTATTGCTTGTAGGAGGAAAAAAAAAGATGGTTCCAGTCTGGCAAATCAGTTAAATTTGTGCTTATTTTCAGTATTAAGGCAGTGGGGACCATACTGAATTGCTTTGGTACATCAAGGATATTGTGCTGTTTTTGTTGGAACTGCTTCTGTTAGGTGGGAGAAACACATTGAGATGTAATTCTTGTGAATAAAAAAGTAAAAATGTCATTTTATTAACTTTTTAAATGTCCCAAATACTTTCTTTTTCTAGTATTACAAGGCATTGCAAAAGGAATACATCAGTGATGATCATGACAGAGTTCTTTCTGTGACAGCACTCTCAGTTCAGATGTTCACTGTACCTACTCTGGTATGTACAGCCTGGCTCTGCTAGAGGTGAAAAGAAGTTTGAGCAGTGCCACCTTGGCAGATTGTTGTGTTTGGCAGGGAGTCTTTATGCATTGCTGAGTTGAATATGAATGATTGAGATCTGTTGAGGCCAATGTGAAAGCAGGAGCTTGACTTGATGTGAAAATTCATTACAGAACATAGAGGGAATGCAAATAAGTGTAAGTTCCTGGCACATTGTACTCAGTGTTAACTTTGTGTATTATTTATTTACTGCTCACATTTGCCTGTCCATGTGACTTTAAAAATTGGGCCAAGGGGGTGAAAATTGGTTAAATGTCTTGTTGTGGGGCTGAAATATGGGGAGAGGAAGTATATCTATAAATTTTCAGAATTATGTGTTTCCTGGCTGAAGTACTAATGTAAAAATTCTTTTGCTGTCAGAATTGAACACACATAGAAAGTTGATAGCAGTTGTGTTCCTACACAATAAATACCAAGGGATTTTTGTTTTTTTTTATCTTGTGCTCTTTGCAAATGCTTAAAACAATTTTTAATCAGAAAGATTAAATTCAAAGAAAAAATATTTTGGTGAAAACATTTAACAAAAATAGGAAGAAAATATTTCGCTTTGTTCTTGCAGGCCCGACATCTTATTGAAGAGCAAAATGTAATCACCACCATTACAGAGACACTCCTAGAAGTGCTTCCAGAGTACCTAGACAAAAATGACAAGTTCAACTTCCAAGGCTACAGTCAGGACAAGCTGAACCGGGTATATGCAGTAATATATGACCTCAGGTAGGTTTAATGCTGAGGAGCTAGAGCAGCTCTGAAATATTGGTAGTACGATGAGGTGTTTCGATTCAGAGTCTGATGATAAAACTGTTTTAAAATCATACCCAAAACCCTCAAAACACACACATGAAATATTAATGTTTTCTTTTTCAGTGGAAACTTAAAATTTTAAATTACCAAAATTAGATTCTATAATTTTTTATTTTCAATTATCTAATTGCATATAATATTTATATTAATAAATAAAATGTATCTACTGTAAGACAGTATAGGCAATTGTCTCCTGTTTGCTGTTATTCTGGGAAAGCTGTATAAGCCCTATCTGCATAGGGTTTTCTGATTTTACTGGTACCAAATTGCTCTAATAAACTGAGCAATGTAAGATCAAACCCCCCCAAATACCTCGGAATTAAAAACATCTATTAATTTCCAGTGCTGGAATCATACCAAGGTACAACTAGTTCTAGTATTTGGGGAAATTTTTGAGTACTTTACGATGGAGAAAGTGATGTAATTTGGTTATGTAATTTATGGTATTAAAACAATTGAAAACAATTGTATTTCAAGAGCACTTGAAATACAAGCATAAGAGAAGTCTGAGCAAAGGATGATAATATTTTCTTTGGGGACAGGTATGTCTTAGTCAGCAAGCCTACAGTATGGACAGACCGTCTGAGGGAGCGTTTTTTAGAAGGATTTGTTTCTTTCCTAAGGATTCTAACTTGCATGCAGGTACAATGCATTTAAATAATTTCTTTCTAATATTCTGTTGTAAAGAAATTACACCTCCTCTTTTTTTCCATAATATTAAAATAGATGTAAACATGCAATTACAATGTTAAACTCTTCGGTCTCTCTTTTGGGTGGGTGAAGAAGTCGTGTTTATAGAAGTAATGCTCATCAGATTTAATTACATGTATTTTACCTTTTGTTGTGTTAAGCCTGTCTATATCACTGATATAGACAGAGTATTTTATGGGATTTCCATTTTAGGGAATGGAGGAGATAAAAAGACAGATTGGTCAGCACATTGAGGTGGACCCTGACTGGGAAGCAGCTATTGCCATACAGATGCAGCTCAAGAACATTCTTTTGATGTTCCAGGAGTGGTGTGCCTGTGATGTAAGTATACAAATTTTCTGGGATTCTTGCATGCATGCCTTTTGTGAATCTTCCTGAGAGCTTTTGAAATAGCACCTTTACAAAAGCTCACTATTGTTCAGTATAGTTCTCCACAAAAAATTGGTCTGAAAGAATTAATCCGGGTGTCATAATGAGAGAAAGGAAGGACTGCATGATTTTAAAATATAACCCATGCATGTGTTTTAAATTCTAGGAAGAGCTGCTGCTCAGATCCTACAGAGAATGTCATAAAGCTGTGATGAGGTGCAGCACAAATGGCCGCTCTCGGGAGAAGACAGTATTTCACTTATGTGGCCATACCCTGGAGAGCAGGCCTTACAGAGTGTCTGCAGATCCTGTCAGCATACATTTGCCATTGTCTAGGACTCTTGCTGGTAAGTGATGTGTTCTGATTGTTGTTTAAACCATGTTTGTCATGCATCGCCATTTCTTTAGTCCGGAAAAACATTTGCACTAAGTGCTTTAGTTGCTCTTCGACTTTCTGGCATTCTCATGATCAGGAAGATGTGTTCCCTTTATGTCCCACTAAGGAGAAGTTTTTCTCGAAACAGCATTTCCATGGAGGTTGGAGCATGTCTTTCTAAATGGAAGAGAGATAAGTCAGTCAAGAAGGAAAAAAAATTCCTTTTTAATGAGATCCTTAGTTTTCTCTGAGGTGTTTCTAGTTCCATTTCTATCTGCTTTATGTAAATGCATGTCCATCATTACTGTATCTTGAATTTATTTTCCAGACTATATATCTTAGGACTGTAAATGTTCCTCCTAAAATACATGTTTGCACAGTGCCAGGACAGGTTTCCAGTTAGAATACAATCGCCTTTTTCTGTGGAATACAATTGAAATCATATGCTGCTATTAAGCTGTAGATTCTTTGTCACATCATTTGATACCAAATGCCATCTGTTAAGCCTTGTAGTCTTGAAATTCATGTACTACTGATGTATTATTTAAAGGTGAAATAAAAGATTTGCTAATATTATATAGCGTCTCAATTTAGATGGTGTTCATTCAGTGTAAATTTATTCATAAAATAATGGATTATAAGACTATTAAGAACTGTTGTGATAATGTAATCGATCTTGTGTCTTAAGAAAAGGAAAGTATGAAGTCTTTCCTAAACAAACTTTGACTTTTTTTTCTGTAATTCACTGAATTGTAGATGATTTAGCTAACATTTAGAAGGGGTTGGAGAACTTCCACTGATTTTTGTTTTATTTTCTGACTTTTTCTTCCTTGGTTTTGTAGGTCTTCATGTACGATTAAGCAAGACTGGTGCCATCTCAAGATTGCATGAGTTTGTTTCTCCTGTAAGAGACTTTTTTCTTTTTTTCCCCAAATGCTTTTGTGATTTATGCTCTGGAAAGAAAAAAGCCTCAAGCTGTATCATCTAACCTTCATGGAACACATACAAGTTATTTTTCAGCTGTCATATATCTTTGTTCCTTAGGACTTAAAATTTTAAAACCAGTGGCAGATTTATTCTGAGGTGGTTTTTATTTTGTTGTTTTTCCTATTTTAAATTCTAGGAAGAATTTCAAGTGGAGCTGCTGGTAGAATATCCTTTGCGATGTCTTGTCCTGGTTGCACAGGTTGCTGCAGAGATGTGGAGAAGGAATGGGCTCTCCCTGATAAGCCAGGTACTCCCTGCAATGTTTGCAAGGGTTGCTCAGTGATGCTGTGCCGGGGGTTCATCCAGTGCAGAGAGAGGTTTCTGGGTCACTCCTGCAGTGAATAGAAAAGTGTCTCGGTGGAAATTCAGGCTGCATGGTTTTATTTCTAGCTTCAGCAATGGCTTACCTCCTTGTTTTAGATGGGAATTTTCATATGACACTTTCTTGCTCTGTGAAATAATATTAATGTTGGTGATGTCTGCTTGTAAGCTACTTTCAGATCTCATAATCACTATGTAAGTACTTGTTAGTACTCTTGTCTATAACATAAAAAGTTAGAAGTTCCTCATGTTATGAATGTTGGTATGGAAATTATTATGTACAAAAGTTAAATTATTTTAGTCTCATGCTAAACTTTTGAGAACCCTATAGCTAGGCATACAAACGTTTTCTAATACTTGTGAATTCTATTGCAAGAGTAAAGGTAAAGGGAAGAGTTTACCCTTGCATTTGCTTCCTTTGGCTTCACTCTTCACTTTGGGGAGGCTTTTGTGTTTGTGGGTTTGGTTTTTTTTTGGTTTTTTTTTGGGTGTTTTGTTTGGGGGTTTGTTTGGTGTGGTTTGGGGTATTTTTCTTCCTTTGATAGGAGAAATTCTCTGCTAATCTTGCACAGGACCTTTTCCTTTTGATGAAATCAAAGTAAATCTTGATAAACCCCTGCAGGATTGTCTTTCTGAGAACTGGGGTAGGAGAAGGAGGATGCTTTCACTAAATTCAGTGGCAGGCATTGGAATTATGTCCTTTTGGCAGGGGGTGTGAAGTTAGCATAGGCTTTTTCTGGATAGGTGAAAAAACATTTTTCACTTCCATTAAAGTACGTATTTGTTTTGCAAGAAATATGGAGTTTCCTTCACTCAGTAAAGGTATGGAACAGTTTAAAAAGCCTCAGAGATTAACTGGTGCACATTTGATAGTACATTTCTTTATATCTCTATTCTGTTTTCCTGTTTCTTAGGTATTCTATTATCAAGATGTTAAATGCAGAGAAGAGATGTACGATAAAGACATCATCATGCTGCAGGTATAATGTTCTGAATCACTGCGTAGATGTCATTTTTTACAAATTCAGTTCAATTTGCATGATTTTGAAATGGCAAGTGATGCTCATATTAATTTGAGTTTTTTGATAGATAGGTGCATCTCTTATGGATCCAAACCAGTTTCTCCTGCTGATACTGCAGAGATATGAGCTTGCTGATGCTTTCAAAAAGATCAAGCCCACCAAAGATCAGGTAAGTAGCAAATTTTTCTGCTGTTTTAATTTGTCAGTTTTGAGTATATGAAACAGCAATAAGAAAAACTAGCTACTGTTGATAAAAGTAGAGCTTTAAGGCACCCTAGAAGTCAGTAAGCACAGGAGCTGGTGGTGAGGTAAATTTGTGATTGGAATTTGTAGAGGCTTCCTCAAAACTGCAACCAACTTTTGCCTATTTTGGACGTTTATTTCATAGAGCATCTACCAAAAATCCACATAAATTACTTTACTATAGCATTTCTGTGTCTCTTAGGCCATTTTATGTGCTTTTATTTTGGTTTCTTGGGTTGTTATGCTGCTTCTTGTGGCTTGAACTTTGATACAACCCTTCATTTGGGAAACTTTTTTTAGCTGTTGTTTCTTTTCTTGCATGTGAGTCTTGCACTTTAGTTGCTGTATAATGTCTCCTCTAAAAGAGCAGGCACTTTTTCCAGCTTGTTAGGATGAAATTTCTTTCTAGAGCACAATGCTTCAGCAAAGTAGTAGATAAGAAGGCTGAACTCAGTGTCATTTGATGGATGGATTTTTCTACGCTTCTGTTTTTGTTTTTTTTTTAACTGATTTCTCTCATTCTTGCAGGATTTGATTAAGCAATATAATGTTTTAATAGAAGAGATGCTACAGATTCTCATCTATGTTGTGGGTATGTTTAATCTCTCTGTGTTGTAGTAATGGATTATTGCTTTGACAGAGCAGGCTTGATGATTTTTTTTAATGTAGTATGGAGAGGATACTGGAGAGTGCCTCTTTTAAATAGATGATTGAGTAACACCAGTATTTGTCAGCTGGAAACAATAGGAGTTGGACAGTGAAGAAAAGCTGTTAAGTAACTTAAAAATTGATGTTAAAGTCGAATATGAAGAGACTCCATCTCAACCCATTTTGTTAGGAAGCTAGGCTAAGAAACATTTTTACTCTCAGACACTTGGGACAGGCTTCTGACAAATACAAACTTACACAGTGAAACATCCCAGCAATACCATTATCATGGTGCAAAATTGAAATTTGCTTTATACCTGTCATATTTGCCATTCTTCTCCTTTTGGTTGACTCTGATAGGGGAAAGATATCTGCCTGGAATCAGTAATGTGACAAAAGAAGATGTAATAATGAGAGAAATCATCCATCTGTTATGTATTGAACCAATGGCTCACAGTGCAATTACCAAGTCCTTGCCTGAAAACGTGAGTCCTGATTTATTTACATTTTTTCCTTATTTACCTTTTCTTATTTTATTTCTTTACTCTTTGGCTTTCATATCTTTATCTGGAAGCATTTCTAATGTAAAGCTTAAATGTTGGTTTGAGAATTACAAAGTGGCATGACAAAGGGGCTTACACACCTTACTGATGTAAAGGTAAATGTCATCGATTCAAGTATGGACTGATCTGAAAAGACTTGTATGGGAATCATGCTTTTTGATTAAGAGATTATTTTTTTTGGACTATTCAGCTGTAGTTCTTCTAGATGCAAAAAGAAAATTTGTGAAATTATCTGGTTTGGCAGTGTAGGATGATGGAGCTGGATTCCATTCTGCCCTGTGTAATATTGATAAATTTAAGCCTGTAATTGTGATCACTTAAACCTTTGCAGATCCGTTCTAAGTCAAGTGTTGTACATGCCTGTTCAAAAACAAAGATTTCCTTGCCATTCCATTACAGTTGTTGAAGATTCAAGCAAAGGCAAGGGATGGGGATTAGATTTTAAAGTCAGGGCCAGCAATCAATGCAAAAACCCCTAAATTTTTGTAGCAAATGAAATAGCCTGAAATATTATCATAATATCCACATTCACTGTTATAAAATATCTAAACCTCTTTTTTCCCTGTTGTTAAAGTTGGGTAAGCATTGACCTGTTTCTAGAGATAGCTCTGTTACTAATGAAGTTCTACATTATTAAGTGAAAGTATTGTGTATCTTTGATGCTTCCTTTGAACTTACTAATTATGAATATCTGCTTTCTGATTAGCAGCAGGCAAAAGATAATAGTCCATGAATTAGGGAATTTTCTAAATTAGTTTGTCTCTTTTTGTTACACATAATACTGAGTAATAATAGTAATACTGAAGATACTTGAATCATTATATGTTTATCCCAAACTAATTTTTTTTACCAGGAGAACAATGAAACCGGCTTGGAGAATGTAATTGATAAAGTGGCTACATTCAAGTAAGTTCGTAATTATTTTTATGAGTAGCTTGAATGTGAAATAAAATTTCTTAGACTATGTTTTGGTTAAACAAGGTGAAAGTCTCTGTTCAGCTAATATTTTGCTGTCTTGAAATAAATATATTTGCAAATAAGCATAGGCAAGAACAGTGTGTGAAATATCCTACATTGCTGCTGTTTCTCTCCCTTTGCCACCCTCTTTCCTCAAATTCAGTTTGAGGAGTCTCAGGGGTTCGGTAATCTCAAATCCTAGTGGGAGAATCTTCAAAAGTTCATGTTTTTCAAACATGGTTAGGAAAGTTAAGAAGTCCATGGTACCTTTGACAGTCTCTCTATCACTATATTAACTGTTTTATGTGTTACTTAGTTGCTTATTTTCTGGAATTTTCCCTTTTTTTTCCCTGGAAATTAATTTTATATAAATATGTCTGTGTGTTTGTGTGTATGCAAATATAGAATAATAGTAGAATTGTAGTTGAAAAAAAAACCCAGTTCAAATGTCTGATATTTTTGTGAGAAAAATGTCTTATTTTAGTTAATTTAGTATACTTTATTTTAAATTTTATGTGGCTTGCTTGTTCATGTTTAATTAAGAGCGACTGTAGGTGTAAGTAGGAATCTTACTTTGGGAATTTTACAAAAAAACTCTCACTGGCTGGAAAGCAGCAAATATTACTTGTTTTATACTTTGGTTAAAGAAAGAATTGAATTTTATGCAGTAACATCCATTGTCTGAAATTCTAAGCCATACAGTTAAAAAAAAAATTTCAGAGGCTATATGGTGTGCTCTAGATGGTATAGATGAGAAATATTTTGCTGCTGAATTGTTTACTCCTGTAAATCCTGTCTTCAAAATTTAAGACTCATAGCTGTACTCACTCTCTGCTTTTAGTAAGTTAGTGAGTAACCATTACAATTCCTGCGTCTTTAGAAAACAAATTGTGTTTGTTTGCATTCAAAGATGTGCTGAAGGTACATTATTAATGTGGATATTGTGAAATATTTCTCTGTAAGGAAACCAGGTGTCTCTGGCCATGGAGTTTATGAACTGAAAGATGAATGTTTGAAGGAATTCAATATGTTCTTTTATCACTACACTAAGACCCAGCACAGCAAGGTAAGCAGTGCAAGATTCTCTCTCAGAGGTTAAGAAAATAGTACATACTTAACAATGTTTAAAGAATTTTGCTGAATTATTGCAATCTAAAGAAATTGGGTCAGTAAAGAGTATCTGCACCTACCTTCAAAACTAAACATTCCATGAAGTTAAAATGTTCAATACAAATTTACACTATATGATTTGCATTAGAGTTTCCTTTTTGGCAACTTGTGTATTAACTCTGTTAACTCTTTATGCTGAGAACAAAATTTGATAAGAATTATCTTTGCACTGGGAAAACCCAAAAACTGCTTTTGTAACTCTTACTGAGGAAGCAAATATGTTCAATTATTTATCTTTACTGAGAATTTAAATGTGAAATATCATGTTAAACATGTTTCAGACAAAATTCTAGTGCAGTACCAGGCATTTACTATGTATCTTGCCATATTTCTAGTGTAGGGTTTCTCATAATTTCATTAATCTCATTATTGTGTACTTCTGTAGAGGTGCTGATACAACAACACTCCTTTTTCTGTAGGCTGAGCATACACAAAAGAAAAGAAGAAAACAAGAAAACAGGGATGAAGGTAAAATTCCAAAACTGATGATTCTACAGATGTACTAATTTGGTAGTATGTTGTGTATATGTGCTGAGCTTTGGGAGATATCTTGTGACTTCATAGTGGATAGTTGAGTTCATATTAAGTTTGTTTTGATATGTAGTGATGGTCATTAATTAGCACCTGGCATTTCTTTTGTCTTTTTTCTTTATCACAGACAGGAAGTCTGGAATCTTTAGTTTAATTTACCTACAGGAAATAAACGTGACACAGTACTTATTGAACAAACCCATGAACTCAGAGATTTTATGGTGGAGTAACTAAGAGGCAAAAGTTCTAGTGTTTTTTGTGAGCAGTTTCTTGAGCACAATATTGAGACATAATAGTGGCATGTAGAGAAGGTTGCCACAGGAACTAATGCTCATATCCATTCTGTAATACAAAAATGAGGCTGAAGTTTTAGAAATATTTTTTAAGCTCTAAATACATAAAACAATGACCCCTGTGTTTCTGTTGTAACAAATGTTATTTCCCTTTTGAGTTTACTTTTACCTATTCAAGTTGCAAGCATTTAATTGAGTTGATTTGAGGAAGACTTGGTAAGCTGATCAAATTAGTACAATTAACAATTTAATAAACTCAACTTTGCCCCTTCCTCTTTCACTCTGGCAGCTTAAAGTCCTATCAGGGGAATTAATTTCGTAGAAATTTTTAAAAATGTGGTTATTTAGGTGTAATTGTCTGAGATTCATGTAATTGGACAGTAGAGGTCCAAAATACCAGGATATCTGTTGACACTGATGCGTGTTTCCCTGAGGCTGCATTTATTGTTGCAGGTACTTCCTGCATATTCTTTTACGTGGCTGTGTTTTCTTGGTTAGTAACTTCATTCATCCTGAGTTGTCAAAAGAATGATGGTTTCAGAAGCAGTGCATTTACAGAGGTCTTCTGAAAAGAGGCAGTCTGTTAATAGGCATCCAGGCACCTAAAGAAGGCTGAAGTCAGTGGTAGGGAAAGGCTGTGGTGTTAAATGAGGTGCTGTTAGTAATGCCAAGATGCCACATCAGAGTTCCAGTATTAACTCAGCAAATGTATATGACTAGAAATGACTAAAATGCCAATAGCAGAAAAAAACATGGAGCTCCAGACATGTGACACTGTAGTGTGGGACAATACAGTCTGAAAGCTCCACTCCTCACTACTCCTCATTTTAGTTTATCTGCTTGAGAGCCTTTTACCTTATGCAAGGCAGAAGTTGTATGTTTAATAGTGAGACATAAATAAGGCAGTTCAGAAGGTTAAAAATGTGCATTTACAGATACAACTAGTACTTGTGATCAATTGTTTAACTTAGCTTGCGTTTGTTTTATGTAAGAACTTACTGAAAGAACTTAGTTTTGCCAAGGATGGAAGTTAAGTTAGGCACACAATTGTGTTTGACCATGGTTTTATTTAAAGGTCCACTTTTCCTTTCACTGAAATTATTATGTTTGTGCTCTCAACTTTTGCCTGTAATCGTGGATGGGAGGTCAGTTCATTGATATGTGTGCATATCTGTTTTCTAGCATTGCCACCACCTCCTCCTCCAGACTTCAGTCCTGCATTCAGCAACGTGGTGAGGATTCTGAACTGCGATGTTATGATGCACATCCTGCGAACCCTTCTGCAGAGAGCAGTGGAGCTGGAAACCCACTTGTGGACTGAGGCAATGATCCAAATGGTATGGTCATTCCTGTACTGACTGCTTATGATAAGACCAAAATATGTAAAAATTAAATTGGAATGATTTTGTCCTCAAACCTGTTTTTGTAAATCTTACTGGCATAGAAAATATTTTTAATATTAATTATCTGTCTTTGCTGTAAAATAGAAACATGATACATAACAGTATTAAAGTTTTCTATTTTACTTTCCTCCCTGTGTTGTCTCATTATTGGAGCTGTTTCAATATATAATTCTCCTTGCCTCATCTTTTTCTTGGAACTTCACAATTAAGTGACCCTTTGATAATTGGAATTCCTTCATTTTTTGAGCTGCAGAGTCTCCAAATACATAAATGTCTTTGGGGCATCAGTTATGAAATAGTAGAATTTTTGTAAGTATTTAAATGTTAAACTTCACTGCAGTGACTTTAGTCTTTTAAAACATTGTTGAAATGTTCTTTGGAGGCATTTTTTGTTTGTTTGCTTTAGTTATTTTAATATTTGTAGAATTAGAACCTGAAATTAGACAGTTTGGATTAGTCAGTTTTGTTAGAGTGTATAGATTGTTTAATTGCCTTGCCAATCCTGCTTATCTTTGGAATTAGCCAAGTACAAATTTTATATTGGCAAAAGGACAGATTTCACATGTTACTAACACAAAGCATGTGCAAGTTGAATTTTAGTGCAACTAATATGCAGAAAACATATACTGTGCTTTTTTTTATTTCACCTTCCATGTATGATCTCTGCATTTTCATGTTTTATCATTCATATAATCAACATAAAATATAGAAAAGTATTTAATATCCTCATTTTATATGCCAGTTTTCTATATCTTAAACATTGAATGAGACTTACTGTTCTCTCTTTTTTCAGGTGCTTCATCTTCTTTCTTTAGGGTTAATAGAAGAGAAGCAGCAGTTACTGAAGTCTCCTGAAGAAGAAGTTACCTTTGATTTTTATCACAAAGCAACGCGTATGTTTCATTTTCTTTAAAGCACAGAGTAAATTAGGCTAATTTGATTTTGTAAGGACTCAAATAAACTTGAAGAAAGTAATTCAGTGATTTAGGCAGAAAGGCTTTATTTTATGCTGTATAATTAAAACCTGATAATTGTAATTTTTTTAAAAATAATTAAGAAACCAGGTTGAGACTAGTTTCCTCTGTTCGCAATTGCCAGGTAGGTTGAAGAGGGTATGTGCTTCTCTTGCTGGGAAAGAAGTAAAAAGTAGTTCTAGTGTTACGTAATTGAAAATGGCTTTTCTTTCACAAGAAGAGCATTGAAATGGAAACTAAGAACTCTTTGAGAAATGGCAGTGGATTTAAGTGAACTGTGTCCATCTTTGGTTCTCTTGAGCTGTACAAATACTGATTTACCTGCAAGTTAGTTTTTTACCATGGTAGTGAAAATAGAAGCAGAACTTAGTGGCTGTGGCATGTACCCTTTTCTTTTTCAAATCTCTACTGAGCATTTCTTAATATTACATTCAGGACTACTCTGGGGGAGTTGGAATCTGCATTTTCTGAATAATCTTCCATCTTCTCTAGAGTTTCTGCTTCACTGTGTAAAAATATAGAAATGCCATTATCAAGCTAAACACAACTGTCCCTTGTGAGTTTCAACAGATAAGAACTGTGAAGTAAAATCATAAATCATAGAGCTGTACATATTGGAAGAGATCTCTAAGATGGTTTAGTCCAAGTGTTAAGTCAGCACTGCCAAGTGCACCACTAAACCACGTTCCTAAACATCATATCTATGTATCTTTCAATTACCTTCTTCAAGAATAAATATATAAAATTACTGAAGTTCCTTTAGTTAGTTTTTAAAAAATGTTGTATTTGAAAAGCACTCCCAATGCACTTTATTTTTAGATTTTTTATTATTACTGAGAAAGGAGAAGTATCATCACACTGGAAGTATTTCTATTTAAGAAGCTTCGTGTCAACTGTTGGAAAGCTATAATAGTAATAGTTATAACTGAGATGCAAGAGGATGCTTTGCTAGGTTTAGTTTAGCATAATCAGAAAAACCAAAACCTTATATACACAAAAGCCATGCAAAAATAATCATTTTTTTGTAAGAAAGCTCTTATTGAAACACAATTTGTTAAAAGGAAGTTCTTTTTGCAATGCATTTGTCTCCCTACTAAAAATGTAAAATTAATTCCGTTTGCAAAGTGCTGCAAAAGAAATATTGAAGAGAATGATGTCCATTTTAAAGCATTCTTGTATTAGAGAAGAGCCTAGAATGCTATGGACTCTCACCAAGTTGTGAGGAAGGAAATAATTACTGTAATTACAATAGCTTTGTGATTAGGAGTAAGCACCTACACACAAGGCTGTTAGCAAACATAGTTAAGCTCTAGATAGCTTCACTGCTTCCCTCTGAAGTGAAAGGCAATTATTTTTTAAGCATACATTAAGCAAAAATTTTGTAAAGCAGGGAGAATTGATCTACAAGGGGATAAATTATACTATATGTAACTGGAATAAACAGGTGAAACAATACCAGAGATGTAGCTACACTTTTTGTGTTTGTGTGTGTTTGTTATATAATTAGCGCTATTTTAAGGCATGTCCATGGTTGTAAATACCTTAAAATGTTAGGTTGGGTTTTTTGGTGTTTGTTTTTTTTTTTTTTTTCTTTCCTGAAAGCCCTTTTCTATTTTTCACTTTGTAAAGGAATGGGAAGCTCAGCCTTGAATGCTGTGAATGTGTTAATGCTTCTGGAGAAGTTGAAGAGAGTTCCCCAGTTAGAGGCACAGAAGGACACAGTCAATTGGATACTGCAGGTACACAAAGGAGAGATAAGTATGATCTGATTTCAGTAGTGTAGAAAGCTAATATGAAAGATGTTATGATTCCTACATATAATTCCTACGTATAATCCATTTACAGCTTCAATGATTTCTTGAGGAATTTTATCTGCTGCAGCATTGTACTTGGTACTTGTACGTTCAAGTACTGGATCAATTTTTGCTTGGGTAACTCATTCCAGTAATGACATTTTTACACATTCCTCGTACATCTGCTGCAAAATAACAGCAAATAATGAGTAAAGCAGTTTTCTGGGAGTGCACTTACAGTCTTGGGTGCTTCTATTATTTAGGAGTATTGAGCAGTTTAATCCATTTGATAATCTGAAAATAAGATGAAACGAAATGACAAGAGTTTTAATCCTGCCTCTCATAGATTGGATTGAGTTGGAAGGGACCTTAAAACTGATCAAGGTCCAAGCCCCTGCCATGGGTAGCAACACCTTCCAATAGACCAGATTGCCTACAGCCTTACCCAGCCTGGACTTGAACACTTCTAGCATCCACAAATTCTCTGGGCAGCCTTACATATTGTAACATTCAAAATGTATTAATCTATATTGTTATAAGATCCAAGTTGTGTTTTATTTTTAACATCTAAGTCTCTGTTTTTAGATGTTTGACATGGTGAAGAGATTGAGGGAAAAATCTAGTTTGGCACCAGTAGGAGCTACATCAGGCTCAGAAGCTACAAAAGGTGATGAGGTAATGATAAAAATAAAACTTCAGTAGAAGCCTTGTGTTTAATGTTTTGAATAGCTGTTTTCAATAATGTGTCTAAATTTATTGTTGCCCAAAATGATGATTTTTCAAAACTGGTTTCTGATATGTTGCCTACAACTAGGATTTAGTTTCCAAGAATTATATTTTTAGTAAATGAAACTTGTGCTGAACTTGTTTCAGGGAATTATTAGACGCTAATGTGAGTTTTGGTTGCTCTTCCAAGTTAAGTGAAGCAATTGAGGGGGCTGGGAAGTAATTTGTGCTCATCTTTCCATTTCTTGTCTTTGTGTTTTGACCACCTTTTCTATTATACTGACAATGTACAATAATTAGAAATACAAATCCACTTCAAATTATGTCTTGTAATTTACGTTATCCGTCTAGAGGTTAATGTCCGTTGCCCTGATGGCATAAAGACAAGAGCCTTAAGTAATTATCCTGACTGTCAGTCTTTTTCCCTTATCTCAAAATAACTTCTGAATCTAGTGGTCAAATGACACAATGAAATGGAGATTTCGAAGATGACTTCAGTCCCATGAAGTGGCTGTGTTTTCAGTTGGCATTCAAAAAGAAAAGAAGAATCTAATTCCCTTAGCCTCTAAGGGAGGACAGATCAGTTTGCTCTTGCACATTTTGTTTGGCCACAGCTTGCTGCCAAGCAATCTCTTGGCTGGTCATTGCATGCCTAGTTCTAAACTTACCACACAGCATATGCTGTGTTTATTTTTTGAGGTAGGTGTCATGTGAGATTTGGTAAGGTATCAAGCAAAATACAGAACTCAGTAAGAAGTCAATCTCGTACAGTTGCACTTGCGGAGCAATTTGTTGTTTGATTTCCTGGGAGAAGTAATGGTACTGTCTGTGAATGGAAACCTTGTGTATAATGTTCCATTTGTCCCTTAAGTAATTGGATGGGAAGAGTTCGGTTCTATATCTTTTAATAAAGTCTACGTGTGTTTTTTGAATTCTGCATTTCTAAAGTATAAGAATACTTTGGTTTTGGTTTTTTAAACTATTATACAAGAGTAAATATTGGAAGA
>VXBU01014600.1:0-37095 GCA_013400315.1 Bombycilla garrulus
TTTCCAGCTGTTCCTGTACAAGTCAGTCAAGATTGTACTGCTATTGTTAACACTACTTGAATGAAAAAAAGCTTTTCAGGAAACTTTATAAATATTTCTATGCTGGAAACTTTTTAGCTGAAACAGCCCCAGGTTTTAGAAAAAATATTTCCGTTTTTGTTTAGTTTTCAAATAACAAAGATTTTCTTCTAAATTGTTACAAAATTTTTCAGCAATATTATGTGCAAATTTTTTTATTTACATCTTTCTATTCAAGAGGTACATTCAAGTGACATAAGAGATTTTAAAAAATGACAACAAACTCCAATCATATCCATCTGTTTTCTGAGAGGGAAAATTAATTACTGACATTTTATTGTTCTTTTATTTTAATAAGAAGCACCACAACTGGTCTGTTTTGATAGCAATTCCTGAGAACTTGTCAGAACAAATATTACTAACGACTAAAGTGGTGATAGTTGACTGCAATTAGATTCAGTATTCCCAGAAGAGCTTACTGCATAATGAGTGTGAATCTACATGGTTAAACCAAATCAAAGGATTAACATAAAAATCAGCACAGGAGCATATAACCATACTTCATCTCTGGCTTTCAGTGTCTGAGGCAAAGATCTGGGAATAACATCGAGAGTGGAACTATTGAGAAAACTAAGCAGGCCTCAGCTTGACACGGAGCAGCACCAGGGTGCCCTCTAAGTCTGAAATCAGGGAAAGATATCGTAGTTTCAGGGTCTTTCCCACCCCAAAACCTGCCCACCACAACCAATGTAGGACTAGCTTGAAACTTGCTGAGACTGAGAGGTTTGGAAGAAAACTTACCTGTGGGAAGATGCCTCTGGCTCTTGATGTCAGTTTTGTCAGTGCTGAAGATAAATATTTGAAGAGAAAAATTTACACCATTTTTTTTTCTTTGTTAAAAACAATAAGGGAAAATGTTCCTGCTTCTTGCTCCACAGTGATGTGACTTTGCTTGGTCACTAATTGCATTCAGATTGCCTTAAGAGCTATGATGGGAAAAGGCTACATTTAAAAGAAAGGTTTGAAAGAGGCATGAACTACTATCCAATCGCTGAGGGAAGGGGAGATCTTTTTATTATCATCATCATCATCATTGCTTTGTTATTGTCTTGAGATTAGCCTTAACAACAAGAGCTATTTTTGAAACCGAAGCATGGGTGAAAAATGCTTGGCTACTGAGCCAAGGTTTCCCATGGCACCGTTCCTTAGCTGGGACTCTAAACATCGTAGAAAACACTTCAAGAAGTTTATTGTTTTAATTTTTTTTTTTTAAAGTAATATACACAGTAAAATGCTCCTTGATAAGGCTGAACGAGACCTGGAGATGCTCAATTGCAGCTGAAGGCAGGCAGGTCCTCTGCCTCTGCTCCAGCATCAGGAGCTGCTCACCTTTGGGACACTCAGGAGAGACACAGCAATGCCAGAGGCACCTGTTTTTGTGCCTCAGAAATCCCTTTGTCCTTCAGGTGGGTGAAAGGGCGGCTCTTTTAGGGTCACTACTTAGCAGGGCCTCTAACCCCACATGTGGAGCCCATCTAGGACTGCAATAGATGGAAAAAAAACTGCTCCTTTCCTCCCTACAGACTGGCTTTCCATAAGTGCAATGCTCTTTTAGAATGTAGCTTGGCTACGTTTGTTTTTTAAAAATATCAAACTGCACGCAAGGAACTTGAGTGTGTGCCCCACCTTTAACTCATTGAAACAACCTGTGTGCAGCTGAATGTCCATATACCCATCTTGCTAAATTGGAAAGGGTAAGATCTGCAAGGGACTGCTACAATGTAAATCAGGCACATATGGCTCCGTTTTCTCAATTAAGAATGTGCTGTTAAAATTTGGAATGTCAGTTTAATGAATGTAAGATGAAAAAATAGTTCTTCCTTGTTGTTACGAAAATTCTCATTGATTAAAAATAAATATATTACAATTGACATTTTTTCTGAAGTAGTTAGGGAAAGAAGAGCTTTTCTTGTCAGCAAAATGTGATTTTTTTTAGAAGGTCATTACTTGGTGGAGAGAAGATAGTGGGCACCTATTCCCAAAAATGTGACAGCTTCACTGTGTCCTCAACTAAGATAATTGATTAAGTACATATTGGATTAAAAATTATGTTCTAGGGGCATCCTGCCCACTGTACAAATGTCTTAACATCGACAGTATTTCCATGTGACTGCTGCAAGATAGTTTGGCATTGAATTCCTAAAAAGGGATTATTTAATGTTTTCTTCTCAAAACTGATATTAAAAAAAAAAAAAAAAAGGCAGAATCAAAGAAAACCTGGCATCTGCCCAGCTGTATGTTGGAAATAACTTATGAATTAGCACTTTTTAAAGTACAAACTCAGCCCGTGTTTTGGAAGGGTTTTCTGCGTTGCCCTTTGTTTGTCACTGGGCTGCTCTGCACCTGCTTCATACTGTACATATTTGGAATTTTTCTGTATTCTTCACCATTTCAAAGACAGGAACACAAACAGCTCTGCTTTTCCTGAGATGACTGAGTCTGTGTGTGTGTATATGCATCACTGAAACTTCCTAGACTCAAATGCTGTTTTCTCTTGCCAGACTCGCCTGTGGGTCTTCCTGAACAGCAGGCACTTTTTCAATAGCAACTTGGAGATAGTGAGGGAGAATAGAAGGTCATTTTCTAAGACAGGATGCCAAGAGGACAGGAATTGAATGGTGCTGGCTGGCCACTAGACGCCATGCAAATCAAGAATGCAGCGTGGTCCCCAGGGAAACAGTTCATGAGCCTGGAGTATATGATAAACCTGCAACCAAAGCCTTCTTAGGCAAGTGCGATAACAATGTGTCACATTCCAGAGGAGTCAAAAACAAAGGTTGCAGAAGTCCTTGCAAAGCAGCACTCCCTCAAGACAGCTGTGCTTTCAAGGAAAAGGAAAGATTTGGCAAGTTCTGTCACTTCTGGCTATTTTCTGAAAACAACACCAAACGGTTTAGGGTCAGTCTGTCTCGAAGCCTCTATCTAAGTGACAGCAGGAAAGAGCTGTAAGAATCTCTAACCTTTAAGAGGTTAAAAAATCAATATGCATATGCAGCCACATACTGAAAATAAAGTAAATGCCACACTAAGGAGGCGGTAATCAGATATTTCCACAGTACATTACAAATAATTACCTGTTTTAATGTAGTGTTAGCTACCAGCTAGACTAAGCCATCTTTTTGATTGCTTTCTTACCTTTTTCATTTGCATATTTCACTACTTTCATAAATAACCCTTCATTTCCTTGCTGCTCATAAATTGAGAGTAGACAGTTCAAGATCCTGTTTGCCATTGTTCAGGGTCCAGTTTGTGCAAACAGATCATGAAATAACGGCACTGAGGAGATGTTATTTACTATTAATTACTGCTGCTGGCTGACTGGCCAAGTCCTGTGGTTTGTGGGAGAGGGGGACAAGGAATGGGAGACCAAATAAATCACCCTCATTAACGGAACAGACAAAATCCTGACGTGTGTGTATGAAGCACAAGATTCCACAGGTAGAGCATAACTTATGGTGTCCTGAGAATCAAGGAAGGAAAGATCAAGTGTGCCCCAGAATTCAGAATGTAACTACACTGTTCTTTTGTGAATCAGATCAAGCTTACTGCCTCACCCTGCTTTCAGCTTTGAGGTTTGCTGCTCCTCTTTCAGATCTGAAGGATATCTGAGCTTATATGCTCCTTTGTTCCAGATATCCCTGCCAATAGCAGTACAAACAACACAGATCTTTGTGGTGTTGCTTCATAAAAGTTCTTTGATATCATCAAAGATCCCTTCTCCCTAGCAGAGTATCACAGTGCACCTCACAACACACCACTTCAGCAGTGGGATAAAGGCTTTTGTGCCGAGCTCTAGAGCCAGAGATGATTAGCTGAATTGCAAAGAAAAAAAAAAAAAAGTAGAAAAGCTGAAAAAAATAAAAGAAAAAACATAGCAAAACTGAAGGCTGGAAAGACTGCCAAGATCACAGCTGAGCTGTCTGTAGCAAGGCTGTGTTTTTCATATAGATCCTCAAAAGTTGTTAAGTCAGGCTAAGGTGGGCACTGACTCCTTATTCTCAAAGGCACTCAGAATTTATGCATAGGTGAATATGAAACACAGATCCACATCAGAAAACAGCTACAAAGAGAGCCTCTAGAATAGGATCTGCTGTACAAGAGTGTGACACCATCCAACCAGGAAACCAACAGTGTTCAAAACCAGGTAGATGTCCTGTATAATAACTTCCATTTCTCGCGCCATTTCTTAAGGTATGTTTCCACCTGTCTTACTGTTTATGTAGTGCTCTATTTCTGACTACGATTACATGACAACCTCTCACAGCCCTCAGAAGGAACTGTTTGGACCATCATATTTTGAAAAATTAAATAAAGGTTAGCAAGTGACCAGTCATTCTCATCTTGCAAGAATTATCCTCAGGCACTCCAGCAGCTTCTAACTCAGAATAGAGAAAGTGTCAATTGGATCACAGAAAGTGCTAATAAGCTCTTTAACAAGTGCAATTTGCCTTTGTAAATGTCTCCTGAAGAAAAATCCAAAGGTTGCCATTAATTTTACTTTCTCTTCTCAGAAGTGCATTTAAGACAATCAGCCCTTTGCTTCACTGGTAATCTACATAGCGAAAAAGCTTTCCCTTTCTCCTCTGCCCCCATCTGTGCTTCTGAGGAAACACAGAGCCTTAGAAATAAAGGAAAATTGCAATGTCAGTCACTCACTTTCACAGACCTCCCCTTTCTCCCGACTAATGTCTGTTGGCAGTAGTCTGCCCACTCTGGATAGATAGAAAAAGTTATCCATCAACTGGCCACAGCATTACAGGGGTTTGGGAAGCCAGGACATTTTGCTGTTTCTGTAATTAGAGAAAATGCAGTCTTTGTGAGTACCTGAGCTGTGCAAGAATCACAGGTCTGCTTGCCTCCATCCCATCCCTGTCCTGGGCAATCATCGAGTTTTCCAACAAAGTTCCAGCTGATTTTATCTCTCAGAGTCTCACACATACCAGAGATGAGTATGATTCTTGGGTTGGGATCTGCAGCCTGAATTCTCCCCATCACTCTAAATTGCTCACATTTAATCTTCCAGCTTAGATTCACCTGCAGGGATTACATATTTTGGAAAAACAAGAATAGCAAATTAGAACAATGATTCAAAGCCTGCCAACTAAAAATAAATCAATTTTCTATGCTGATATCACTTATAGCTGAATATATGTATTCATCACAAATATGTATAAGCCCTGGCTCTCATTTTCTGTTTCCTCATACTTAAAAACCTCCTACACAATTATTTCCTATATGATTCTTTCCTTCCTACCCACCCCAGCCACTGCCCTTCCTGGTAGTGTGCCAGCTCCATTATTGTTCAAAGGTGAAAAACAAGACCTATCCCAGGAACTCACTCTGGCAAAGCCTAACCCAAAATGATTAATTTAAGAAGAGGGAAACAGCCTGTACAGGGGCCTCTGAGCAGGGCTGGTAGCACTGATACACCACATACTTCGCTCTGCTACCCGCGCGCTTCACAGCGACAGAGGGGACACTCCTGCAAGGACAAAAAGCTGATCCCACTCAAGGAGTTACATTTAGGATTAACTTCCGGGCAAAGTAATAATAAGGTTGCCATGAGGATGCTCTAGGGTTTGAGAATGAAATGGGGGAGTGAGCCATTAAGTTGCGAAGAGAAGCAGTGCTTCCCTCCCACATAGCCTCCACACACAGCTAACAATTTTATTCATTTATGCCATTTGTGGAACAATTTGACTTGGCATCTGGGCTGCCCAGGGGTAACCTACGGTTTCTGTAAAGCCAGCTGCAAAATGAAGCTGAATAATGAAGTTCTGAATAGTTGTACCAACTGGAGACCTGCTTCCCCAAGGATTACTGGCATTCTGTAAAATTTCACTGTTGTAATTTCACACTTCTCTTTCCAGTTTACAAGATCAACTCCCTGGTACTTTGTTTTATAATTTATTTTTTTTTCTGAGAAAATAAGCAGACAATCTATGGAAGTGAATTAGCTTTCATTCAAAACATGTTATGCAAAAGGTTTGTTTCATTGATTGCCAGCCAGAAGACAGAGAGTGATCTTATTTAGGAGGTCTGGGTCTATTGTCCAGGTGTAATTAGCTGATTATTACACTTCCCATTTCTGTTATTGTAGATCCTTAATTCTTTTTGTAACACGATGTTCTTTAAAAGATGTTTTTCAGAGCAAGCAGAAGATATTTCTATTTGTCCTAATTGTTCAGGAAATTAAAACTGCCAATTTTTTTTCCAGCTAATTAGTGTGAAACACTTTGTTACTCCCAGAGCTGACCTGTAACATCTTTGTTGCTTTCTCTCTAAACCACCGACTGCTCATTTGCTTCCTTTCACCATCCTACATCACTCAGCAATTTTTTCCACAGGACATTTCCTCTCCCCAGTTGTTCACCAAAGCATATCCTAATGGACACATTGAGCCTTTTCTTCTCTGCAGATATGACATAGCATACTGCTGTTGACAGCAGAAGTCACTTCTGCAGGAACAGAGGCTTCTGCCTCACGTAGGAGAAGAGGAGTAGGGGTGTGCAGCAGGCCACTGTACCTCAGGCACTGGGAGGTAGGATGCTGAACAACTACCACTTCATGTTCACTGTATTCTTTCAATATTGCAATTGTGAGGGGGAAAAAAAAGGATGAGTTTTAGGGTTTTGTCATTGCTGCTTTAGCCAGTAGTTACTGTGATCACTTTTTGTAAGCCACAAGGGTCTTCAGATATCTCAGCATCATATAGGACCCATCAATTAAGTCTTTCACTTGACACATGAGTATTAGAGTCCCGTTTTAACAACACTTCTCTACACTTGATATAGCCTAACCATTCCCATGTAACTTTCTCTAGATCCTCTTACACCGGAACTAATTACTCTTCCATCTTCATATTATGGAAGTCATCCATAGGAAGCCAGGCCCTACACATCCTACCTTGCAAGCCTCTGTGGTTTTTGAGGTGTTTGAGATTGTGCCTATCCCTAGGTAATTTGTTTCTGTAGCCATTACACCTGGTGCACCTTATCCTTCCTCAGATCCCAAACTGCTGTCACAAGGCTACGGATTTAACACTAAATTGACCCCTTCTTTTGACGCTGGATCAATGCCCCCGCGAAGTGTGCTGCAATGAAAAAGCACGAGTGAAATGCATTTCCTAATGTATGGTTTGCTTTTACTGCTGCTTCAGTGAAACACGGAGTGTTTACTTACAAAGGTTGGTGGCATGAAACATCGATCAAAAGTTTTTTCTATGAAAATAAATCAGAGCATGCTTTAAATAACAGTAATTCTCCTGAAGGGCTGACAAATACTATTTGGTACTGAGACAGGGAACACTCTCTCCACCCATAAATCAAGATGCCACAGAGAAAAGCAACAGGACTTCTTCATATTCTCCTTTCCTACACCTTCACCCCTTCTCTCATGATATCATTGCCCCAAGAAAAATTATGAACACTTACAGGAAGAAAATCGTTCTGCTGCCAAGCCTGTTCAATACACGTCATCCTTCAGATTGTACTAATAGCTTGTTCTGGTGGTATTTGCAATATGAACAGCCATCTGAAAAGCCTGAAATCATCAATATACTTCTAAATATATCCTGCAAAATTGAAAAGTTTTGAAATGGCCATGTCTGGGTTTGGGGGTTTGTTTGTTTTTCCAGTTTTTTTCTTTGGTTTGGTTTGATTTCTTTTTATTCTAAGGTCTTTTGGCTTAGGAAAAAAGTACCAGAGATTTTAAGATGCATATATTGGCAAAAGTAAATTTAAAACCCTCAAACTAAACCTGTGGTAGTGCTCATCTAGCTAAGGAATATTGTTAACTTAAGCTATTATCCTAGAATTGCCATTTTCTAAAATAATCCTGGGTCTCAGAATAAAAGATGAGACAAAACCAATATACCTCTCCACTCTAGCTGCAACACAAAGTCTTCATCACAGGAAAACAAATGAACAACAATATCCCGTAAAACAGACATATTTGCAAGAATATTGCACATCTTCAGCTTGAAATTCCTTACTGCTCACTGGCAGAATGCCAGGAACGAGAAGGAGAGGAGATTTTACTGCTGTACATCAATATGTTTCCTCTCACTCCTAAAATCCAACAGGCACATTCTCTGTACTGGTGTCCTTTTGTCTGGCATAAGTCAGTTATTTCTTTTCTTTTATATAACTAAAATGAGTCATAAATGCATAGAATCAGACAGGTTCTGCATGTCCTTAAAGCACCTGGAAAAAGATACCCAGGGGTAGGGAGAAAACAGTAATTTTGCTTGCCCATAATATAATGGTGGGTTTTTCTCTTTTAATTAATTTTAAAATAGATTTTAAAAAGGTAGTTATAGGCTGCATAATTTCTGTCTCAAGCTGCATAAACATAAAGTTCTCTTTTCCATAGCTCATTTAAGGAATCCAGCCAAAAGTAAACCTAGGAGAAAAGGAATATCTGACAATATTTATGCACAGCTTTATATTTGTAGTATCAACTATGCCAGGCAGTTCAAGACTAATAATTTTGGATATCTTGCAGCAAGCTTTATTGGAACTGGGGCTAGAGGATTATTACTTTGTATCAAAACATCTCAGCTGACTAAGGCAATGAAAAAATGGATCCCATATTTGTACTTATCTCATGCTCACTGTAAGGGACAAGCTACCGGAGGCCAGGAGGACGAGTAGGGAACAAGAACCAGTGCAGATAGGCAGCAGCCTTTAAGAAGAGTCCTACTGCAAAAACCATATCAAGAACCTGTGAATGAGAAGGCAACAGAGTAGCAGCTGTCAGTGAGTTGGAACTATTAAGAAAGAAGCTACCTTAAAGATATTCACACCTGGAACTTAGGTCAGTCTGCCACTGACCACTGCCTACACATCACTCCCTGTGCTGTTGACACAGAAGCAGAGAATGTGCAGGCAGTGGGGAGATTTCATCGAATATTCAGAAAGGAGCACCCAAAACTTTCACCACATTTAGTTTTTGTAGGGCTCTTTTTCACTACAGACTAACTGCAAATGTTATGACACTCCACCCTGTCCCCCTCTTGTGCTGAGCTCTCAGCCTTTATTTTTATATAACCATAGAAGCCAAGCAACTCAACCATGTCCCCATTAAATTACATGTTTGTGAAACTGAGCCCGGAAAGGGCAAATTTCCTGGCAAATAGAGAAGAGAAGCTGGAAAGATCAATTGATATAACCTGTTTGTGACCCATCTGTTATTCACAGGAAGCAATTGGGCAGACAGTGTTACAATCATTAATACTTTCACACAGGTGCAGCACCATCTGCTTCTGCTCTTTTTGGCATGGGGCTTTTAGATGTTCAGTCCTAACTCCCTGATTTAGGTAAGGTATTAAATTGGTAGGTTGAACCTTTACAAACCAAGGAAGACCAGTGTCAAACAATCACCACCAAATCAGAGCAGATATCACTGAAGAAGCCTGAGACTAGACTGTACCTTGCAGACCTGTGGTATAAGATTTCTAATAGCCATTTTATCAAAGAGCAGACATACTTTTAAAAGCCTCAAATGCACATTTTTACAGGTGAATAAGGTTCATTGTTTAGCTAACACTGAGACTTCACTAAAGGAGGTTGTCCCCTTCTCTCACATGGAGAAAGGAGAAGTCAGGAAAACAAGTTCTTGAGCAGCCATAGCTGCACACCTTGAGACTGACTGCTCTGCTGAGGAGTACCGGTGCTCAGAGGGTCAGGCTGGACTGTTTGTTCTCAGAAGATGGATATACACGCTCATTCCTCCTGCACTTCCCAAACTCAGTCCGACCTTTCAGTATGGACTTGTTTTGCAATAGGTCAGACCATTTAGCCTTTTGTTTGTTTGCTTTGTTTTTAAATTAAGGAGTGATGTCTGAAAAACTCATAGCTCTACAAGTTTCAGGTTCAAAACTGGAACTGCGTGAACTTACTCAATGGCTCATCTACCACTTGTAAGTTTGTGTTTTGACATGGAGCAATAATCCCTCATGCAATCTCTGGCATTAAATACCTGCTTGCTTTACTCTTTCTGTTTAATTACTAGAGTAATAAATCTCTCCTTTATAGTTTACTTAAAGTACCTTCCAAGCACATGATCCACACACTACATTGTTTGTGGTTAGAGGCCCCTCAGCAAAAGCAAAAGCATTCAACTATTGAATTGTAAACTTACTAGAAAACTCACTCTTCAGAATTATAGAAAAAGGCAGAATATTGCTGTTATTGGCATTGTTGAAAGTTTACAACAGGGACTCACCATTTATTTTTTCAACTGGACGTTTCTATGGGCTATTTAAAAGATGTTTATAGTTTAGATTTAACAGATTTCACCATGTTGAAAGAATTAGTTGGATGACTTCAGTTAGAAGAAGCACTTTAAAGACTGTTTAACCTACTTGAAAAATAAAAAGGGGGAAAAAAATCCAACGAACCACCTCCCACAGCTTTTAAATTTGGAGATGTGAAGTCTTCTTTATCTAATTAACCTACTTGAAATCTGTAGTCAGAACCTGACAAAGTTAAATATAAAGAGCTGACCATCTTACTGATTCAATGAGGAGTTAATTTGAAATTAAAAGGATTGTCATGGGCTTAAGTTCTTTTTTTTTCCTCTTATTGGTTCCAGGATAATACATTATTATAAAATAAATAAAAATAGTCATAAATCTTCAGTATGAAAATGGGTGGCTCTGCTCTGGGCATATGCATTCAGTGTGATTATGGAACAGTTTAGGCAGACAAGTGGAAGGGTGGGGGGTTTAATGCTTATATGAGGAATTTCAGGCACTTTTCCTCTCTACTGTAAAGCTATTGGAGTGGAAGTTCACTACAGAACTGTTTGGAATCTTTCCCATGGGACATGAAATCTTGTGAAATAACTCTACTTCCAGTGGGAGCTGGTAAGTTTCTCTTGCAGTTGACTGAGATTTTAATGTGACTTTGATGATCTGGCTGTTTTCAGGCTGATCTTCCTTAGACATGCCAGTCAAGGCATCAGTTGACCAAGATCCTCTCTGTCTGAAGAGTAATCACTGTGACTGCCAAACACCTGGGTAGTGCTTCGTAAAGATTTAAATGCAAGACCCTGTCTTGGCACTGAAGTGCTTCTTCCTGAAGTATCTCATATCTCAGTCTAAACAATTCAAAAGCAATTAAGAAGGCCAAGAAGGACTTCACTTTCCAAAACACACATTGGAATGAGAGCACTTAATGCAATGGGATTCTGAGTCCCTGCCTGCAGGAGCAAACAGATAGCAAAACTGTCACATTCAGTTCCTGAAAAACTCATGGTTTTACTCACTTTGTCAGCCTGCAAAAGGTGCAGAGTTAGAGCTGCACTGCATGGAAAGAAAGGAGGTGTACTGAAGGAAGCACCTGCTGTGGCAAGTCAAATAGAAGTATAGCCTCAAGAAGAGATTCCCTTCTGTCCCAGTTAATTGCACACTCCCACTTTTACTGTTTCCTTACTACCTGTCACCAGGCAAAATCTTGTGCCCTGAATTCCCCAGCCAACACACTACTGCTCTGTTCCTTTATTTGGAATAACACCCACCATCACCACCAACAAAACCACATCTCTTTTTTTTAACTAGGTAAAGAGTAATTTAAGTGTTCAAGATCTGGATTTTTTCATCTGCTCCTGTAGTTTTTAGTTTGAATTTTAGAAATAATCGTGTCATATAGCACAATGTTAAACATGTGACCAGGAATAAATAATAAATAATACCTTGTGTACCGGACATCATAAACAAAGATAAAGTTAAGAGGAAAATGTGAGAATGAATAGTTTCAGTCTGTCCTAAGCTGTTAACTGCTAAGACTATTTACCTTTGTAGACATAATAATCAGAAGTAGCATTAAAACAGGATTGTTGCTTTGGTCATTATCTAGAAGTGCACCGTGGGAGGAAAGGGGAGAGAAAGAGAGGAAGAGAAATCATGGACAGGCAAAGATCCCCACCTAGTGACAGAAGTTCTGCTTTGCAAGGGGTTTGCTTAAATAGCAGACGAACTCCTTGGCGCGGGAGAAACAAACCACCCAACCCTCATACAACAGTCCTCTAAAGGAAGGATTATATATTGCTTCAGGATTATGAAAAAATTTATAGCACACGATCTGGTACGTAGTACCACTGAAGTACGTAGTACTTCATTGGTTCTTTTTGTTTGCTTGTTTTAAGATTTATTTTTTTTATCAAGAAAAATATTCTCTTGTATTTGTGGAAAACCAATGTGGCAAAGCACTTTTTCTAACATTCCCCAAAATAACAACTTAGATACAAATAACTTAAATATTATTTGAACCTGAAAAGGTTTTTCATTAATTATTTTGTGATTAGTTAATAGAGGCATGAGTTTTCTAAACTGATGGGATCCCAAAAAACACAGAATAAGTACTACACAAAAGAAGAAATGTTCCTTCTGTATGAGGGAAACAGCCCTGGGTGTGTACCTTTGTGCAGCACCCGACTCTGAAGGAGAGCTGGGTGAAGTATGAAGATTGTCTGGAATTTGTCTTTAATTCTTCCAGCCCAATACAGTATTCTTTTCTTTCATATCTTGCTGTTTGCTTTCCTGTACAGAACTGCCATAATTAAAAATGCTAAACCTGAGGCACGATCTTTGATGTGGATATCTACCTTTTTTATATTTAGAATGATAAAACTCTCCTAGCCTCCCAGCTGAAGCTCATGCTGCCTCCCTTCTTGTTATTGCAGCATCCTTTTCCCCCATTCTGAGAAATACACCTTTGCTCCCTCTCACACTCCAAAGATCTTCATCATAATTCAGTGCATCCTAGTCTTGCCCACCCCATCGCTTGCTCTATTTCCCCATTCTAGCTAAGTTCCATGCTTTTATTTCAAGGTATTCCAAAGTATGGGCCACTCAAGCCATCCAGTGCACTACCAGGGCATTTTCACCCACATCCATGAGGCTGTCATGTCACTGTCTGGCAGTGCCTGACTTCTCAACTGTTATGCTTTATGCTTTAACACTTCTCTGACTCTTATGCTTTATCCCTAATCACTCAAGTTACTCAGCTATGTGGTAACAGCCTCAATTTTGACTTTTCAAAAAACAGTTTTCTAACCCCTATCATTTTAGCATGCTGAACAATGCTATTGCTTCGTACCTCCTATCCTGCCTTTGGATGAGTGTTTTCTACAGTCTTACACTTAGTTACAGCCTCTTTAAGGTAGGTCCTGCTCATGCATGCCAGCATAAGAGGGCAGCAGCCCGGGACTAAGGCTCTAGGTTGTGCAGTGCTCAGAGCAGGGCTGCACACTTCTCCCAGGGTAGTTAGGGAACAACAAATAACCTCTAATGAGGGATGGTACTCGGAATTGTGCTAAAAGCAGAAGCTTTGCCCGGCAAGGTTTGGAAATGGAAAAGCATCCATTAGCTGTAACTGCTCCAACACTAAACAGAGAACAAATAGTGCAGACATTAGAAACATTCTTTTTTAAGGCACCATTATTTAATTGCTCTTTTAGATAGCACCAGGAACAGTTTATGCAGCTCTAAAATAAAATGCAAGCCCAGTACAAAGGTGCTGCTCATCTGACAGGCACTGTGCAAAGGGACAGCTTCGTCTGGTTCTGAAACAGTTGAGTTGGGATAAATTCCATGTTAAATAGGAAGCTATATGCTCAGACTACTGATTATTCTGGCTCCCCTTCGACTGATAACATTTCAAGCTGCTATTCTACAATAATATTTTCACTCAGCTTTTAACAATTTTAAAACCCCCTGATAGTGCCAGTATCTATCATGCCTGGAATGTCAGTAATCAGTGTTGTTTTATTATCCATCAACAGAGTTGGGCTGACACATGCTGTAATTTATTTGGACAAAAGAAACATACTTGAAATAAATATTATGTCCTCATGCTCCTTGAGTAATTTAAACTCGTATTCTATTTTACAGTTGAACAAGTTTCACCCTACACTGTACTTCTGTGCCCAAGCTTTCTAGGAATACTTGAAAAATGACAAATACTCTAAAAGAAAAGGTAGACCCCACCACCATTTACAAAGTATAGCCAGGAAGAAAAGCTCAAGTAAATATGGATATGATGGATATTTACATGTCTATATTTACGTATATGTTTGTATGTTACAAGATGTATTTTATAACATGTAAAATACTTTAACACAGTTTTATTCTGGTTGCATCCAACCCATCAGGCTAATTACTACTGGTATTCTAAAGCTGACATATTATTTCTCTCATGTATCAGGAAGAGTGAAACTGATTTAAAAACCTTTTCTATGAAGCAATGTAAGATGCAATGCTTAACAGCATTCCTTGAAACTAAGCTCCTCAGAAAACAAAAAAAATCTGTTCCTTGGGAGAATATGTGTCTTATAAATTAGCAGATCTTATATTTTAAGAAGGAAAAAAAATATGTTGTGAAGAGCCCCTGTGGGGTACTGGAAATAGCATTTGGACATTCCCGGAGGGAGGGCTCCAGTTTGGGCACAGAGATGTCTTACCTTGGAGCAGCTGCCAGGCTCTCAGAGCTCCTGCTGTGCCCTGGCTCCCGCTGGGGACGACGCTCAGGTTTCACAGATGTTCCCGCAGAGGTCCAGGGAGGGCAGCCAGGGAGCAGGGTGGCAGTGGAACGTCCCTGCTGCGTTCAGAGGCAGATCCAGAGGGAACCCAGCTGCTCTGCAGAGGCAGGTACCCCACGCAGGGCTAAAAATTAAAGTGGCTGCTTGCAGTGGCAGTTACTCTGAAAGCTGATACTTTTGCAGAGCATTGCATTGTGCCTTAGACAAGTTCCTGCAGAGTTTATAATCAGAAGATTCAGGGATTTTGAATCCTTTCCTCTAGATCGATTTCCCTTTTTGTGCTACATCACTCACAGTAAAACTCATCTTGAAATCAACTTTAACTTACAAATTAAAAAAAATCCCCCAAAAAAGCTTCAAAAGCAGCAAAGGGAAAAAAAAAATAAAAATACCAAAACAGAAAAAAACCCCACAACCCACCATTACTTTGAGACATAGCAATCTGGTTTTATATTATCTGGAGTCCTTAAGCACTTCACAAGTCAGCTCCTGTGTTGCCAACTCTAAAAGCAGTACTTGCAGTCCCCATGGAAGACAGACAGATTTACTAGAGAATGTTCTCAGATTATTTAAGAAAATATAAAGCAAATTAAACTCTTGTTCCTTTAAAATAAGCAGTACAAAGCTTACACTAGTCTGTCAAAATGTCATCTCCAAGAGAAAATGACTAATCATGGTGAATTAGACTTCCTTAGAAATTAAGTACATGGGACAAAGGCAGGAATAACTAGCAGTTGTATACCTCAGCAGGACCACAAAAAACCCCCCAAAAAACTATAAAAACATTTACATCATGTTGACTAAGCATATTTTTCCCAAACAGCTTTCCCTTGTGAGCTGGCTTAACTTGATGAACTATATCAACCTGGTTCTCATTTCTGCAACCAATTTGTTTTCTAAACTACATACACCCAGTTCCATAAACAAATCCTTATATAACCAGAGAAGCAGCTGCCTCCGTTTCTGCTGTAACTAGCTATTTACAGATGTTTCATTTCTTCAGGCATTTTTTTTCCCCACACACTCACGTTTAACTTAAGAAACAAGAGGCCATAGGTTATAAAGCTGTGTGTGGAAACAATGGAGAAATAAAGGTATTGCCCACAACACACTTCAGTCTTGTGCTAACACAGGTATCAGTGAGGGTTTTTTAATCTATAAATCACAATTAAGACAATTGCAGGAACATATCACTTGTGGTCTGTGAGAAGGTACACCATTTAATTACTAATTTTAGCTTTATTTTATGTGTACATCTGTACATTTCAACCAGATTCACAAAATGTAAAACTTGTGTTCTCAGAGTTTTTCATACAGAGTTTGACACATAGCTTCACGATCACTTAGAAGAACATGCAATAAGCTACAGAAAGTTCATGAAAATATTTTAATAGAAAATTTTAGTTAAATAAATAAGCATAAGAAATCATGTTTTAACTTGCAAATTCTGTTTATAAGCTACTATGAGACATTTCCTACCACCAAAGAGAAAATAAAATAAATATAAATAACTACTTAAGGATTCTTTAAATCTTACAATTGGACAACTGTTCCACTGTGTCTGCATTCTACAGAATGGAAGTGGAAATTGTGCAGAAGAATATTTTACTTTAAATAACTGTCCAACTGTTATTGCTGTTTTTTAAAGAACCTGAAAACATGCAATAAAAACTTCAAATTAACAGACAGCTGAATGGATGTATTTAGGTTGTTCACACAATTAAAATGCAAAAGATAATTACAAAAGTTTCCCAAAATGTTGCGGTTTGTTCATTTTAGGTTTTTTTAATATGTACATAGAGAACTGTACATAAACAGAGAAATAAAAAATTTGCTTAAAAAATGAAATATATTAGTATACAATATTTACAGCTTAAATGCCACTCTTTTTTTGACTGGAGCTAAACTATTCCATGAGCATGCAGTACATCCACAAGTCAAAACAAGTACCTTTTGCACACTATAATAGAGTCCTATACAAAGCATAAATCAACTAAATGTTAAATCACTCTCCTCCATCACTGTTGTTGCTATCTCTGAGCTTCCTAACAATGCCTAAGTCACAACACTTTAGGTTAGGTAACTTCATAAAGTGAAGATATGAATATCTATTTCTAATACAAGTCTGAAGAATGCATTCCATCAACAAGACAGTTTATGATGAGATACCAACAATGTTCTATTGTATAAGTCCTGCTTGATGAAAAGCTGTACTGAAGGAGCACAAGTCTGTTAGTGGACTAATGGACATTTTTTACCTTCGTCATTTTTGAAGATTTTCAAATTCCCATTTTCTCCTCCTCCTATTTGTTCAGCCAAATCCAAATGGTTATAATACTTGTATTTATAAAAGCTTATAGTACAACTATTAAAGTTATCAATACTAAGATGCTAAGTACTTTTTCTAACTGTAAAATAGGTATTTTTTATTCTTGGTGGTTTCTGTAAGCAGTTCTAAAGAATTGTGTGCTATTCTACATATTGTCACAGTCAAAAGTTTAGTTCTACAGATACCTGATTATCCTCTAAAACACCCAAAATATTAAGGACCTTCAGAACTTCATTATCTCTATAAAATTTAGGCACATTTCAAGTAAAACCTCTAACCAAACAATTTTAAAAGGTTTTAGATTTTTAGCTCTCACATACCTTATATTAATGGATAATCCAGAATGAATTTTACAGATATCTCAAGTAAACCTAGAGGGTTAGGTCTCAAATCAAAAGGAATGCCATTTTTATCAATCAAGTATTGTTTACTTTACTGAAAAGATCTCTTCAGTATTTACTTTGCCATATAGTTGGTGTGTTCCAGTCCACAGAAGAAGCACAAAAGGACATTCTATCCATTCCCTCCAACAGCTGTCAAATCCTGCTAGGATTCATGCAGTAGCTTCCTAAAGTCTTCAGTAACTACAAGATGAACAATTAGAAGTGACCAAATGTGTGTTCCTGGAAGAAAATACTTCTTTGGATCATTTTTTTAGAGTGTAATTGTTTTTATCCCTGTTACACTGGGAGAATATCCCAAACAGTAATACATTTTCACAGGCTTTGATATGTCCTTGTGATTGCATTTAGAATTAATGCAGAACCTGGATTTCATGTGTAACTTCAGGCACAAATGTGGGAAACAGCAGAAACACCATGCTTCAGGACGTAACCTTGTCACAATTTTACGATATCAAACGTATGTACTCAGGTTGAATTCTACTTTCTGTGATAACTTCATTTTCCCAAAATTATGTGCAGTTACATACACAACTTAACGAACCCAGATGAAGATTTCACTGCTGTAACAGAGTACAGAGTACTTTTCCCACTGAACTTAAAGGTTGTGATGGTGGTGACCAATGTGTCACCAAATATTTGATCTTTAGCCCAAAACAAATGTTCAGTTCTGTTAAATTCATCTCTACTCAAAGAACATTTATTTCTCCTGAAGCAACAGCTGAGGATTTGAACAGTCTTTCCACCTTGGGCTGCTCCCAATCTAAAGACTAAAAAAAAAGTTATAATTCAAAAGGTATCCCATCAATATGCTGACGCTATTGTATGTTAAACTTTGGTAACTCTGGGAAAAACGTTATGCTTTAGCATTTTTGTGTGTGTAATACTCCATCATAACTTATGAACAATGTTCAGAATTCTATCTTGTCTGAAATTGCTTGGAATTAGATTGGCTGTTAGGGCATCTCCACATTTTTTCCCCTTAACTGAAATATAGACACAATGAAATAACGTATTTCTAGAAACAGAAGAGCAACTAAAAAATTCTCAGGTTCACAGTTGCATTTCTAGGCCTTATTAGAGTCACATAATTTCTGGGGAAGGGGGCCAACTGATGAATCCACAATTCATTATACCAAGCAATACTACTGTGTCTCTTAATCTGGAATTATACACATGTGATATTGGACGGCTGTGTACAAAAACATGCAGTTTAATATGCTCATGATATAAATACTTAGATTTAATGCAGGCAAGGCATTGTTAAAATACACCTAGTGCATGAAATACATAAATTAAAACAGAAAAAAGAATAGTTCTTATAGTTATTAGAGCTCAGACTTCACTACAGTTTCTGCTCAAATGGCATTATATATGTGTCCCCCACAACAGAACTCAAATACAAATTGTAAGCAAAATAAATATCAATGTACAACATGCTGAGAGAGAAACGCTATTTTCTTTATCAAAATCAAAACCGTGTACTTCAAAAATAGAAAGCTACTTTAGACAAAATCAGATCCATGTTGAATGTTCAAAATTGGTTAAATTATTAGTTTATTCAAAAAAATGTCAACAGCAAATCATGGCTAGCCACAGCACACAGCTTAGTTTCATAAACTCAAAACTACCCAGAAAATTGAAGACAATAATTATTTGGAAGCTTTTTTTCCTGAAACATAGCTGCAGGTTTTGAATCAAACAAAAATTTTTTATCTGGGGAATAAGTCAGGTCAACCAGAGTGGTGCCAAATGTTTCTTAGCTGCTTCCCAAGATGAGAATCAAAACAGCAACCACCTCCAGGATATGGGTACTGATGGAAAGAGATTGTGGATGCTCTACTGAATGCCTGAGTCAAGGGCAGAGATGTCATCTCCAAGGGGAATCTCCATGTAGGCATCTGCTATTGACCTCCAAGCCAAGGAAATAACACCAATTAAACAATGTTAAGAAAGCTTTGGGTCAACACTTTGGCTAGACACTTGTTGGAAGAACAATACAGCGGCCCACATGTTATCCATCAAGTTCTGAAGTATGTAGAGGACATATTTGGAATACAGATGGTTAGATGTGCCAGTCAAGGGTGAGGCACTGCTGGACTTGCTACTCACAAGCCAAGGAAACCTGGTTTGTAAAATCCCAAACAGTGATAGCCTTGGCTGCCATGATCACAGTAGTGGGATCCTGCTGAGCATGCTGAAGGTCAGTGTTAAAACAAACATTTTAGATTTGGAAGAACAAGCTTCACCATGCTCAGAGCCCATGGAAAGAGATGCCATGGAGGATAAAGAAGCTAGTGAGTGGTCAGAGTTCTTCACCAACACTCTCCTGGAAACACTAAACCAGTTCATCACCTTTAGGGTCAGGAAAGAGGCAGAGCAACAGACCTCCTTGGCTTGACTGTGAACCTCTGAATCTCCTCAGAGCCATTAGAGAAGTGTACCAGAGATGGAAAAGCAGAAAAATAAACATTCAGAGCTAAAAGGACATTGACAGGAACTACAGAGAACCTTAAGTTCAACAAGGACAAGGGTAAGATCTTGCCCTTGGCAAAACATAATCCAGGAGTACAGCACAGGCTGGGATAGACCTGCCTGAGGAACAGCTCTGTGGAAAGGAACAGCTCTGTGGAAAGGAATCTGGGGGGCCCTGGTGAACAAGCAGCTCCTGGTAAGTGAGCACTGTCCTGCTATGGCAAAGAAAGCCAATGGGATCATTGACATGATGGACTGCATTAACAAGGGCATCACCAGCAGAGATAAAATCATCACTATGTCACTCAGCACTTGTCAGGCCACAGCAGCAATACTGGGTTCTCTGTGTTCAGCTTTGGTCCCTGATATGCAAAAACCCCACAAAACCATGGGCAGGCCGGAAAGGGTCCAGAGAAAGGCCACAGGGATAATCAAAGGTCTGGGAAGCCTGACATGTGAGCAAAGGCAGAGAACTGGGTTGATTCAGCCTTGAAGAAAGAAGGCTTAAGGGAGCCTTTATCACCATATTCCAATTCTCAAAGGGTGGCCACAAAAAGAGACTCCCTTTTTACAAGCAGTCCCATGGAAAAGATGAGGCATCATGCATACAAATTACTTTGTGATATTCCAACTGGACACTGGAATAATGCCATTGGAACAAAATCCACAGGGAAGTGTTGGACTCCTCAGCATTGGACACTAGAAAGACATGGGTGGTCAAGGTGCTGGGCTACCTTGTCTATCTAGACCATGCTATTGACAGGACAGCTTGGACATTGTTGAGGTCCCCTCTAACCTGGTGTTCTATAATTCTATGATCATACTGATAAATTGGAAGTGTGTGGAATGTCTAAGTCTTTGATAGCAGCAGCTTCTAAAAAAAAACAGTAGCTTTTCCACATTAAGTAATATATTCTGTACTCCCCCTTCTTCCAAATATTAAACTGTGTCGATGCATTATTTGTTCTGCACAATGCAGAATGTGCCCAGTGATACAATGCAGAGACAGGCAGAGCTGATTGAAGATAGTGCCAGAACATCCTGTGTGGACAACACTCTATTGTCCAAGGGGAACCAGGGTACCATCAGTGCCATTCACACACAAGATATTTTTGTAGCTTAATTAAGAGGGGCAGGGGGGGGGAGGCTATCTAAAGTGATTTTATTTTTCTTGGAAAAGCTATTTCAGTTGTTAGCACATGTCTGGTATAAAACACAGTCCACAAAGCCACCATTCATTCAGATATATATAAATATACACACACACACTGACTAAAGCACCTTATGCTTAACAATGCTGTTTCTAGGGACATGGAATGAAAGTTCCAAGTTTTGTAGACATAAGTTTTGCAGACATAAGGCCACTTGCACTTTCTTTCACTGATGGAATTATACAGCATTATGTTCGTGCCGTGATGAAAGAATACTTCATAGACAAACTTCACCATTTTAAACTCCCCACAAGAAACAGCCGAAAACCAACTCCTGTCAAATAAAGCACTGTCCCTGTTAGGCCACTTAAGCATTATATTATCTGCCTGTCCTCTGTTGCCAGGCAATAATGCCATATAATGCAGAGACAGCTAAGCACACAACAACATTTTAAAAGTGAATACAACGACCTATGCAACAAAAAATATTTGGAGAAAGGTAGCTTAAAACCTCCAAAGATGCCTCCTTGTCCAAGTGGGAAAGCTACAATGGCAACAATTTCATTGGCACAGTAATTAAAGTGAAGTTAATCAACACAAGCATATGTGTCTCATCAGTTAGCAGCAGTCTGCTGTAGTTTAACTTACTGAAAGACAGCAAGCCATTGACCAGTGGCAGTATAATAGCCTCCTATAAAAAATAAGAATGGAGATGTTCAAGGAAATTTGGAACCTGTGAATAAGTTTCAGTGTGAGATAAAGGCATGAGACAATCTAAATTACTGAACACAGTGATTCATTATATGGTTTGGTTTGATCCAGACAAGCATTTCCAGGTTGTCAAATAAAATGTTTTAAAGTCCGTTGTACAAGACACTGTATCAAGTAACTAAATTAATTAGAAATAATCAAAATTGAACAAGAATGAAGATGTGACAACTTTTTAAAATTCTCTCCCCTACACATATAGGTAACAAGGCACATTAGGAGAAATATCTTCAACTACTTTATTATTCAATTTGACTTAAATACCTGAAATCAGTTTTCTCACAATTTAAGACAATGGGGAGAAGTTTCAATTGCTTGTTACAGATGCCATAATTTCACTGTCTACTAAAGTGCAATGGTTGTGTGCCAGAAAGTACAAGCAGAAAATAAAAGACAAAAATAAAACACAAAAAAGTTTTGAAGACATTCAACAACAGTGAGAGTATATGTATTCAGCCACATTATTCAAGCAATTTAAAGTAAAAATAACACTGAATGTTCATAAGCCTATATTTTAACTTGTTCCCTTCAAAGCCCATAACTTTATATGTTTTTCAAACAAGACTTTGATCCTTTTAAAGAAAACAAATAATATTAGCATTCCTAGTACTTAAAGAAATGTTTGTGGAATAAGATAAAGGCAGACAGATTAACTCATTATATTCTGAAGTACTAAGAAATGACTGGATTGCAAGTTACATTTTAAATGTATTCTTTTAGGTGTGCAGTAGGTGCCAGTGTTTGTGACAGTCCTGAAAGTCTTTTTGACATCATAACAGCAAAACCATTGAGTGATTTACTCCCTGCCATCATTAAGAGACAACTGCTGAAAAGCATTTAGTTGAGAAGAGATGTAAAAGATTCCTTATTCTTCACAGAACTTTATGCCCTTTAAATTTTGTATTTCATCATTAGACTTAAAACTTCTCTTTACTCCAAACACTCACATTTATGACATTTCACATGCACAACACCACTCAATCCCTTTTAAACTAGAAAAGCACAAACTACTCAAAGCTAAGTATTTGAAACTTCCAGGTATCTCAACCTTTCCAAAGATACAAAGTGTTCAGAAACAAGGTAGTAAATACATTAGTGCTGCCTCACTTACAAATTTTTGGAGTATGGTAACTATTTTATTACACTTACTGGTTTTGTTCAGTAGAAAACCAACCTATCATATTGTTACCCCCTCCATTTTCCTCATAGGTGTATTCTTTGAGAGTTTGTTATATTAGTGTGTTCCTTACAGAATGCATGTAGGGGTAAGAGTCCTACCAGTGCTTGATTAAATATAGGGAGTTTATTTGCAATGAGTACCCTTTTTCTGAGGTTTGCAGAAGGACTGGTAACCATCTGTACGATTAAGACAAAGTAATTTGTCAGGAAACCATCAGTTTAAGATTTGTTTGTGCATACACAACATCTTATACTTAGTAACCGGCTACAGTCTCCCTTAAACTCTAGATTTCTGACAGGCTAAAATCACAAAGAAATGTGCCAAAGAAGAAAACTGCCATAAGCCATTCTTCACATAGTGCTAATTGTATCAGAGTTGTTAAAGCTGTGGTTCTTAAACCCCATCAAAATTAATCTGCATTTTGAAACAGATCTAACAGTTGTGTTGAATGCCGAACAAGAATATTCAGGATTCAGAGAGATCCTTCTAATACACCAAAGTCAGCTATCTTGCCATTTCACCTGAATTCAAGGAGCATTGTGCACATTCACAGAATTCTCCAACATTCCAGAGCTTACCCATCCACCCGCTCAGAATTAAACCCCAAGTCTGGCACACGGAGCAGCTTTCAGGACGGCCCCTGTGTTTCACTCCGAGATGTAAAGGACAGTGATCCCACCACCAAGCACGGACCTGCCCGGCAGCTGCTCAGGTGCTCCATCTCTGCCTGGCACACAGGGATCCCCCTGGCCCCTGATGGAGGCACGTTAAGGCGCAGTGCAGGAGTGCAGCAGTTCCAACACTAGAGGACAGCCTGCTCATTTGACTGAGCCTCGAGATTTGTAGTGCACTTTCCACATAGCTTCCTTCCTCTTGCGCTCGAATTCGAGTTCATAAGCTCATGAATCCACTTTAAGGAAGCTCCTCTTCCGATTAAAGACGTTCTTCTCCCCTCTTTCGA
This sequence comes from Bombycilla garrulus, assembly GCA_013400315.1. NCBI lineage: Eukaryota > Metazoa > Chordata > Aves > Passeriformes > Bombycillidae > Bombycilla > Bombycilla garrulus. Next base: position 23,888 of record VXBU01014600.1, read on the forward strand.
CGCAAGTTTCAAAGTGTTGCAAGAATTCTTGAAAATGAGATAATTAATGTCAGTACTGTCTGTCCAACACCAAAGACAAGAGCTTCTAGGGGAGCCATATTCTTTCCTGCTACTCTGTAAATTCCAGCTACTGCAGCACCTAAGAATCACAAGGAAAACAATGATCAAATCACAGAAAAAGCCAAGGTTGAAATACATGACAAACAGAACATTACCAAACACTGTATTACTTCATGGCATTACACAATTACCAGCCTTGCTTGTATTTCTATAGTTATATATATCCCTCAGGAATGATTTTCCCAACTGAACCAGACCAACTTTTCCATCATCAGTTTGACTTGAGAAAATCAAATCTTTTAGTTTCCCTGTACACATCTTCAAATATTTCTTTTTAACATTTTTTCCAGTTTAAAAAGGTAGCAAGACAGTCCTCTAAAAAGTGACCAAGTCTGAAGAGTGGTTCAATATGTTTGTATAGGCAGGGAGAAGACAAGAACAATAAAGCTGCCAGTGTCAACAAAACAATTATAAACACACATTTACCAGTTTCATTTAATATTTCAGCTAAATAAATAAACTGGTCATAACATATGAGTTTATTTTGACTTAAACTACTGAATTCTTAACAATTGTTTAGCAAATCCAGCAAAACATGAAAAAGGTTGAAGTATAGCAGTGTTTTCCATAAATGTGTATGAGAGGAAATGTCTAACAAATAGAACTAGATTTTGAGCTATAACAATAAAGAAACCCCAAAAAACCCTCAAAAGATCATTTTTCTTGTACAGTTGTGTGCAAATTCACATTTGAAATATAATATCAAGAGGCCAGGATCAACAAAACTAAATTCAAAATTTAATTGTAGACCTTCAGTATGCATTGTCTCAAATGCTATCTTGTCATAATTAATTACCTTCAGAGATCACAGAGGCTTTTTCAGGCTCAAAGAGAACTGAAAAATCATCATAAGTTTTTTTAATAATAGGCAGGAGTTTAAAAAAATGGTGTTGTTTTTTTGCTTTTTTTTTTGTTTTGCACAGTCACTAACAGGAATAGTCTGCTGGAGTGATCAAAAATCCATTAGTGACACACAAATACACTGAGTCCTAACAGATTTTCTGAAAGTACAATCAGCATCTGAATCATCTGACATCTTCAAAAAGCAACACCTCTGCTTTACAATAGCTTTAGGAAGAGTAGAATCCACTAACGATTATGGCCATAACAGTATTTACAAACACTATTAACCATACTGTTAGGCATTTTTTGGGTGAATTTACTTTTATTGTTGGTTTGGGTTTTTTATAAAAAAAACCATACTCTGTAAAGTATATTTTGTCTGAAATATCTCACCAGAAGGCTAGCCTTATGGTATTACATTCAGCTACTTTTCATAAGCTTTTCCATTTGTTCCTTGGCTGGCTGCTGTCAAGAATTCAAAGACATCCTTTAGACTGAGCCCACTATGAACATTAAAATTATTTTTCATATTGAACTCGCAAAGAGAATTCAAATTGGTGAAAAATATATAGCAGAATTGTCACTACTAGATGAATAACCGAAATTTGGGGCTTTGAGAAAACACTGAGATACTCCGGGAAGTATCCAAAATAAAACAAAAAAAATTTGGTAATTTGCTAATTATGTATTATTACACAAATAACAGTGTGCAGTACAACCTGTAATGCATAACTCAGCACAGCTGGAACAGAGCCAGAAGTATGTATAACAGACTGCCAAAGAGGGAAATGAGAATATATCACCAAAAAGGAGTGTGCTGGGAAGAGGAGGAAGGACAGACACTTCAGGACCAAATACAGCTCAAGTCCCTGCCTTAAGCTGCCTGGTATTTATATATTCTTGTTTGGCTTGGTGGGATTTTTTTTAGTTGTTGTTGTGAGTTTGTTTGTTTATTTTTGTTACTTTTTTTTTGGGTTTTGGTTTTAGTTTTTTTGGTGTTAGTTTTTCTTTTTTACTGTATCACCTGCTGATTAGTAATTTTTCAATACCTTTTTTAATAACCCTTAATTTCCATGATTTTCATAGCTTAGAAACAGAGGACTCCTCTGCTTTTCTATATGCTGGTAAAAAGGTTCCAGAACATTACAAAGTTTGAAAGATCGCCCTGAGCAAAATTAAACTTACATTGTGCAATAGTTATGTTCCCTTCATTCTCCTACACAAACAATGCAGAAGACTGGAAATACAAAGTGGAAACTGAAGTCAGTTTGCTGTTTCAATTTCTTAAGCACTAGACCAGGCATATTCAAACAGCTGATATTAAAATTTGTATCTCCCAGTTTGCAACACAATAGCTATTAAAAATCCTCTTCAATATTTGATCACTATAATTTGCCTTCAAAAGCTCCCCACAGAATTTCCTTCCGTATCAAACAACTGAGTTCTGGCCAGAAACAAAAAACAGTTTAAGGTATAAGTACTTGCCTAAGTAAGTTGTAGTGCTCTGTGCAAAACCTTTGGGAACAGCATAACAAGTCTGCAGTCTGAACTTAGAGAAGTTCTCAGATGAATATATACACAAACAGGACTGCTTATCTGCTAAATGTTTTGACCTGCAAAAGTGGATGCCAAAAATACAACTGTGTTGCTCCTCTTTTTATGCAAAGATAAAAGACACGAAGTACTTTCATTTGAGGGACACTGACCCTGAAACCTCTCCACCACAGAAAACTGTGAAAGTCTCTGCTTGGATCTTTCAACACCACATTTCCTAATTTCAGTTCTTCAGAAATGCTCATGCATGGCTGACCTTGTAACAGGCCACTGCTATTTTAATCCTAAAACAAAAATCAGCATAGCATATAACATAAGGCACTCAACTAGATCCAACTTATCTTAGCAAAAAAAAAAAACCAACTCCCCCTGCCCCATGCAAAAACCCGACAAAAAATAGTTATACTGAACTATACTGTGTTAAATGGTAGGAATTCTAAGCTGAGAAATCTGTAGCACTTAAAACAACCTTTTGAGGAAGGTCTTACTGAAACTTCTTGTGACATTTACATTTTTATTTAACCTTGAAAAACAATAGTCAGGAAGATCTTTCAGCAACAATAAGAAGTAATCTGTTACAAATCCTCTATAAATGTGTCCAAAGCTGATAGTGATACCACTATTCTGATAACCTGGGTGGAACACAGGAAAACCAAAATGAAAGGTAGGAAGTTTTGCCTTCAGACTATATGGTGGTTGCTAGATTTATGGTTCCTTACCTTCAGAGACCTTTCAAGTTAGGCAATCTTTTCTGCAACACTGAAGTTTTTGGGGCAGAAACTACTGCTCAGTTAACATAGGCACCATTCAACACATGGGTTTTAATGCTGAGAACTCCTTACCAGCACTGTTTCAGACAAGCATGCACTTCTTTCCTAAAAAAATAGCATTGACTATTTTTTTTCCACCCCAACAGAAAACTCAGCATGCTCCTACTTGCCTGGGAAAGCTACCATAGTCTATTTATAAATTTGATAAACAGAGCTGGAGATGATAAAACCAAAAAATTAATAAAGTGTCCTACAGGTTTTATGGTCCATATTTCAGCGCTGACACAGATAACAGAATTTCTTGGGAAAGATGGAAAAGCAGCATCTGATATCAATAACTCTAGAGGAAGACAGATGAGCAGCATTTCCTCAAAACAGAAGTCACTCTATAACTATCGCAGAATCCTTAACAAACAATTAAAAATTAACTAAGAAAAGCAGCTTTTTTATTTTTTAAAGTTAGATGTACAATAAGAAAGAAAAAAACCCCAAACCAACAAAAAAAAACAAAACAAAAAAAAAAAAAAAAAAAAAAAAAAAACCAAAAAAAAAAAAACAAAAAAAACCCCAACCAAAAAAAAAAACACCCCACACCAAACAAGAACAAAAGGCAGACTTACTGGTTATCATTGCTCCAGTTACAGAACCCAGAAATCCAATGCTGACCACAATCACAGAGATCAGCCTCCCCTGCCTATGCCTCTGCAGCATCACAAACATTAATACTCCCACAGCACCATGGACAAAGAGAGAGGAGAAGAGAGCCCAGAGGAAAACCCAGTACCACATCTCTGAAAGAAAGCAGGCAAATAAAGGGTTAATAATTTTTAGACAAGAACTTTATAAATAAGAAACTTTAAAATATTGCAAACAATCAACAGTAAGAGAAAAGCAAAACTGATTTCCATCTTAAAAGTAATACATGTGACACCATCAGCACATGCTCAAGACTCTTTCCCTTTCCTCATTTCAACAGTCTGTCATAAAGGATTAGCTGTATTATGTTAAAAATTATAAAAAGGATTCTGGCAAAAATCTCAATTCTGATGTACTTTTACAAGTAGCCATAATTCCTTTAATGGCTTCTTTAAATAGTGTTGATTGCAATTTCTAAGTAGGCATTGTAACTCCTTCTGTAGAATAAAATATTCTCTGACACAAAGACTGAAGGAGGAAAAAATCAAGAACTGTTTTGGGGTTTGTTTGGGTCATGAGTTTTTATTTTAGAGCAAGTGTGGATCTTTTGTTGTTTCCCAACCCCCCCATCCCCACAAATAAGAGACAGCATCAGGTAACATCAGATGGGAGATGTGAAATTAAAGACTTTAGTTTATCTACTGCCAGGAGCTGTAATAGAGTGTCCCATCAAACTAGCTTCAAAGCTGCAAAGAAAAACACTACAATTTTAACAAGAAATTTTAACATATCTAACTCCTTGCTTCTAATTGCTCAGTACAGAACTTCAGAGAGAGGTAGTGACTATCATTTAAATCACTAAAAAGGGCATCAGATCATGAGAATGTTTGGAGCACAAACATTTCTTTGACAAATGGCAGACATGATGAGCACCTTCAAATAAAAGAGCTGGAACCATCAATAGAGCTACTCAGTAACTCAAGAACCTTTCTCACTTGGTGTGAACTTCCTAAAAACATCCTATAAATCAAAAGGGTGAGTAAATAAAAGAAAAATGCCCTTTTAAGTCAACTACAGTAGGTGTGTATCATTACAGAACTTAGCAAATTATGGTACATATTCCATAATCCCATGACACTGCCATTAATTCAGTTTTTGCTGCAGTTCCCCTTCAAAAATAGAACAAAACAAAAAAAAAAAACCAAACCCAGCTTCCTTACAAAAACAAGATACTTACTGCTTATGAGACAAGCCTGTACTAATATAGCTTGACTCATATAAACTATTTGAGAAAAAAATACAACCCAATTAGCTAACGTAAAAAATACTGAGCAGCACAAAACACACTGTGAAAAGATGCTGAGAAAGAATTGTTCCTACACAATAACCCCAGCCCTGGGAGTCCATAATCAGTAGGATATCTATATAGATAGCACAGATACAGAGTTTAAGCTTTTTTTTTTTTTTTTTTAGCGGTATNTTTTTTTTAGCGGTACTTTAGGAGTAGCTCAACCCTTCCCCTTTCACACAGGCATAAATGGGAACACGATGCCTACCCAAGGACATGTAACTCCTCTAAATCATGACAGCCAAAAGGCTCTTTTAAGAGGGCAGCAAGGAAAGTGGCAGGCAAATCTACATCCAATTAATACTTCAACTGTAGTTCAAGGTGCAACTTTTCCTTCTGAGTGCCTGGATACATGCAGCCACATCCTGAGGGTGGCTGGGAGCAGCTCTCCTGAGATCCTCCATCCCTTCACCCCTGGCCCCAAAATGGGTCTCAAAACCTTTGGCAAGAGGATAATGATCATGGTACTATTCCACTAAATGAATGTCTCATCATTCTCAGAAGCTACTGTGACAGAACAGTGGCAGGAGTGTCAAGTAGTCACTCCACAAACCCCCTCATTAAAATTAAGCAAGACTGACTGACCTAATCTGTGGGAGGGGAACCTCTCCTGCTGTCCTAACAGGCCTTGTCCACTACTAGCACAGCCTGGGTGTTTCCATTGTTTTATCCAAGTGGAAGCACATAAACAGGAGGATTAACCAAAGATCTACCAATACAGAACACAGCAGCCCTGCCAGACCTACAGTTTGACAACAGGGAAATAAACCTTAGGATATATTAATCCATGGGGACCAAGAAAGTCTGTGGGAATCTGACACTGTCATACCCCAAAATTTCTACAGGATTTGTTAGGCACTGCATCACCTTTTAGGAAATTGGTGCTTGTAGCATTGTCAACCTTTATCAGGTAGAAAAGACAAATGACTTCCAGTCTTAGGAAAACTCACTAGGATGACTGTATTTTTAGAAGAAAATGAAAGCTTATGGGAAGGCTAACTACTCCCCTGTAACTAAGAAACCAAAAATATTTACAAACTCTTACACAACAAAATAGCTCCACAGTGAGCAACTACCTTTGCTCTTATTTACGTTCCAAATAAGGCTCAAGGAAAATTAACATCACCCCTCACTTTATATTTAGGGCAGGAGGCTTGAAAATAGAACCAGCATCAAAATGTCCTGTTGGCTAAAGAAATATAAACTGAAGTTTTGCTACACACTTTCTCCTCCTACTCCTTAAAAGCAGCAAGCATATTGAAAAGGAAAATTAGGGAACATTCAGAAATACTCCTTGTTTGACACAAAAGCAGCTGGAGCTTTGTTAAACTATGATCTCCCTTCATTGAGGTGTTAAGAGCTGAAACAGGACAAATCACTTCCAAGCACCTTCGCCAGGAAAGGCTGGAACTTATGCTTTCTTATCCTCCTTTGTTTATTCTTTCTATGCCTGCTAGTTCAACACAGCCATTTATTTACTTCTTCTCGTAGGGTGACTGATGAAGCCAACCAAGTCAGTTGTTCAACATGATCAAGGTAAGGAGAGAGAGAAAACCTTTCAAATAAATTGGAGGAGAGCTTAAGCTCCATTCACCTAGAGGACAATGTAGACACTCTTACCCTGACATGGTGAGGGCAGAGAATTATTCATGTTCTGTAAAATTCAGTATCATGTAATCCCTGAACCATGAAGAGAGACGACTCTCAAAAACAGTATGTGAGAGTAACACTGAAAGACACAAAGAATGGGTGGGGAATAACACTGAGAGGTGCCACTGAAAAAACAGAGAATGTGGACCTCTGAGCACAAATGGTCAGGACTTCACTGGCTCAAACATGACTGAGTAGTTTGACTGCTAAATTGACTCGCAATATTCCTAAGGAAGAGGAAGCGAGACTGAAGTGTCTCATTTATGTCCTATACACTGATTGATCCTTTAAGCAGCATAAATTTATGTATTGCTACCCTGACAAAAAAAGCACACTCCAATTTCAGCCTTTGTGCAGCTATTTTAATTAGCTGGCTCTTCTGACAACATGAGCTGCACAAATAGAGTACTGTGCTGTCATGGAGCTAATGATTTACCTATACCTGTCAGAGAGATTCAAATATTCACCTACCCGCAGTTTATTTAGTCATGCCCTCAAAGAGCATCCCTAAAGAGACATGAATAGTATAAAATTTAAAAAAACCCCAACAAAACACTTGCAACTTCTTCTGCTTGACCCTAAGAGAATTCCACAGTTTAGTTCTAGTGTATCCAAATTACTTAAACTCACCAAAATACAACACAGGTGTATCAAAACTCCACAGTTCCTAGAGAAATATAGGAACTAGGGAAGGCCCAGTAGTTTACAAGCACAGTAACATTCAGTATATTGCAAAGATTTCACAGCTCTTCTAAAAAGAACAATTGAGATACCTTTTTCATGTTCAAAATTCTTAATGCTTAAACTGAAAAGATGATTTAAAACAGTGCTTATGTTCATTTCCTCTGGTTTGCCTTAGTTGGGTTTTTTTTTTCCTACCAGAAAAGCTGCAAGGCTCAAACACCTCATAATTAATACCCAATCACACCAGTTTTGGAGTGCTTTGCTAATTTTGGTACTTATACATATATCAGATAGATATCGTGCATACATAATGCTTATGTACTACAGATACACATTATACCTATATTAGTGTAAGCATACACAACATTAAAGATTAGGAAAAGACTTAGTAAAGCATGTTATTGTTTAGAATAACATTCATATCACTTCCATCTTATCAAGACTTGAAGTTGCACTCCATCAACAGCTTCATCCTACACAAGGAAAGTAGATAAATAACATTTTCAAATATTATCTATACATATATCTATCAATATGCTTTCCTACTGCCACTCAGCTTCAGTAAATATGGAGTATTTTCTTAGTCCCTCATCTTCAGCACTTTTCCTCTAGTTCTAAACTCGTTTTTCCAGACGAATAATGATTGCCTATAGCATGTCATAAATCAAAAGTGATTACTCCAAAATAAAGTCTCTCTCTCCATATTCTAAGCCTAGACTACTACTATTAGCTACTGAGGTAAGTCAAGCAAGAAGCACATGTATTAAGAATACAAAAATACAAATTTAAGTCAACAAGGTAGCACACATCAAATTTAGAATTAGAAAAACCAGTAATTTACATTCCTGTAGGTTATAAACTCAAAGCACTCAGATGAAGTGACACCATATGATACCCGCAAATGTAACTCTGCTCCTTACATGCTACATTTTTTTCTTCAGCACCAGGTCCTGTCCTTAATTATTGTATTAACTGGAACCTTCAAAGTTATTAACAATACATTCAAATTGTTGTTTGGAAATGCTAACATGTTTGCTGCATTAAGTGAGAAAAAAGCACTTCACTGAAGAGCATTTAAAACTCAAATTACAGACCAGTCCTCTCAAGTAACAGCATAGGGGGCAAAGAAAATCCAGATAATCTGGGACAAATGAGCACAAGATGGAACTTAAAAGCTTCTATTAGCAGAAATACTGCCAAGTCCTTTATTGTGGAAGAAGCCTTTAAACAATTTTTATTTTACTGGATACTAATAATGGGATTTTTTTCTCCTTTTTCAGTTCCAATTCAGCTGCTATCTGATTTGTCCTAGCAAACCCTGATATAGCACTAACTCTAAAACACAACCAGTTCATATAAAGGAGGTGTTATTGGGATTTGCTGGAGGATGTAACAAAGAGTAAGGTAAAAGCCACCCCACCTCTCTGATGATTCCTAAAGCCTTACTTCCACCTCCCAAGAGAGGTCAGGAAGACGGGAAGCAAACACAGCCTGCTGATGGGCCTATGTTCAGCTAAAAGGAGCAACAGCAGCACTTTGAGCTGTTACCAGGTGTGAGGTGTATGTGGCAGCAATGAATTTGTCTGTGGTCTCCTGGCCACAAACGAAAGACAGGATTTCCTTTTTTTTTATGTTGAACCCGAGCCACATATACGGTATAAAAATAATCTTTCAGTTTCTCACTGACAGGAAAAAAAAAACCCACCAAAACTAAGATATTAGGGTATGAAGCATCCCTGGCTTAGGCTGGAGTTCATATCAGAAACCTGTTGAAAATTTCCAAAAATTAACGTATTTTTAAGAAGGAGGCTGATAAAATTTTGCAACACGTTTGTGAAAACATAACCAATATAATGTATATGAAGGAGATACATCTTTACTTGTGAAACTTATAAGTCCATTCCACACCACAACTTTAAGCCCAAAAGTAGACATGAGCAGTCTTGAATATTCATAGAATACCATATTCAGTGGTATATTAATTATTTTATTTTCCCAATATTCTGGAAATGTTTCTCCTTATACCTAAGGCGCAAAAGGGAATGGATTAAATAGTGAAAGAAGAGAAACTCATTCACAAACCTATTTTCCTAGCAGGGAAAAGAATAGAATTTCTGGTTCTGAATAAAGTTAACTTTGATAAGTAGTGCGGAAGGGCTTATGTAAGTAGTTCAGCCTTTTGTTAATATCAATGTTTATATTAACATCTATTTTATCCTATAGAAAAGATTTTTAAGCTTTGATCTGTTGACAGTCCACAAGAACATTCAGCTCAACAGGTTATAGCTGTAAGAGCAGCCTGCATTTAAGCACCAATTTAGAAACTGCAACGACAACTAGCAGTGACACATTCTCCAACAATACTATGATGGATAATAAAATTATTTTTCATATTTTTAAGTTAAAAAGAAAAAACATTCCACATTAAAAATACCTTATGCAAGCCCTTATTGCAAAAGCCCTGAGAAACAAGTTGATTTTAACTCTGGGCACTGAATTTCATAGAAACGCCCATGCTGCATAATGATCTAATAAGAAAAACTTTATAGAGGATGTCTGGCACAAAGCAAAGTGAAATCCATTGTGAACTTTTTCCTTTAGGAGTACAAGTTTTTAAAGCAGGTATGCTAAAGTAACTACTCAGGAAGTGAGCTGTATTTAGTGTATCACCACACTAATACTAACTGGAAACTTTAGTCATCAGACACACACTACAAAGTTCACAGATATGAGAAATATGAAAGGGTTAATATTTTTTATTACACTAAGAGGCATCCTGAAAGTTAAAGGAACAAGAAAGATGATCACTTTCTATTTGCTACAGCTTCAACTTCAGCTACACTTCTATTTCCATCGCACTTCTTCCACCTTCAAAAGATTAAAAAAAAAAACAGAATACATCAATTAACCATTACTGTCAAGTACAAAAAGATGACATAATACTCTTTCATAAATACTAGGATATTTCCATAACTGTCTAAAACCTATCCTTACTCAACATTTTCCACTAATCTGTCACCACCTAACACACCCCTACAACTGAGAACAAAGAACTTACTCAGTTACACCTCTGCTATTGACACCCAATCCCTGCTTCCCTATTCAGGGCTGGAAGCTTATGCTTTTCTTCACACGTGGACAGAATAAGAGCAGATACCCCTCTCCACTGTATGCCTTAGGTCTCACAGTAATCCACACTCATTTTTTACCCTGAGCAGAAAAAAGCCAGGTCTTGCCAGAAGACAGCCAAAGCTCCCCTCTCCTAACAGAGGGTGAGGACCTGACTCTGGTTCACAGAATTTTTTCGTAACAGCTGAGTCTTTAAGAATCCCAGATGCTTAAGATTACAGTTACTTGCCAGAAAACAACTGGCACTTCATTCACTCCCTCAGGTCTCGTTGTCCCCAGTTATATTCAGGGGTAGTGGGGGAAATCTCTGATTCTCCACATTCAATTTTATGGTCCTCTAGTTGGTTTTTTTATAGCTCTCTGTCAAATGCCAATGAGCATATATCCACAAGGGGAAAAAATAAAACAGAAAACCAACCACCTCCACAAACATACTCCAGCCTTCCATACATATTTAAACACTCTCACACACTTTCTACAATCCTTCACTATGCACAGGTACCCATCACTTCACTCGCATACACACACCCTGTGCCGCCAGCCCGATTTTATTATACATGGGCATGGAAAAGTGAGCGAGCACATCCCGCACGCTCACGTCCTTTGCACGGGCAGGCATCCCATACAGTGGGCACACACCCCAGCCCCAGCAGCACCTCACACAGACCCCTCCCGATTCCCTAGAGCCCACAGCAGGCAGTCACTCACACACATACACACACGCACGATATACCTGCTCGCAGAACACGCATGCAGGCACCCGGAGAGACTCGGGAACACCAACACCAGCCCTCCCTACGCGCAGCGCACACGGAGACCACGGCCAGCCCGCCGCCCTCCATTGTGCTCAGCCCCGGAGCGCAGCCCCGCACCCGCACGGCCCCGCGCTGCCCCGTTACCCGTGAGGCTGCGGAGGACCGTGCCGTGAGCCCACAGGCTCAGCACTTGCTGCACCGACAGGTTGATCATGGAGTTGTNGGGGAGCCGGGCGGTCTCGGGGGAGGAGGGGAGCCGGCCGCCGGCGCTTCCCCGCCGCTCAGGGGCAGGGCCGGGCGGCGGAGCCCATCACCATCAGCATCACCATCATNAAGTACAAAAAGATGACATAATACTCTTTCATAAATACTAGGATATTTCCATAACTGTCTAAAACCTATCCTTACTCAACATTTTCCACTAATCTGTCACCACCTAACACACCCCTACAACTGAGAACAAAGAACTTACTCAGTTACACCTCTGCTATTGACACCCAATCCCTGCTTCCCTATTCAGGGCTGGAAGCTTATGCTTTTCTTCACACGTGGACAGAATAAGAGCAGATACCCCTCTCCACTGTATGCCTTAGGTCTCACAGTAATCCACACTCATTTTTTACCCTGAGCAGAAAAAAGCCAGGTCTTGCCAGAAGACAGCCAAAGCTCCCCTCTCCTAACAGAGGGTGAGGACCTGACTCTGGTTCACAGAATTTTTTCGTAACAGCTGAGTCTTTAAGAATCCCAGATGCTTAAGATTACAGTTACTTGCCAGAAAACAACTGGCACTTCATTCACTCCCTCAGGTCTCGTTGTCCCCAGTTATATTCAGGGGTAGTGGGGGAAATCTCTGATTCTCCACATTCAATTTTATGGTCCTCTAGTTGGTTTTTTTATAGCTCTCTGTCAAATGCCAATGAGCATATATCCACAAGGGGAAAAAATAAAACAGAAAACCAACCACCTCCACAAACATACTCCAGCCTTCCATACATATTTAAACACTCTCACACACTTTCTACAATCCTTCACTATGCACAGGTACCCATCACTTCACTCGCATACACACACCCTGTGCCGCCAGCCCGATTTTATTATACATGGGCATGGAAAAGTGAGCGAGCACATCCCGCACGCTCACGTCCTTTGCACGGGCAGGCATCCCATACAGTGGGCACACACCCCAGCCCCAGCAGCACCTCACACAGACCCCTCCCGATTCCCTAGAGCCCACAGCAGGCAGTCACTCACACACATACACACACGCACGATATACCTGCTCGCAGAACACGCATGCAGGCACCCGGAGAGACTCGGGAACACCAACACCAGCCCTCCCTACGCGCAGCGCACACGGAGACCACGGCCAGCCCGCCGCCCTCCATTGTGCTCAGCCCCGGAGCGCAGCCCCGCACCCGCACGGCCCCGCGCTGCCCCGTTACCCGTGAGGCTGCGGAGGACCGTGCCGTGAGCCCACAGGCTCAGCACTTGCTGCACCGACAGGTTGATCATGGAGTTGTCCCCCGCTTCCACCTTCATGGTGCCGCCGCCGGGCGGGGTCCGACAGCCGCCGGACCGCGCGGCGGGAGGGAGACGCCGGCGGCGAGCAGCGAGAGGGCGGGGAGGCGGCCAAGGGAGCTCCGCGCCGCGGTGGAGACATCGAGGACCGAGCGGGGGAGGCGGCGGCCGGGGGGAGCCGGGCTGTCTCGGGGGAGGAGG
>VXBU01014600.1:37971-53652 GCA_013400315.1 Bombycilla garrulus
CGGAGGGAGCGGAGGGCAGCCCCGCGCAGGCGCAGCGGGAGGAGCCCTCGCCCCCCCGGCTCCTCCCACCGAACGGAGACCCAGAATTGGGAATCGCAGTTTGACTCAGAGAGAGCGGGAAAGGCTGGGGGTGTCGTGGACGCCCAAAGAAACTTGCCTTAGCAAGAAGTGTGTTGAATGAAATCTGTATACACATACGTGTAGATTTAAAGGGGAAAATAAAGTGGTAACACTCCACGGTATTAAAGCTGGTATTTGAGTTAATGCTGCTGAGTGCGTTTGAACATCGGAGAAGAGCGAAATGCGGAATCTGAATTGTGATGAGAGCAGTGTTTTCACCTCGCTGCTCACCGCCTTAGCGCACGGAGCTCCAGAGAGTGCGGGCGGACGCACCTCGGCGGGATCTGGGGACACAGCCCCGGGACAACAGGACGGGACAGGGCCAAGGAAGCGCTGCGCACAGCGCGGATGCCGCTCGGGAGTGCCCGGGCTCAGGTGACAGCATGGGTGGCAGCGGAGGAGCTGTCACCCCGAGCTGCCATCCCGAGCTATCATCCCGAGGCAACATCCAGGCAACGCTGCGTGACGTCCCTGACTGTCCCTTTGAACCTCGTAGCTCCACTGTCACTGTGGCCGCAGATTACAGCCACCGAAAGTTAGAAAACGTCAGAAATCGTGAGCAAATCTTTATTCTGAGCCTTTGCTTTCTTTATGTAATAAAGGAACAGAGTCTTTAAGCTGGATGCGGCCTCTTTCGAAGCACGGGATGCACGGTAGTTACCGATGTAAAAGCCAGCAATCACCCCCCATTCATTCTTAAATAAGCATCCCTAGGCCACATTTAGCGCACACACTTCCTCGCTGGCATTTCTTCAACAGTGCTTGCTACAGTAATTCGTAAACATCATTTTATGTCAGCATCCTTTGATGGAAAGGGTTGAAGAGGTAAAGCAACTCATAATAAAATTTGCAATTTATAGGTGAAGAGCCACAATGAAAAGATAAATCAACTAATATCCTGCTTGGTGCCAATGACCCAATTTTTTCAGATAGATTTTTACAGGGTGTCTGGCTCAGGGGAGTGCTCCCAAAGCCTTTGCAGCTGACAGTGCTTAGCATTTCTGCAAGTAGATATCAAGCCAGGCAATGAGAAACTCACCGGGAACAGCTCTCTAGGGGGCTCTGGGTTTCACTGATTAAGCATGGGATCACTGATGGAGAAAGAACTCAGCTGCTGGGCCCAGCCCCTGTTCCATGATCAAGGGAACGTTCCTCTCTTTTCCTCTTCTTGTAATCCCACCACTTTACAGCTGTATAATTCAGGCCTTACAGAAAACAATTCCCTTCATTATACAGTAGTGATTCATTTTTAGGGTAGAATTGTTCCATATTGGAGTAGGGCTCAGTGAGAAAATAGCATATAATTTAAGTTTGAATGTGAAACATACAATGAATTGTTTAGGAATAGTGTTTCTGGTTTATTCTTTTTAACTCCTGCATGCCAAACTTCGATAAAACAAACATTTTTAAATGTCCTTAAAAAAAATCCCCACCCCTAAATTCATTTTTGTCATAGATCAATGCTGCAAGGACAAGGTACACTCTGCAGGACATTGTGGTGTAATCAAACTTACAGTAAAAAGGAAGACTACTTTTGGAGACCATTTTATCTCATAGATCTCCTATGACAACCTACTTAGGGATGTCAGCAAGGCTATCTGATAGGACAGGAGCATGCATGGGAACATGCATGTATCTGCAAACAGTGCTGCATTGGTACCTGATGATCTTTCAACCTGCACACAGATGATTTTTTTGTGTTCCATACAAGGGAGAATGCATGGGGAATTACTGGATTTGAACCACTCGTGTCTAGAACTTGCTAAAACACTTTCCTCAGGGTTTTACAGTGGAAGTGCAGGGAACACATTCACGAAGAAGTTGAGTGAGTATCTCTGTAGTCTGCAGACTCTTGCAATATTTTCTCAGGACCATTCTTCAAGATTTTGTACATGCTCTCTCCTTAGAGACAGAGATTTGGAAACCTGTCTAGCCCCCCGCAGGGAGGGCTGATCATTCTGCAGCAGTGCAGGGACAGCAGGAACACAGAGCTGCTCCTCTAAGTTCTACAAGAACAAACCAGCTTTCTTCCCAAGAGAGATCCACCAAAACCACAGTCCAGCTTCCACTGAAACTCCATCTAAGAGGTTAAAAATGGTTATCAAACCTCAGGCATGCAACATCTAAATTAACATTTTCTATCAAAAACCTCCAACACACTTGGACAGTGTACAAGTGATAAAGGAACAGAGACTTATGTAAAAGGAGTCATAATTCATATAATTTATTCAACTTAATCCTCAGTCCATCATCCAGAGGGTGAGCTGGATACAAATTTGAATACAAATTCATCATGTGAAAACAAGCCTAACTGGATCATTCAGGAAAATATTGCTAAAGTACTGACTTTTAAGAAAAAAAAAAAAAGAGGTGATACATGGCAGTGACATTTCCCAGTAGCACAACACTGGGAGGAGGACATTCTGGAGGAACAGAGTGCCTTGAGTGAGGCAGCAGAACCAACCAAAATTCACTCTTCCAAACTGTAGCTTCGTAGGAGCAGGGAATTGCAGCCAACTCTGTCCTCAGCAAGATCTCCCAGAGGGATGGTGCTGCCACAGAAGCCCGAAGTGTATCAGCTGCCTGCAGGGATTGTTTTGAGCTATGTAGGCAGCCATGTACAGAGCCACAGTGATGATGGCAAGGGGCTCCCAGCAGGGCTTAGGTTGCTGCTGAAACTGTGACTCAGGGGAAGAATAAACCACAGCTGTTTGAGCAAGGCAAGCAAAGGTGGTGAGGACTGAAAAGATCTCAGGGAGGAGAAATCACAATGGGCAGCACTGTCCTGATAATTAAAACAGGAAGGAAAGAAAGAAGAAAAATTTTAAAAACCTAAGAATTTCATCAGATAAGGTAGTTCCTTAAATTATTAATGGTTTAAAAAAGAGAAGTACCCCTTTTGCAAAGGACTGGTAAAACCACTTCTGCTGTGGCACCTTGAGTGTGGGTAGGACAGGGACAGCAGAGAATGTGGGGATGGATGAAGGAGGGTGACTGTAGCAGAGAGGGTTTGGAGGGCTTGGTGGGGTGGCAGAGGGAGAGCTGGCAGGCTGGGCCATGACCAGCTCTGATAACCTTCTGCAGAGCAGGGAGCAGGAGAAGGCTTGGAACTGCAGGGAAAACAGCAGGGGAGGGGATACAATTTGACAAAGTAACCTTCATAATTTGTGCACAAATCCCAGGCTTCCACTCCTGTGTGGTATTCCAGAGGCCAGGACACAATTTACATGGTGTGCCTGACAGCTGGCCCTGAGCCACCACAAACGCCTGAGAGACTCCAGGCATCCTTCACACATCCAAACCCGCCCGTGAAAGGGTCCATGGGGAACACCTGAAAACTTATACAGGGGCTGATCTTCATCCCAGATGAGCTCATTTTCTTTCCCCCATTCCCCTATTCCCTCACAGCTCACAGCTGGTGGGTTTGGGAGCTTCCCCATGCTGCGTGCATGAAAAGCACTACAAGGAGCTGCTTGTAAACTCTGACTTCAGCCAAAGGAAATTAGTTTTACAGGTGGAAAAGTAGGGTCAGCTTAGTTTCTCTGCCGTGCAAAAGATCAGAATACGTCTCCATAAGTTGCTATTAACTTCTGGTATTGTTTTCAGAAGCTGAAGAAATAATGATAAATTTCATTGGAGAGTCCTTGGCTGAATAGTTTTCCAAGTGGAAAGGTAATGCTGTTCAAAATGAATTGATTTCTTAAGTCACATCTTTCTAGAGAAACAGACAAGACTGAATATGGTCTATTGCCATGCTCTGAAACGAATATTTAATTTTCCATAGTGAATACAACTTTTCATCATAGTAAAACATCAAAATCCAAATAGCAAACCCTTTTGGTCCCCTTGAAGAACAGAATTCTCACTTGAGATTTTCTAGCCAGAGCTGGCCATGTAGATTGACTGGCAGTGCAGTTAAAGATGTGCTTTAACTAAATGGATAACCCCAGCACTGCTCATATATGCAGACACTTTTCCCTCATTTCAAAGGGGTTTTTTGGCCTTTGACCCAAGTCACTGACAAGACATTACAAATTCAGATAATAAATTAATACCTCTGACGTTAGCTGTAGATTTCTTCCCACTTGCCCCTTTTCTAGACCACCGCCGATTTATGCACAGCAGATACTACTTTGTCAGAAGAACTGGCAGTCACAGCTAGTTGTGAATTGAGAAGTGGGTCTTTCAGAGATCCTCGGCCTCTTAATCTCAGCTCTTAAAAGGCCGAAACACGATCTCAGCCGCTAACCGCGATGACGGATGAACCTGCCTGGACAGCCGAGTAGGAGAGGAAGGAAGTAAGGCGATACCACGGGCTAAATACCGCAACTCTCCCCAGCATGAAAGCAGCTCCACGGGTTGATCTAAGCCATCAAAAATCATCCGGAATCGGCTGCCAGGGCGGCAGAGGGAGGCAGAGGTGCACGGGAGACTTTCCCCGCGCACCGGCAGATGGAGCGTTGCGGTACCGGCACTGCCCCGCGCCGCCGGCTGCGACCGGCAGCTCAAGGGCTTCGGTGGCAACGCTAGTGCAAGAAAATACCTGAGGATACTTAGAAACTTCAGTTAGAATTACTTCCTTTTTTTAATTAAAGCTATGGAGAGGAAAAAAAAAATACAAAAAAAACCCCCAAAACAACCCACCAAAAACTCTGCTTAGTCAGTTTGGAGAATATACCTCTGTAAAATACATGGTAGCCACATCAGGTTTCTCATATACTTAGGTCATTAGCTAGCAAGAATATGGTCAAGCTATTATTTTTTAAATATCCTATTTTTAGACTGTATTGGAGTTTCTGGAAGTCTGATAGAGGAACCCATTCCTTCATTAAACTAATTTTTGTTTAACCCTCACATATGCATTCCATAGTCCAGACAGTACGCAGGCATTTAAGCTTAGCTTCTACACACAGCCCTAAGCTCTGGCTCATCTCATTTGCAATACGTTTACATTTTTTCTCTGATTCAGAATTGAAGAAAACTCAGCTTAAAAATATCCGAGTTTTGTTGAAATACCTGTAACTACAAGCTTCCCAATTAAAGCCATATCTGCTCGTGTTTATCTATGATCTATTGCACCCTCACACTGAGCTCCTCCCCTCCCCTCTTTTGCCTCTCAGTCGACGTGTTCTTGAGCAGGCAGGAGGGGGCACATCAGCATCACAGAGCAGGACATTTCCTCAAAACTTCTAGTTTTCTCCCTCTATAGCTTTTCAATACCACAAACCTGCAAAAACACAACTATTTCAATATCCAAGCAGGTCCTTCTCTCGCTGACCCAGCATCCTCTAACGTAACCTGGAAATAACTAATTGATTTCAGTGGACTCCAGTTCTGAATGGTAGAATTATCTGATCTTATCGTGTCTTCTTTTCATCTGACAACTGTAATTATGTTTAGCAGAACTGTTACAGGTGTTTCTAGAGATTCAGCTGCCGTAGGGCAGAAACAATTCTGTTCTGCCAGTAAGTGCCACGTATTTTTATTCCTCTTTAGTGTAGGCCAGTTCTAACAGGCCTTACCCACTTATTTCATTATCCCAGCATGTTTGCAGCACTGATTTATGTAGCCTAACTGTCCATTTTATCAATACAGTCTACTTCAGAGAATGTCTTAGAGGGAATCTCCTTCAGTTTTTTAAAGAAACACCTGTGTTTCAACATTTTTTAAATCTGGTGGTTCCTTCAGCCCTACCACAATCCCATGAATTTAAAAATCTGACTCTTGGTTTTAATTCACGGGTTAATTTGAAATTTTGGCACCACCACAAGCATACTTAAGTTCTGGCCACTGAGAGATTCTTATCTGTATTCCTGGAATTTTCAAACTATTTTAACAAGTCTTTGAATTCCTGTCATCCCCTTTAGATTTCCCTCTCCTAGTTCAGAGTTCAAGCTGATAATATAAATATGTCACAGAACTATGCTTTCAAAAACACCTCCCTCTGCAGTGCTGAGCAAAACTCAAGGTAGACATAAAGACAAAAAAAACTCGGCTCATTCCTACAGCAAGGGAATTCCATTGCTAGAAAAGAAAACCCAAATCATGTAGAACTATGGGTAATTGTAACAGTTTTGGGTCAGGTCTTGATACTTCATAAAATTCTGCATGTATGATTCAACATGACACCGAAGATGTTCTTCTTGTTTGTAGCTGCTTTGAATACAGCTTGACTCTTCAGTAACACTAGTTCTAAAGCAAGGAAAGAGTCAGCAGCATCACTGAGATGAACAGCCAAGAATCAGGAGACACAGCATTTCTTTCTAGACCAACCTCATGCTGACAGGTGAGTCAAAAGGCCAGATTTACTTCAGGCAGTATCACTCCCTGTGAACAGCCCTCTTGTCGCCAGTGGCCTTGGGTAATGCTCAAAACACAAAGAAGTCTCCTAAGTCTATTTGTATCCTCTTTGGTTTTTGGTTTCTACAATTGGAAAAATGAGATAACCTTACTTGGGGGATTTAATTAATGGACGGTTTAAAAGGCACTGGAAAAATTCAGACAGACAGAAATCAGAAATACAAGGTATTGCCAGAGATAAATACTTTCAAGGTGGCTTTGTTATTGTTCTGGCTACCTGCCCACAGAGCTTTGCATGCAATTTAATACCACCAGGAGGAGAAATATTTGATTTTGTAGGGTTATAAGCTCTAGCTGATTAAAAAACTTAAATGGGGAGGGAAAAAAAAAAGGTGAAGTACTTGATTGAGCCAGTATTTAACACCCTGTCCAGATGCACTCTTCCAGTCCCCTCTAAAATGATCTGTCAGGATACTCAGTAGTCTTAAGAACAGGGTAAAAGAGTCAGGTGAGGACAGGAAATGTGCTCTCTCACTCAAAGGATGAACTTAGTTACTATGTCTGGGCTACAATGCCCTTTTTGACCTAATCTAAGAAATCTCCTTCTTACAGGACGGGAACATTTTGCCCTTTCAGTTGTGTAGAGCACAGATAGCTGATAGAGACTTGAGCTGAGAGGGCCACACAGAGCAACATCCTCTTGCCACCCTGGGTCTGGAAGCCTGGCCACAATTGCATGGGGCTGTGCCCAACAGGAGGAGCTCTGCCTTCTGCATTTCATTCTCTGCACTGACAGTTCAAGGATTAATTCAGGCTGAACTACATGAAAGTAATGTGCACCTGCTTGCATGGAAGTGCCTTAGGTCAGAGGTTTTTGCAAACAAATGTACTCAATGCGGGCCAGGCTCCCTGTCCAAAGCCCTAATTAGAGGTGTAGATCATAATCGGTGTAAGGATGCCCAAGGCTGCACTGACCCTGAAAATGACCATCCTCCCACTCTTCCCTCAGGTCCTCCCCCAAAACAGCACTGACAAAGCCCTGCAGAGATTATTCCAAGACTAGAATAATAAACAGAGTGGTCTGAAAACAAATACACCTGTAGGAAAGGAAACAAACGAGCAGTTAAAGTGGCAGCACTCTGAAAATGTTTGTAGATAGAACTGTACATTAGTATGTCCTAATTCCTCACTTCCTGTGGCAATAGTGGGAGAGTAAGAAGTAAAATAAACTTACTACTGCTAGGAAAGGTGGGATCTGACCCAAAGTGGCAACAAATGCAATGGTAATATTCCCAGTTTACACAACGTTAGCTTTTAACTGCACCAGCTGCTATGACCCTGCCGTAAAAATAATTCAAGTCCTGCTAAGATGATGAAGATCATCTCACAAACATTTTCCTCACCTTATGGTTGCTTGGTAAGTATCCAAATCAGTACAGCAGAATTCGTGCATTCAGGTAGCAGTTATCACAGAAATGATGGCACAAGATAAATGCGTAATGTGAACAAACTTCCCAAAGACATCAGAATTTAAACAGGTTTTCTTGTCATAAGCACTGAATAATAATCCCACTTTTAAACAATCTACAACTCAATGAAAACAACACAAAAAATCAGAAAGAGTCTTACAAAAGGGAAAAGGGTCACAGCTAATTTATGAAGGTGTTTTCTACTGCTATTTTACCTGTCCTCACTCTGGCATCAGGAAAAAAAGTTGACTGGTTTCAGATAGCCATTAGCTGTCCTGTCCTTAGATAATCTTTGAGAGTTGAGAGGGCAGGAATTAACATACTCAAATACAGCACACTTGAAAAATATTAACTGAAGCTGCGAATAAACTATTCTCTAATGGAGGTCTCAGACCTGATTAACAAAAAGAAAAACTGAAGCAGATACTTCCCAAGGGAAATGTATACAACAGAACTATTCCAGGCTTTTATGACTTGATTTTTTAAAACTGGCCAAGAAGAGATTTAATTTTGTTTACTTAAACAACTTAGAAAAGAAAAATGTCCTAGTGCTCTACCACTTTGTCAGACAGATTCCAGAACAGAGGATTAGCTAATTGTTTGATCTCACAGTGTGTGCATACACGTACTGCCTCACATCTGAAAGGGGAACTTGGTCAGTTTGCAAAACAAGGAGAAACGCATGTTGGCCCAAGTTCTCTGTTTCTTTCAACCTCTATGGTGAAGTGGTACAGTGGGTGAGGACACCAGGGAAAAGGTTTTAAGCGTTGGTTTCCACTTCTCACTTCAAAAGAAAATTTAGCCTTTCTGTTTCTACTCATTCATGTAGGAGCAAACAAATGCAGCTTCTGTAAAACCCACGACAGTGCTGTAAGTACTAACAGCACCAGTGTTACAAATGTGTTAGTAACTAAATCCTCCTCACTAGGGGCTGAACCCCTGGGACAGCACGAACCCTGGCACGTAGCCTCCCAGACAGACTGTCTGTCTGGGGAGGAAGTTGGAGAGAGTGGCTGCAACCTTCTTGCAGCCAGAGCTACCAGAGGAAACCAGAGCTGCTCGGGATCTGGGTTGGTGCTGGCTGAGGAGAGCTGTGCCACCGGCTTGCAATGGTTCAACACTGTCGCTCGGCAGCTTCTTCTGCCAGAGCCCCCCTGCAGGGCTGCCCAAGACTCACAGCTGCCCTCCCTTCACCCGCCCTCCTTTCCAGTCTGCAGGGCACTGTACTGGAAACCTGGTAACAGCAAGGCTTGCTCAGGGAAAGGTGCTCACTGAAGGTGTACCTTAAGGTCGCTGCTTGCCTTCCTTTTGGGTGGAATCCTCCCTGCAACTCCTCTCTCACCTTCACCTCTTCTGCTTCCACATGTTCAGAGGCAACCTGCTCTGCCCAGCAGCATCTGTAAGCATGCAGAAGATCTTAGAGCCTGGAGTAACAGTCCTTGCTTTAAAGCAAAGTTAAAGCATCTTTATTTAAAAATCTCCTAGCCTGTTCCTAGAGTTTTATAGTGGAAGGTGCTTTGATCACTGACTCTTTTCAGCAGTATTACTCTTATTTTGACCAATGCAAGTGCAATCTGGTTTTTATGTCAGGGGCTTGCTGATCATATTAAATTTTGATAGCTTTGGAAGGATTTCTAAGAAAAAAAATCACTGCTAAATGAAGACAAAACTGCAAAATTAGAACATCACTCACATTTCCAGACTGAGCTAAGATCTCATTGGCAAATGGTGAAGAGGCAAGACCAGGTGCCTCACAGTGGTGAATTGCACCTTATGCCCTTTTGTAATATACCACAATGTGGGAAAAGCTAATCACATTCAGACTCATTCTGTAAGAACAAAATGTTAAGTAGATCTTACAAGACACAGAAAAGAGAGGCAGGCAAAAGTAAACGGGCTGGTGTATGTTATGTTTTATCTTTCACCACAGACCTCATGGCTGCTACAAGATGCTGGAAGAAGTTTTGTAGCCTCTGGTGCATGAGATAAACTTGGTTTGGTCAGGTGATTGCAGTGATTGGATTTAGCAGAGCAGATAATCCTTTTGATTCTACCCTCCAAGGGAGTCTTTTTGCTAAGCAGGAAGTTATACTGATGGATCCTGTGGTTTGCAATGTCATCATTACCTCTGCTCACTCTGATCTTCATGAAGTGAACCATAAAATACAAAAGGTTCCAAAAGAATGTGTGGTGGAAGGTCAGGTTCTGACACCCCATTTACTTTACTCTGTTACAGGCTTCAGTACTGATAGTGATGTCATTTGTAAAAAACAAAATTGTTCAGCAGAGCTTCCCCTGCCAAGGCATTAAATAGGAGATACTGATCCTTAGTTCTTAAACATTTATTTCAATATAAATTTTCCATTCTAGGATGCTAATTGGAAAAGCCCAATCTTCTGCACATCTTTTGTTAAGAAAACTTAACAAAAGGTCAGGGGGTATTGTACAACCACCTGGACAAATAAGTTACAGTAGCTGTTCTTATTTCCTGCAGAACACAGCTGGATTTGGTCTTCTATTTCAGGTAGATGATACTAAATTTTACATAAAAGTGTCAGCAGCTTTAAATGTAGCTAGGTAAGGAATGCAAAGAGGTCAGCTTCAGGGAGGCATATTTGGAGAGTGTAGTCATATTCAGGCTCAGTTTTTACCAGGTTTTTGCAATGAGGCATGATAATATAAAGCTAAAGATTGAAATTCCACACCAGAGTGAGTAGTCCAAAAACACCCTGCTCTGATAATGTTCCAAATCAGCCAGAGCTTAGATGGTCCATAAGTATTGCCTGGGCTTTAGTCAGGCTATCCACTTAAAGCTGAAATGTCACCCTTGATGAAAACAGAAACAACAACCAACAAAGCACATTTCTCAGACCACTCAATTTATCATACTGCTTTCTGCTGCAGCACCTACTGGGTTTCACAATCAATCAGGCTTCTTTCAATATGCTCAGGATCATGGAGGTCTCAGTGGCAAATTAAAAAGCTGCCTTTGAGATAACCCCAGATGTGCATCAAATGTGAAGGGTGAGCTCTTTACATAATCAACAGCACAATTTTTATCACCAATACATTGACCGTAGTCCAAAACATGTCTTCATGTTACTCATATAACACCAGAAGCCTAGCAAAAGCTTGTTAGTGACTATAACCTGCTGCTTTCAGTCTTTTAATGCCAGTCCCCTGAATTTACTGTGATTTCCTTTCTGGTTCTTATACTGTAACACTGGGCACAGCCATTTGCTCCCTTTACTTCTCATCTCCATAACATTCAGCTGCAACTCATTTTGACTCCTCTGCTGACTCAGCCAAAGACAGAAGTGGAAGCAAAGTTCAAATTTCAAGGCATTTTATATATGTATATATATATANTAGCTTGAGGTGTATAGCAAGTCTGGAAACACACACACTTGTCTTTGTGCTTCTTTTATTACTAGTCATAAGGAAGAGATCCTCCATATGCCACTGTAGGCTTTGGCTGAAAGAAAAATTCATTTTACTTTTTGATTTAGTTAGTGAAGACAACACAGGCATTGAGTTTATGAGAATCTCTTCGGGTACAGTAACCAAACAGTGACAGACATGTGAGTAATTCAGCACTGACTTTGTGGCCAGCATAGCAAATGACATTGGAGAATTAATGTTTCATTGCCCAAGAGGCCACTTATAAATGCAGCTGGAATTAACAGCTGCCTGCTGTGATGCCCAGCAGTAGTGATGAAGGAGGTGTGATATGCATTTAGTGCTGTTTGGTTTTCAAAGCAGAATTTTAGCTGGGAATGCTATGCTGTAAGTTCCCCGGGAGCCAGCAGTTGAATCTGATTTCACAGACAAGAAACATGAGAGCCTAGAAACATTCGATCTACCGGATATTGCTGGCACTGCTTACTGCTGCCTTCTAAGAACACAGACCTCTGTCACGTACTTTTCCTTAGGGCACAAGTGGCTTTCTGCCTCGCTCAGGAGGAGGAGGTTACTCTAATGAAAATGCAGATATACCTTACATTATTCAGGAGGCCATCAAAGGCTTTGCATATCCTTTGGCAGTTATGTAAGATATGATCTGCAGTCCACTCCCAATTTATACCTCAGAACAACTGAATATTTATTAGCAAACAGGTGTTGGTTAATCAATGCAGTATCTGTGACAAGGCATTGGAGTTGTAAAAGACTAGTGTGTGCACATAAGCTAGGAACTGATGACAGGCAGGTTTTCTTCCTGCAGGGCAATGAAATTTTGCTGAATATTTACATGTCTAAGCTTTCATTCACATCGGCAGCTTCTGTCTCCTGAAAATGGAAAAGAGAATGGACAAACATGGTTCACAGAGATCTTATCGGGAAGGTAGGAAGCAGAGGTTTTAGATATCCCAATCACTTCTGAAAATGTGGCAAAAAGGATCAGAATAGTGTTCTGGAAAGTAAAGTGATCTTTCAAAAATTAATAATGCATCTGTAAGCAGAAATCAAAGGTCCATGCTCTCCTAAGGGTTTCTACTCCAGTTTCGTAGAGCTATTTTCTGTTTCTTTGAATGTTACTGTACTATCAGTTACTGGTTTTGTGTGTCTGTATCCAGAAAAACCAGTCAGGCTTTCAATATAGCATCTGCTGCTGCACAGGGAGGTGGGCAGGGGCCTTCCTTGTGCTCAGGCAGGAGAAACTATCCAGCATGCAGCACCACAGATGGTTGCACTGACAGAACGAGAGGCTGGCACATGGCAGCACACACAGGAGCAAGAGATAGTAGTCTCCTTAAATGAGACTTGCTGATCCAAAAATGCTTCAGGTAACTGCATCCTAAAACTTTCACATTTCTAGGAAAGAAAATGAAAAAATGAAATCTTTGTTTAGGTTCAAGAGGAATCTCCATGCTTAGATATCTAGACTCTTTTCCCTAGATTTTCCCTTCCTTCATCCCTGCTCCTGTAAAGCTCCCTCCAAGCCACTGATGATTAGGAACCTCTCATATGCCACTCAGCAGAAAAGCAGAAAAAATGTTTTAGAATTATTTCATTAACTGTTTTATTAAGGAGCACTTCAGTTCTGCTCTATGATGCACCAGCATAATTTCTGGGTGTTGAGGAGGTTATAAGGCATTTCAGTTTGTTTCTTTTACACTGTTGTTGTTGTGGATTATTATACTCATGGCAAACAATTATAAATTGTTGTTCACTGCTTTAATTCAGCTGAATTCAAACAGGGTTAAAAGAGTGAAGAGGACCCATTACATATTCATGAGAAGAAGACTTTTTAAGTTTACTGGCCTGTATTCACCATCACCACCCCGCACTTTTGACTAAGTCACTGGTAAAATATGAACAAGGTGCTTGTTGACACATTTACACCAAATACAGAAGGCCTTGCTTCTGTCATATATCTGTTTGTTCCAAGCACTGCCATGCTCTGTGCCTCTTCTCTGTGCCTGAACTGCACTGGAGCTACTTTGGAAACCAGACTTAACCTGAGTGCAGCTCATGGTGTCTGGTCCAGAGGAGGAAGCTAAGGAAGTACCTCTAAAATATCCACTCGAAAAATAAGCTGTATGGAAGATAAATAAAAAGATCACCAAATGACTGATTTTAGTTTTCCTAGTCTTTGCTTCTGATAGCTGTAATTTTCAACTGTGTTTTAGGTTGATGCAAGAAGGAACACCCTTTGCTAGCTTCAGGAATAGCTAAAAGACATAAATCATATTTAAGGCTATATCGCACTTCCTTAGTCCACCAGCACCTGCCACTTTTTATATTAAAAGAGGCAAAGGAACCTGACTAATCTGACCATAAACCACGGGTGGAGGTGAGAGGGAGGGAGTGTGAAAAGGAGCTCAGAGGGAGGGAGTGTTAAACCGGCCTACATCTGTGATTTCCATCATGGACAGTGTCACTCAGCACTTACGTGGAAAAGAAACCAGGGATGTAACCAGGCCACCATGAAGTTTGAAGAACTCCAGAATGCAGCAGGCTGGCCATGAAAAGTCTCCTCTGTCCTTACACCCTGTTCTTATCAAAGTATAAATGTGCATCCACATAGAAGAGATTGGTGAAAGAGATGGAGCTAATATAAAACAGTGTAAATAAGTACAAAGCACATGTGGTAAAATAA
The DNA here is from genome assembly GCA_013400315.1 of Bombycilla garrulus. NCBI lineage: Eukaryota > Metazoa > Chordata > Aves > Passeriformes > Bombycillidae > Bombycilla > Bombycilla garrulus. Next base: position 51,961 of record VXBU01014600.1, read on the forward strand.
TAAATACAAAAACAGGTGGTAAAGGTGGCACATCACACATCTTCTTCCCAGGAGAGGGAAAAATGAGGAGCCTAACCCTCCCCCAGGCACTTACTTTCAGTGTCCTTTGCACTCACCTATGTTCTTAAAAATCCCGTGCAGGTTGTGTTGGCTGGCAAATGCTAGCCTGGAAAAGCACTCTCACCTTTCTTACAGCAGCCCAGAGTCCTATCTGCTGTCCTACCCTTAATAAAACACCAGAGAATTAGAGTCATCATTCTTAGCATCCAAGACTGTTACTGATGTCATGTGCCCCATACTTCATAGTTATAAATTTGTTATTCTATTACCTTATTTTTTTTTTTTTTTGCTGGTTCATTGTTTGGACTCCATTGTGACATTATGTTCTTTCAGATAAGCACTTCTAGGAGGATTTTAATCAGAGAAGTAAGCATATTCTTCATTGTATTTCCAGACTGCCAAGAGTAAGTAAGAGGATGTTGCACAGCACAAGTGACTGTTGTTGAAGGTTAAAGCAAGGTGCCAAATGAAGGCTACAGAGAAGTGAAAGACTTAGTTTTGACTAACTCGACTCTACTTCTTGCACCATTCTGCTGCAGTGTCTGTCATACTTGATTGTGGTCTATCCCTGCTCTTTCTACTGGCAGCTGATGCTTCTCACCAAGAAGTGATAACAGAGATTATTTCTGGAAAGTGTGTTGCAAAGAATAATTAATTCTGATTTTCAGATGTCAATGCATTACCTGAGATCTTCTCTTGCATTATTTAAGCAATACGGTTGGTGGGGGTTTATGCTGGTTTTGAGAAACTGGATTTTTTTTTAAATTACCTGCTAATCATGAGAGATTTTAATCCAGCCAGAAGGCTTTGCTCAAACACTACCTGTTGCATGTGAGGCTGTGCATGTAGGCGTGACAGTCTGCACCAACAGAACCCAGCTCTACTAGGAGAGACTTCAGAAGATTACAGCTTTGAAATGCAAAGCTTCAACTGAGGCCACTTCTGCAAATACTGTAACCCTTGATTTCAGAACTGGCAGAAAATGTTCTTACCCTTTTATAGGCAGCAATTGTTATTACACATTGTACCATTTAACATCTTCTAAAAAAACCTCAATCAAACCATCTCAGATTTTTGTAACCCTACTGCCTTAGAATTACATAATGCATGCTGATACTGGATAACACTGTAATCCAGCTCTCCCAATTTTTTTAAGTAATCAGAAATATATAAGAAACCTTATAAAACTTTTCAGATGTATGCCAACATAGTGAAGAAATTATCTAGTTTTCTAGGAAGTCTGCTTTGTATGGCAGTCTTTCAGACCCCTTTTGCCACTCCTAGTAACATACTCTTTTCCTAACACTTGTACTTTTCTGTTTGTTTCCTCCGTCCTCAATTCCAGAGACTGAAATTAAAAAAAAAAAAGTCATAACCACTGTAGGCATTACCCTTTCCTAATTCCCTTCAAGGCAGAATGTAAAGAAAACACTCAGGTTTAACAGGTGAAACTTCTCCTAGAGGCATAACTTTTTCATGCTGAAGGGTCTCCACTTTAACCTAGCGGGACTGCTGCAAAGAAACCTTTTATGGCAGGATTTTCCTGGGGCTTCCTTTCCTTGAGGGAGAAAAGAGCAAATTCAGTTAAAAAAAACCAAACAAAAAAAAAAAAAAAAAAAAAAAAAAAAAAAA
>VXBU01014600.1:53678-68771 GCA_013400315.1 Bombycilla garrulus
AAAAAAAACCAAAAAAAACCAAAAAAAAAAAAAACCACAAAACAACCCACAAAAAAAAAAAACCCAACCCAAACCACCCCAGAATCCATATACTTTTCCAGAGCATGGATACCCAAAACTCTGTTACTTCAAGATTCAGGTTTATCCCACAGTGGACCAGCGATGAAGTCCCCATGAAATTACAGGAATTTTGCCCATAATCTGAGGTGGCTTCTGCAGGATCAAACACTGACTACACAGGAGCACTGTCAGAACAACAACAATTAAGCAATCAGTGTCTTGGCAACACAGTAACAAGAATGACTTCCCAGCTGACAGTATTGAATGTGTACAATATAAGTACACTCAAACCACTGGGAGCCATCCAAAATTTCTTTGCTAAAATAGTTTCATCGACCCTTACACACTTTTCACCCATACTTAATAAAACTTCTGTCAGTTGTAGTAGCTCATGAATTTTGTTGGAAATTGTCGCCCCGATTTTTGCAAGACTTTCTAAGCCTTCTGATATTTACATATTTGTGAAGAACTTTCTCACACTCTTTCTGTAAACACCTCAGTGTTTTTGCATTCCTCCATAGAGGAGGAGAAAAATTGATGGACTGTTTGTCTGTCCAGTGTCTTTGGAGAGGTGGCACTGCCACCATCCAATCCACTGTCACTTTTGGAAAACTATAAATACTGGAGTCAGAAAAAATAAATCCTCCTCTTCTTCTCTCTTCTGATCACCTGAGCTGTGGTGTGTGTCTATGTTATTTCGTGTCCTATAGTGACAGGAAATGAAGCCAGAGGCTTTCCCTTGCAAGGCATGTCTGTAAGGCTACCGTGCCTTAGGGCATCATCAGACATTGTATGTGCAGGCAGAAAGACTTCAGGGGATGGGTGGCTCTAACCCAACACCAACAGCACCAAAAGGGTCAAATCCAAGCATTGCTGTTCCCCTTGGGGGAAAAGCACACAGCATGGCCCTATTTCCCCGTCAGGGCAGTTGTTTGCCACCCTCAAGGACACTCTCCCACGTTGCACAATCTGAGAGGACAGCACATGCTCCCTCCTCATAGAAGGCAGCAGCAGCACTGTGCAGGAATTATAACCAGCTCTTTTTGCAGAGACTCTCTCTCAGAGTCCTCTTCTGTTCTGCTGAGGTGACTGAGGCAAGTAATCTGATCTGGAAAGTGTCCTACTTACTTTGAAGTCAAGGGAGAGTATTTTTCTAAATCATGATGTTTTTCTTTCTGCAGTCCAATCTTGACTTACGAGTCATTAAAAATTACCTTGATTTGAAGCAGAAACTTTTCCAATGTCTTTGATTTCCTCCCTCAAAAGGCTGCTCTGTTCCTTTAGGCTTGCACGTAGGCTCAGAGGGCCTTCTGTTTCCAGTAGGGCTCACACTGGCTGAGCACATGAAAAGCAGCCTTGATGGTGGGTGGCTTTCTGCTGTGAAGTGTGACACTGACCTCCACCTTCCCCTGGCACTCACACCTGCCCCATATAATTCACATCACGCTCCTGAAAATGAGTTCAGAAAACCCTTTGATACAAGTTCATCAAGGTCTCACTCAGCCAGGGGAATACACATAATTTACTCACAAGAGACCAGTGTGTTTAGCACAATGGGCTGCAGCTTTGCACCAGCGGGTTTCAGCTGAGAAGCAAACAGGTGTAACAAACCAGGCACAATGTGCCCACCACATCAAACACAGCTCCTGAATGATAAACAGGTCATGGGAACCTTATAAAGCTCTCTTTTTGCACCTTACTGAACACAAGAGATGCATATTCAGAACATGTTGGTGCATTTTGGCAAAAAAGAAACACAAAATGAAATAAGATATCTAAAAGGCAATACAAAACAAAACCAAAATACACACACACACACACACAAAAACCCCCAAAACAACAGCAAACTCATAAAGAAGAGTCAGGTTCTGGACTGATCCTTCTTCCAATAAAGTCAGTAGGAGTTTTGTTGTGTGTATTGAAGCTCTCACAGACAGGCTTCCTTCCCCCCATGTCAGTTGATCAAAATATCATCGAGAGAGTAGGCTGGTTTGTGTAGGGAGGTGAAAGAGAACATGCCAAAATGAAAGAGAGAAGGAAGGTGTTAAATCGTCCCAGAAGTTGTTTCACTAACCGAATCTCAATTTACAATGAGTACCAAAGCAGGATAACAGGAGCCTGACCCATATCAACACAAAATAAGCCAGTTACATAGATATCTAAAGACAGCTGAAGTGTCACCTGAAATGGATGCCAGTGGTAATTTGAAAAAGGATACAATTTTTTCAGAATCTGGTGTAAGATGGCAGATTTCTGTAGGTTTTTCCAGAGAAGATGATTCAATGCCCTGTGAACAATAAATTAGGAATCATAACCATGACTAACCTCTCAGACTTGCAATATAGACTGCCTCTGGACTTGTAACTTGTTTCCCTTGATAAAAGATGTTCTCCTTATTCAATCAGCAGATGTTTGTCACTGCATGGTCTCATCTGTTGTACAGTTAAGAATTATTTCTAACTGTTTATGTCTAAAAAAGACTCAAAGCAAGCAAATCTTAGCCTTGGAGTTCTTAGCTTTCAAGCTTCCACTGTTTCTTTTATAAATCAATTATGATTTTTTAGGAGCTGGGGAAAAGGGACGAGGGACCCCCCACCACTCCATTTATTAAATGACTGTTGAATATTTTTACCACTTTTCTGCCTTTTTATTTTCATTGCTCTACCTCTGTCCAGTGCCTGTGCTCACTTAATTTAAACACCCTTCCACCAATTCTGAGTACCTTTTCTCATCTTTCCCAGCAGCTTCCAAACTCAGATTTCAAGGGGATCACAGAATTTTCTCCTCACAGTCTCTTTTGACTCCTCTCTCTCCCATGCACTAGCAGTGCCTCAGCCCTTCAGTCTGGACTTTTCCCAAATAAATGAACCTATTTCTAAAACCAAGCCTGAGACATCTCCTCAACAGGGAATGTGGCCTCCCCTGCCACAGAGAACATTTGGCCGAAAAGCAGAACTGGTGAGATTTATCACTGTTTCTCAACTCAGCCAAAGACAGAACGCAGAATTTGGGGCGGCCTTTGCAGTAACTGGTGCCATTTACTAACCCTGCCTGTAATCACACGAGTCAATAAGAAATGAGCTGGTTGTACCCAGGCAGTTTTCCACTGACATAAGGGAACACACGCAGCTGGCTGAAAGGAGCCCGTTCTCTTTGATGGACATTCAGTAATGGATTTGCCTCACCTAAAGCAAAGTTTTATTTCAACACTTGTTTTTAAAAAGCAGCAACCAGTTGTCCACACCCCAGTGATCTGTGTAATTGAGTTCATGACATATCGCAATGTTTACTAAGAAAGTGGCAGATGGCAATTTTTTTTTTTCTTTTTCTCTTTTTTTTTTTTTTTTTTTTTTTAAAAAGGGCACATGTATATCATGATTATGCTCAGGGTATTCCTGTTGAAAACAACTTTTATTTAGTAAAGGATATTAAAGATTGTTTAAAAAACATATCTTCCATGGGAAGAGCGGCAGACAGAGTTAACAAGCTCACATGCTATTTTACATAAAAACACTGTGTAATAAGAGGTTGTGTGTTTTAAAAAATGCATTCCCAACATAATTTGTAATCCTTTCCTGGGGAGAGGACATAAACACTTGGAGGAAGGTGGCATGGCTTGGAGGAGAAGGCATTTCTCCAACACAGAAGGGCTAGGCTTGGGAAAAGGAAAGGTTGGTTCTTTATAAAAAACTGCTGCTGAATCTCAAAGGGAGAGAGTAGTAGGGGCAGCCACACCATGTAGGTTTATGCTCATTTCCATCAAACTGGCAGATACAGAGGAGGCAGGTCACAGCTGCAAGTGCCCTTGAAGGATGGAGATTTTGAGGCTGCACTTGGGCATTTGAAAGGACAAGCTCCCGAGAGGGAGCCTTAGTAAATCCAGAGTGAAATTGCAGTTTGCCCTATGCTTGCCTTGGCTCTGCAAGTTAGTTACAGTGCCCTGCTTGAGGGTTTGTATTTTCTTAGCAGGTCAAACTAAAAATACTAAAGCCACCTTTCTCAGGGCCAAGATGTGGTCAAGATCTTCTGAACAATGTTTTGTCACATAAATGTGACAGACTGTGTAAATCACATGGACCTTCGGTCTGCAGACCCCTCTTGTTCCCTCATGATGCAGATGGGTCTGCTCTTTGCCAGTCACTGGCTCATCTCTTTCTTCCTTCAGCCACACTGGTCAGAACTACTGACAGATTATTTCCACTTCTCCCAGACCAGATTACTCTTCCCTGTCTCACAGCAGCTGGGGAATGTAGGCAGACTCCACAGTGATGTCTGAAGCAAGAACAGCACGTTCGTCCACCAAGGACACCAAGGGTTTCAGCAGCTGTTGTCACTGACTGCTTTTCCACAGATATGCAAGAATGGTGCAGGTTTGGAGGAATTATTTCTACTCCAGAGTCAGATGGTTTAATAATAGTGGTCAGAAAAAATATATTAATAAAAACAGTGAAAGAGCATATATTAATTAATAACTACCTGAGTAAGACTTGAAGAAGAAAGTGCTACAAGTTGATTACTGTGACCTGTTAGGTGGCAAGACATTAATGGAATGTTTTCCACCTTGAAGATTCTGCATTAAATTACTATTCCCAGGCTGGGCTACATCTTGCAACACAGGATCAACATTTCCTACTGTGAAATCAGTGAAAGTAATTCAAAAAGCTGGGAGCAGGGAAGATGGCAACAAGAAGATTAGCCTGTTATTTTCATTTCAGTGAGGCAGATGTAACAAAGTATGACACTATGTTTATGAAAACACCCCAGTCTGACCCCACACCTGAGTATGGGCTGGCAACAAGGGTATTTTCTTTCTATTATGAGGCTGCTGCTTACTGCCAGTGCAGGTCTGCAGCGCAACACGGCTGTCTCAGCTAAATCTCAAGGACCTTGGCCTTTAGAGTCTGTGTGCTCTGTGTGTAGAAAGGACCCAAACATTGCATCTGAATTAAAACAAGCTTTTATGAAGATTCAGTAAGCTTTGTTCCTTTTTAAACTGAAAAATTCACTGAATATTGGAGTTAGATAAATAAACCTCACAATCCTTAGAGCAAGACCTGTGGCCTGCAGTGAGTGTTTAGCCACCACCCAGGCAGAGTCAGTCTTCCATGGTTGTCTCTACCCTCATAATTACTCTGAATCAGGAAGAGTTGTAACAAAGAGAGCACCACTTCAGGATATGCTCTAGTTAGCTCCTTAGGATGTTCTCTGGGAAGTGAAAGCCACAAATTCAAATGTCCTTGAGCGGTAAAGAAATACAAGTGGTTTTATCGCCCCTTTCGGAAATGGGTGCCTAAAAGGCTGCTACCACCATTTCATGCAATAATTGCTAGAGGCTTGTAGTTAGGTTTTCAGGTCCCCTAAGGCAGCATGGAGGTTTTGGGGATGTTTTTAGACAGAAGCATCCCAAACTGACATTAGGCACCTGAATCCTCTTGGAGAAAAGCCTTTTCCCTACCATTTCAGTCACACCAGTTTCCCCCAGGTAGGACAGATGGTGCTAAAGCATGGCCTGAATAAAACCCAAAACATGTTAATTTCCTTGATTTCACTTCTAGAAAACAAAAAATGTAGAGAACCTACACTGCTTTAATTTCTTTTTTTGAAGCAGATTTGCATTCAGCAGCATTCTGTGCTCCATTTAGCAAAATTCTACTTTCCAATTTTGCAGACTAGCAATTGCTTGAATTGCCAAAACCAGCTTTTTACTCCAATGGATGACTCTGAGACAAAGGCTGTGATGTCCCCACCTGTGTTGCTAGTGAGCAGCAAGTGGGTTCCAAGTACATGACAGAACCAGTGATTTGCTGGCAGAAGCATAAACACAGCAAGAGAGGCTGGGATACTCTTGATATTAAAACAAAACAAAACAAAAAAAACCCCCAAAAAAATAAAAAACACACCAAAGAAAAAACCTACAAGCACTTTTGATATTAAGCTTAAGGAAAGAAAGGAACAGTGGGAGTTAACAGGGAACAGACTGTCTGCCCAAACACTTCAGCAGCATTGAAGGAGAAGAAAACCAGAAGCTGGAAGAGCACCCAGCCTGTATCTGATATGACTAATGACAACTACTCATCATGTTTCAAAGCTGGACATCTGGGTACTCGCTCTTTGCCAGCATCTCAGGAACTCCTTCTGTGAAGCCCTGGTGGCTTATCACAGCTGCCAGGACAGCATGAGGACGTGAGGCTGACAGGACCATGGGATCTTTCTACAGGAACAGTGAATGAAGGTGCCAGCTCTGCTGCAGCACTCCCTGCTCATGCCTGGGGCAGTAAGCGTGCAGTTACTCACCTGCTCTTATTTGGAGACCAAAGGCCACTGCCTTGACCCACCCCTGGCAGGTGTTACCTTGGTGTTTGCTGTTGGAGGAGACTCAGGGGAAGAAGACAGGGGTGGAACTGTTACTTAAGAAGTGGAAAATAATTTTAAAAACACATCCCCCCCAAAACAACAACAACAACAAAAAACCCCCACTTACTCCATCTAAGTTCAGCTATTTGTCGATTTACATAAATGGAAACAATAACATTGAAAATATTTACCAGAAAGTATAGTGTGCTCTTTCACTATGACAAAAATAAAATATTTTAGATATCACTGTATAAAAATAGCCCATGACATCAGTTCCGTTTTGCCTCAGCTCCAGAAAAAGCTGTGGGCTACAAGGGATGTGTGTAGGGTTAGAGGTATTTTTAGGTTGCCTATTGGGGAACTGTTGGGAATAAAATCAGTACTAAATCTATCTCGTTCATTCAGGGAACAAAATTCACTATTGGGGAAGGGGAGAAAGCAGAAGCAGCTAATTTCTCTCACAACACTATGCCTTAGATACTTTCCCTGCATCACCAAACAGGGAGAGCAGAGCAGCAGCTCCCTCTGGAAGAGTTAATTCATGTTTTCCTTCAGCTGACCTTTAAAAGAGCCCAGAAAGACTAAACAAGGCTGGAAGAATCCAGATTCTGAGGCTAAACAGCAAAAACTTTCCAAGGAGCCCCAAGAGCCACATGTTGGCAGCACCTCCACTGAGACAGCAGCAGTGTTACCTGCTGTTACCCTGTGCCAGATTTTGTATCTCCTCCTCCTCCTCTCTTTTTCCTCTCCCACAGAACCAAACTGTGTGTGACCTTTAGGGGGGCTATTTTCTGCCACATTCCTGAGCCTTAAGAGATTCAGATTTTCAAGTTTTTATCTGCAGCTGTGGCAATGAGGAACTTGGACAATGGATTCTGAAGCCATGAAATAACCAGACTGAATAAAACTTGCAACTATGTTTTCTTTAAAAAAAAATTTAAAAAAATGTACCGAGTCATTGCATTGCATGATTTGCGGCATAATTGACAGCACAGAGCACAAGCCTATTTCATTAGTGAGAACACAACAACAGTAACAAAAAGACATCTTGCTAAAGCACTAATCTCCCATTAAGGGACAGCTGTGGGGTTTCATGGGAGATGTCACTCGGTACCAGCAGAAATCAAGTGCAAGGTTTGAAATCAATTTATGAGAAGGCATGAGCAGGTTGCAACTGAATTTCTGTTCCTTGCAGGAGGCTTCAAAATAATGAGGCATATTCTGAAAATTATGTGCTTTTTTCAGACTATAGATTAGAAATATTATTTAAAATAGGAGCCATAGGGGAAAGGCAAATTAATAAGTAAAGATCTGCTACAAGTTTGCAGATTATTTTATCAAGGAAGAAACCACAAGCAAAACGTTCTTGGTATATTTTTATTACAGTTCCCTCTTGCATGTAGTGCTTAGCTCATGAGTTTACGTGCCAGGTACCCTGTCTGCACTGAGAGTACTCGTGCTTGCACCCCAGATAACAGCTCCTCTTTGTCCTGCTCTCTTATCAAGCTACAAGTCCCACCGCTGCGTGCCCAGCCAGTCCTGACTCAAACACCCACAGAGCCCAGCCGTGGGGAGGTGGAGCTGTGGCTCACCACTCCAGGCTGAGGCTTGTGCTCGAGGCTGGGTTTTTACTTCCATATCTTAATTGTGCAAGGCTCCGTGTGTGACTCAGCCCTGCCAACGGGGAGGTGGTGTCGAGCGCAGCAAACAGCCTCAGAACAGCCTATTTAGTAAACCAGTCAGCAAATACCTACAAATAAGGGAAGAGCTTAAAGAAGTCTGGAATTCCCTGGGAATGAATCACAAATACTAAAAACTGCCCAAATTTAGCACGTAGTGTTTTCCATGCTGAAGGAGGGTACCAACGTGAAACACTTAAAAATTTGCAAAGGCAACTCAGCCCTGGCTCTTGCACAGATGGATCCCAAAGCATTTTGCCAAGTAGGTCAATATCATTACACTCCCTTTTTAAGCAGGGTGACAGAGGCTGGCCTGAGGAGGGGCAGCCTGCAAGCAAGAAGTGTGGCCAAGGGCAGAACAAAAGTCTTCTTTGTCACTCAGTCTAAAAATCCAGATATTCTCTTTTGTTGGGGTGGGGAGGAAAGGAGGTGGTTTCAGCTTCAGATTTGTGCTTTGCATTAATTGCGCTTTGAACACTTTGAATTAATTTCATCTAATTTTAATTTTTTCCACTTATCAAATATATACTAAAAAAACCTACAAGTTTGTAAGAGGATATGTTGAAAAGAAACCCAGTCCTATTGTAATTAGTTCTTAGGTCCATGAGGCAGAGAGGCAACACTTGATACTTAAATGGCCCCATCCTACTTGTTACCAAAATTCTGAATAAAATTCATATGATCTTACTGCTGGCACAACAGCATTGAACACAGGAGCTTTGCAGAAGCTGGAGGAAGCACTGGGAGAATCCATCTGTTCACATTCCCCACTGAAAGTCTGGTTTGTGAGCTTACAGGTTAATTGAAGCATAACAACATCCAGCAGAGCCATGACAGGAGCTGTGATGGGACAAATGATCACAACCTTGGCTTCAGAGAATATCCTATACCCTGCCCCACAGTTAACCCCTCTTCTCCCACCCAGTCCTCTTCTCTGGGGCAGACTCCTCCAAGACCACTGTCACTGAGGAAAACAGCGAAAAATGCTATTGAGCAAGATGTCTGAAAGGCGAAGGATGGGTCTACTGTATTTGTCCTCTTCATCTGCTGAAACCAGGAACATAGAATAATTAAACTCCATATGATCTGCCAGCAAAATGTTTAAATGTGACTGTTTTGTTTCTCTGAGTCCTTATTACAGCATCCATTGGTGGTGATGGTGGGAGATTGCCGTGTACAAGCAAGGTGCTCCATTATCTCCACGTTCCTTGGAAGTAAGTCTTTCTAGTGAGCTTCACTGCTGCTCCTACAGGTGTTACCTCATGTGAGGCCCAAAGTTTTCTAATTTAGTTTACTGTTTCCATCTCTTCCAGTCCAGATTCTTACATTAGACAAATTTCCCATCAAGCACTGATAATGCAATGGAAAGATTAAGAGGAATATTTCTTTTTAATTGAAAATTGAAGTCCATTTAGAGGGAATCACTGAAAAAAGCCATCTGGAAGATACTTGCTTCTCTAAACCACGCTCACATGAACAGCACTACAGCTTGCTTACACGGTGAAAGCATGTTTTTCTGCAATATCAAGCCCATCTTACTCACAAGCAAGGAAGAAGAGAAAGGGTCTTGTGTGCTCTATATGTTTTGTGCACCCACTAGACAAGAACTGCCTGAAAAATAACTTCCTTCAATTAGCTTTAATGAGGTTAAGCATATTTGTGCAGTATAGAAATGAGTGGTCTTTTACACACAGTTTAATACACAAAGTGGTAGAGACATGGGTTTTGTACAGTGAAAGTCACATTTATGCTCCTAGAAAAGCTAGCTGTTCTTCCAGAGAAAATTGGTAACATTAGGAAAAAGACAACACTTCCTCCTTTAAATTACAATGAAGAACTGTGGGGTTTTATACACCTGGCCATTATCAGTTGTCTCAGCTGCATTTATCTAAACTCTGTTTATGATCAGAGATATATAACATATATTGTAGCACACCAATAAAACTAGATGTAAGAGTCACACCTTAGACAAGGCAGAGTTCAAGGACTTAACATTTATCCGTTGCTTTTATTGCTAGTTGTGATGAACTAGGCCAGTCAGAACTTCAACCCTCCACCAGGAATGGAAAAGCACCAGCAAGACAATCCATATGCCAGTAATCATCAGCTTTTGGGGTAACACCATACAAAAAGGGAGCAAAAACACTCCAGTGAAGGGCCACTGCTGCTTTTCTCTAAGGCTTTCACTCTGCACTTCAAACATTGTAAGAAAGAATCTCTAAGCTTACAGACTCCTTTGCCCTGTGCCTGGCTCGCTTCCAGCTGGGGAAGCACATGAATACAGCAGCTGGAGACATGAGAAGGCTCAAAGAAAAGAGGTTAACTAGGGAATGTTTAAACTCCTTTTTTACAGCTTGCAGCAAACCCTTGATAAGGGCTTGAAACCAGGAACTGCACAACTTTTAAGGGCTTCTTTTGTATCATTCTCAGCCCAGAGTATTTATTCTCTGTCTTTGTCACAGAACAGAGGAAGGAAGGGAACTTGCTGCTAGGCTGACAAGGAAGCTTACCACTCCACTAATTTCCAAAGATTCTGTTGTGATTCTTCCTTTAGGCCGTCCCAGGGCAATGGGGTTCTCAGGACATCAAGCTGCCTCCCTGCCAGGCTGCTTGGCATTGCTGCCTCCTGCACTAGTTCCCTGCAGCTTCATGGGAAGCTGTGTGGTGCTGCCAGCGTCTGGAAACCACCTCTTTTTCCAGGGCCGAGCAAAGGGTTTTCTTTGAAAATTATGGTCATCATCATTATCTGGCAGTTTAAGAAAAGGTGCGCTAAATATTTCCATGGAAAGTCAGAAAGTTCCTTATTGCTCTCCGATAAATATCTGACAACTATTAAAAACTGTGTTCTGCAACAACCCAGGGCAGGGAAGTAGGATTTCCCTGTCCTCCAGGGCTTAGAAGTTCAGACATGCCCAGCCCAGTGATACACTAAGCAAACATGGAATACCTAGCCTTTGTTGGAGGGTTTAAAGGTACACGTGTTTCTCATGGGGTTCCCCTCTCCTCTGCACATGCTGGAGGCTGTTTTAGAGGAGATAAACACACAACACAGCTTTGGAGTGTTTCTGAAATCTACCCCCCTCCCTTACTTTTCACCCTGAGTCACTCAGAAGAGTCCTTTGATTCAGAAGGTCAGTTTTGGTGCAGCACATAGGACAAATCTAGGAGCTTGGCCTGCTGTATTTCTCTGTCATACTGCAAAGAAAATGGGATCCCTCTGTTTTTCCAAGCCTCACACCTCCTACAGCCTCAGCTGCCTCCATGACCACTCACCCCGCAGAGCAGCAGGGCGGGGCAGGTTCAGCCGCTCTCCCCCAGGATGCGGGAATGGGGAGCAATGCAGGAACTTAGACCTATGTCAGAGCTTTTGACCACAGAAATTCTCCAAATCCCCAACCAAAGCATAACCAGCTAGCAATAACAACAACAAAATAATCCCTGAGTGACAATTTAAAAGGATGATATCTGAGTTAGTGTCAAGCTGTTATGAAATCCAAAGTGGAGAGCAGCATTTCCCTGTGAGCAAACCAGTGGATTAGCTCTTAGGGGTTTGTCCCACGTGCAATCAGAACTGATATTGTATTCTATTATGTTATGAATATGTTGGATCTAAAAAAAGGAATAACTTTAAATGTTATCAGAAATATCTTTTCTTCATCTCCCTGTGCAAGGGCTGATAAGAAACACTGTGGTGACATTTGCTATCATTGCTTTTGTACATATCTTTTAGCAAGAACAATGATAAATTGTATTTTTACTTCCTCCTCCTATTTTGTTTAGCTTCAACTTAATAGTTGCTACAGTTTCACATAATGAAGTCCACAGATGCATTCTCTCACTGAATTTGCAGATTGTCTGTAAGAGGCTGAAAAGAACAATAAATCTGAGAGTGTTCCTTATTCAGAATGATTTCCCTAAAAATTTCTAACAGGAGTCCTCAAGCTATACATAGTTTGTAATCACATTGATGTGAACAGTCAGTATTCAAAGTACAAGGCAGACTGGCTAAGTCTGAATGGCCTGATGGACCATGGAATCCTTTCTGAGAAAAACATTTATACATCTCAGCTGCATGTTGCAAAGGAAAGCCCCATTAAGAATAAAAGGTCATAACTGCTACATAAAAATTACAAGGATGAAAAAGAATGAAATAGTCAGAGAACAGAGTAACACAGGTCTATGAAATACACTTGAATCTGCAATTCCTCTTACCCTTTCCATTTCAGGGAGGAAAAAATGCACTCATTGTGTCAATAAACCTGCACATTTGGAGGCATTTTAGTGCATGTCTAAATGCAAGTCTATGCTAATTGACTTATAAAACTGAGGACTTAAAAGGTAAGAAATGGCAATAGGAGGATTGCCTTTGCAATCTGAGCTATCTCCTCTCACATATGCAGGCATGCACACACCTCAGTATGAGACTGCCTGTAATTATAGCTCTCCAAGGCCTAGCAGGGATAAAGAATCTCCCACATGTTGTTTCTCTCTTTCAAAGTACAAGGCCAGCAGCAGGAACCTCACTTTGCTATCTGCTAGGGTGTCCTAGGTTACAATATAAAATATTCCAGAAGGTCTGTATTCTGTCTCCATCTTCATGAACTGTTAAAATCAGGAGGGGCAGTGTTTTCCTTGCCTCCTCCCCCGGACTATTTCCTGTTAATGGGCCATTAACGCCTTGCCCCATGAGTCATAGATAACTCCCTCCGGGAGCCATTTGTGTTTAATGGGCCATTGTGAGGACCCACCCCATGACTCATAGAATGACATCAGCCCATTGTGAGATGCTCCGCCCAGGGGGAGGAGCCAAGCATTCCCACCTGGATANTCTAATTTTCCTATTAGGTTGTAGTTTGTTGGGGGGTTTTTTGTTTGTTTGTTTTAGTTTATTTTGTTTATACATATTAAAGAACTGTTATTCCTATCCTCATAATTTTTGCCTGAGAGCCCCTTTTAATAATTTGGAGGGAGAGGGTTTACATCTTCTATTCCAAGAGAAGCTCCTGCCTTCCTTGGCAGGCACCTGTCTTTCAAAACCAAGACATAGGGACAGGATGGAGTACATCCTAACCAAGAAAAAAGCTTATGGGTAGAAGCAATATTTTTCATTAGTCCAATTAGGATAGTTAGGAAAAGGAGAAAACCTTTCAGGCAGAGAAGTGCTTTTACAGGTCAGAAACAGAATCAGCAAATTCCTAATAAATCTTCAGTCATTTGTTCTGAAAAAAAAAACAACAAACCAACAACCAAACAAAAAACCCCTAAAAAATGACAAAAAAAATCCCCCTCTCCAACCCCAGGATGTGATCTCCATGGAGGCAATGGCCTCCTGAGCAGATAACAAATCCCTGCAGATGGGTGCTTGTCTGTCACAAGGGTTGAGACCTGCTTTTGACCAAGCTATGTTTCATATCCTGTAGGGGCCCTTCTTCCTGGCAGTCACTGACTGTGTCTGCAGAGGTTGGGCAAAACCAGGCTTCCCAACTGCTCTGGGTGGAGAGGAGTTATGGCACAAGCCACAGGAGGATGAAGGCAGCACAGGGCAGGAGCTAATCCCTCTGCACCCACAACAAGTCAGGGCAGCTCCACCGTCCAGCCCCAAGACAGGAAACCACACAAGGTAGACTAGATCTGGGTTTCCCCTCCCCACCCAAATCACCTGCAGCCAGCCTGAGGCATCACTGTGCTCCAGCTGCCCATCAGCATTTTGGTCCTTGCTGTCACAGATCTGTCTTCCAAGAAAAGTTATTTTTCTTGTAAGCTTCCTCATGGTGTTGGCTGGAAGGTCTAAGGATTGCGGGAGCTGCATTATGGAAAAAAAAAACAACAGATAAATGGAAGGGATAAATGGGAACACTATGAAAGTAGTAGGGCAGATACACCAAGATTCCAAGGTGGGTCTGTTAGTAATTTGGAATGTATTTCTCATTTAGGAAAGCTGGTACCAAGAGCTGCAGATCACGGGTGAATCATCAGGTATTTACAGGAGAGTACACGGGGGCAGTGGCTGTCCTGGCGGCCTTGCTGATGTTTTTTCTGAAATTGGAATATGCACATAGCAATTATTTTCTCCTTATCTAGTCCTCAAAACTTCTTGTAAGTATGCATGCTTTCAAGTCACCCCAGATTAGCTTTGTCAGAATAACAACTGATCATTCCACATACACAGGTCTGGCTTTTCTGAATTCCCTTGAAGGTTGAAAGCTATTAAATTGACATGTTTTTCTCTGTGTGATTCCCCTGGTATGGCTTTGTGGTGGCATGATGTCATATCTAACCACAAAAGACCATGATCTAATATACCATAACTGTTAAGAAAATATAGTGTCCAACACATTGGTTTCCAAACATCACAGGGAAAATATTTATGCCATAAGATTTCTCAGCTTTTCAAAAAGAAGGGCCCTGAAAGATGACATTTAAAATACTATATGGTATACTTGGTGAGTAGGAACATTAAATGGCTGAATTAGCTTTCTTAGTTATTATTATTTTACAAAAGCATTTGGTACTTCTACGGAATATAGAAAATATTCTAGAGACATGAAAGAATGTTCCTTTCAATGTCCAGGTCTCTCTTATACCACACTGGCAGTTCAGCAGTTTGACATTGCTGGAGCAGTATAAAGCAGCCTCTGGGTGAGAATCTGGTTCAGGCAGTGGAGAATTGCAGTTTAACAAGTCAATCATTTGCAGGCTGGGATTGAAGAAAATACTTCTAGGAAAGAATATGCAATTCATCTGCAGCAAAATGATGTTGGTGAGGGTAAGGCAGCTGAAGATATTTATTTTCAGGACATTGTGAACAGGCAGGAGACTGTGAAGGAGCAAAAGTATATTTTAAAAAAAAGACAAATCCTTCAGGACAGACTTCCGCATTGCCACTTGTTGTTTCATTTCTGGCAGCTGAGATTCTGTGCCATTTTACAAACATGCTGTTTGTGTTTAGAGTTAAATGGGTTTGTCTTGAAATGCAACCCTTTTCCTGAGGGCTTATGGC
>VXBU01014600.1:68814-144609 GCA_013400315.1 Bombycilla garrulus
CCATGGCTTCATTCCCATATTTGATTAAGGTGGAAGCTGGCAGTCCCTAAGAGGCAGGGGAAGGGCTGGAATTTCCCAGGTCACACACAGGACTCCAGCCTTCTCCCAGGTGTGGGGCACAACCTCTGAGGAAAGGTGCTTACAGCTGCTTTCTGTTCTCCAAGACAACTTTAATAACATCACTGTTTAAAGTAATTCATTCTCAGCAGAGCAACGAATATAATCACTGCTACCACAGGCAATCTTCAAAGCATGCATTTCCGTTTTCCCCTCCTTGCGATGAGTCAAGGAAAGGGTGCTGTTCTCACTTCTCTCCTTACTGACATCTCACAGGCTTTGCCAGCATGATGGTCCTGCAGCTGATTGTGGCACCTCAATGATCCCAAATCCAGAGGTGAAGGCATGGGGGCATCAGGCATGCCTGGTTGTAGCTCAGGCTTGGCCAGACCTTCCTGGGGGACAGGCATTCCAAGTGATCCCTTACTCTGGTCTGACCCCAGGCTCCACATCTGGGCTGATGCAGACATAGATTTGGACCAGAGCTGCATGTTTTGGGACAGTTCCAGTGCACCGGCCTCTGCCTCAAATCTGGCAGGCAGAAGCTTGGGCTGCAAAAGCTGGGAAATCAGTCTAAAAATACGTATTTCAGTAAAAGTTTGTTTTTCAGCTCTGTTTTTCTGCCTTACACGCGAGAAATGTTGGGCAAGTGGTTTTTGGTACCAAGAGCTGCCTTTTCATTGGAAAAGAATGTCCCCACCAACCACATCCCCATGTAAGGAAAAAGCAGCAACTTACTGGTAAAGCTGTTAAGTGGGAAGGCAGAATTACATTCCCTGTTAAACCCTGCTGTCATTTCAGCGAGGCTTCGATGGTTTCAGCAGCTCTTCACCAGGAGTGACGTGCACACACAGGGCAGCACGAAACCCTCTCACTCAGCTGAGGGCTGCTGAAAGCAGGAGCCTGGCCAGCCTGCCAGGCAGAGCCTCTGCTCCCTGCTGCAGCCAGGTTGTTGAGGTCTGTGTGTGTTTTCATAAATCAGAGAAAGCGTGGGATGAAATACTACTTCATTAAGGCTGCAGCTGGGGTCGTGCCTTCCGATTAATTGAAGAGCCCAGAATTTTGCACTTTTTGTTTTTGGACTGAAGGAGGAATGTCCCCCTAACAAAATGAATGCATGGAGAGTGTTATGGAAAAAGGTGAAAAAGTTTCTCTTGCTTGCACAGAAAGCAGGCCACATGCAGCTTGATCTGTCAGCTGAGGGAACTCATCAGCTGTAACCAAAACTCACAGGACCACAAGGCAGTCACTGCTGGGTATTTGTATGAAAAAAAATTATTATTATCCATATATATACACATATGTCCTGAAAACAAAAAAATAAGGGCAGAATAGTTTTTATTCTGATTTTGTACACAAATTCTGGTTTTATAATGAAACAGTCTCAAATTCCAGTACCTGAGGGAACAATAAGCAAAAGGAAAAGTTTGGGAGATACAAAGTCTAGACACAGGATGGCATTTTGGAGCACGGATTCATCTCCTGTTAAAAACAAAACCAAATGCTGAACTCTTTAACCCAGCCTCAGTATCCTGCTGATTCAAGAAGACCATGCATTCAAAGAATGTAAACTCTGCTATGACAGGAGCTGAGAGCTCTCTTTTATGGAAAGCAGGAAACTTCTCTAAAAGGCCAGTTTATGACCTGGTTGGAGAGCTGGAAATAATTAAGTGTTCTTGTCAAAGGTCAAAGTCATAGGGTTAAATTCCTAGGAACTCAAAACAACCCTCGGTGACTGTGCCAAGACTGATCATTTGGCCCTTTTCTACCCACAATGGGCAGTGAACAGCCTGGGACAGGAGTGAGCCATGCCTCAGTTATCTGTTCTTTCCAATTCCAAGTCTGACATTTTTAGACTCATCACACGCTTGTGGTCTAAAAAAGCAAAGCTGAGGTTAAAAAAATGAAAATAAAATCTGGAAATAAGAATTGCAGCCAAATGACCTATTTATAGCCACACCAAATATGAGCTAAATGACAAATGAAGATCCTGATTCATATTCTACTTCTTATGTAACCCTGCTCAATTTGACCAGACTCTGCAGGAAGAATCTGGCTCTTGGGGAGTTGTCATGCTCTGCTGTGTACACAAAAATGCAGAATTGTCTATACCTATAGGGATCTTGCTGCTCACACTTGAAGCTGTGCATGGTGTTATCACTGAGCAGGTCTCAAAAGTGTAATGAGGGGGAAGGGGGGATTCACTCATTTGGTGCTTTTTAGCAAATGATGACTTCAGAGAGGCAACAGATTGTGTCCCCTTGAGACACTTAGCTGGAACACAGTGCAACAATGAGCTGCCAACACCCCTAAAGCAAGTTATAAGCTCGTCCAGGTGAGACTTTGTCCAATGCACTCAGCAGCCTGAAAGCAGAGGCAAGAGGAGAGCAGAGGTGGAGAGGACCAAGATTTCCTCCACAAACTGTGTAACAGGGGAGAAATGCGCTGCCCTTCGAGTTGCTTTTCCTATTGCTTCTCTTTCCAAGTCTTTTGCCCTGGTGCCTCCAAAAACTACTTGACTTTTGCTTTAACCATCTTTATAAGGCAAAAAAATTGCCCCAGAAATCCTCAGAGAGTGCTTCCCAGCTCTAATTGCAGTCAAATTGTCTGTTACAAGCCAGATTTTCCTTCTACACCAGGAAAGCAGAATTACAGTTTTGCCCCAGTGTTTTAAGCTCAAAATCCCCTCCACTCAGCCTTGTCTAAGGAACTGGTTTGTCCAAATCCTTGGCTTCAGTCAAGGCAACCCATCTGGTATCAAATTTCAAGCTCAAGGTCTCAGATTGGATCTGAAGTGTTCACAAAACTTGGTGGACATCTTGCTTCACAATGGGATGAACTGAGGTCAAATTATAAATATTTCTGCAATTTTGGGACAGATCAGGTCCTGGCACAGTGGGATGAGTCTGTCTCTATTAAAGATGGCCTGTCTGCTCATGTTACTTCTCAAGCTGTGGTTCTGCCAGTCCTCAAGCAATCCTGCTCCATCAATTCACCCTTATTCATCCCACTCCTTCCTCCCTGTTCAAATTTCTAAACCTGAAGAGGAACTGAGACCATCCGGTGACCTCCTGGACTGACTGTTCTGTCTTTTGTGAATCTAAATTGATTTTCCTTGCATGGGAACATCCAGGATCTACCCTTTGACCTTCAGCCTGAGGTTGTGTATGAGGACCAAGAGAGAATGCAAAAGTGGCATTTGACTGTCAGCAGTGCCAAGAAATATGAGCCATCCTCTACTAGGAAACAGTCTGTGTCCAGTGCCTGGAAATATGGGAATTGCCAGACTTGCTTAGAAACAAGGGTCAGTATCCTGTCCCCGATGCTAGCCAGCACCAGATGCTTGAGAGGAAGGTCTGAGAGGCCTGCAGCTGGGCAGATATGGAATAATTCCATTCTTATCTCCCTGCTTTGGGGAGCAGTATAGCAAGCATGGACACAAACACAGACACACACCTGCACACTGGAAACCACATGCCTCAGCTCCTTTCCTGGGAGTATTACAGTATTCTGTGTCAAGTCAAGTATTTTTAATACCCATTACCACAGCATTCAACAGACCCCAGGGACCTGGCTTTGTTAAGGAGGGGAGTGAATAAGGCTTGGGATGATGAAGGTTCAGGAACTGTATTTAGCTCTTGGGTTTCCATAATTAGTGTGCAGCTAATAAGTCAACTTAAAATGGCCACTAAAAACAACCCTGTTCACATGCTCAGGAGATAAAATGCCATCATTTTGCAAAACAATGTTGATGAAAGAAATTGCAAACCCTTCACCCATATTCTACATGTGGGTTACATGTATTCTAGATTTTATAACCCGAGTATATTCTTGGTCATGGATTAGGGCCCTTTTTCCATGCTTCTAGGGTCAACTGTTAGGCTTCCAGATTATTTTAAGCAAGCAGTCAATGGTCTTCAAGTCTCTAAGGTGTTTTCAGCTCACAGTAATGCTCCTTCTAGTCCCTACCTACTGGAAGGGAGATTAAATGGGACCAGACTGAGCTTGGATATGTTTCAACACTAGCCTGAACAGATTTCCCTTTCTACCTATGATTTAATAATTTTGGATTTTGCTTTTTTCATAATGGCACTGATTGACAGGAAAAAAGAGGCTTTTTTTTCGTGTCAAGATGCAGCTGGGGATTTGATGTGAGGTTTGTCAGGGATTCTGGAAAACTACTGGAACAGCCACTGTGGATTTCCTGGCCCAATTTCTTTCTGTGTTTTCAGTATGTCTGCTGTTACGTAAATCTGATGATTATGAAAACACTACACGGTTTAATACCCACAGCTCAGATGAGAGGGGGAGGAGGAAGTTTGTGCTGACCTGTGAGGGAATCTTGTTATTGATACAGTTGAGGAAAACAGATCTCAGCAGACTTTCCTTATTTAATTAGTGTCTGTTTCTAAGCCTCAGCTGTCCCACAGAACTCTTTCTGTACCAGTAATTAAAACACATAAAATTGTACGGAGCTATAAGATAATAATCCACATTAACTGATACTGCTGCTATTTGATAGCTCTTCAAACAAAGTACAAAGCAAGGGTGTGCTTCCGAATGGGTTTTACTCAGAAAGAGACTCAAAGGGATGTGCAACTCTGCCCTCTAAAACCAGTGGGCATAGAAAATAGGATTGCAACTTCTTGGCCAAAAAAAAGTGTTTCCTTGGTATTAGTGGAGTAAGCTATTTTTAGATTTGTTCTGAAGTCTTTGTGAGGGGCCTCTCTGAATCAGTCCAAAACACAAAGTCCTCCTCCCTAATCTGGAGAACATTGTACTCTTTCTCTTGCAATGCATGCTATTGAACAGCAAAAGAATAACCTCATGGGCAAGTCTTTCTGGAAAGGTTACTTAAATAAAAGCACCTTCTGTCCTTCCTCATCCTTTGTAGATGCAGTTCCATCCAGAGTTTACAAGCAAAGGACAGCCAGGGCTGAGTTCCAGTTTTAACTCTCTCCTAGGACTGCCCTGTGTATGTCTGCCCTGTCTCTTTCTCTTTCTGTCCTCTCTTCACAGCAGGCAAACTTTCTTCTCTTTCTCTTTCTACTCCTCCCCAACCTTCCAACATAGGGCAGACACCCCATATAACTGCTTCTTTTTCTCAGGCAGGGCATCATTTAAGAGAAACAGTATATTCTCTAGATACTGCTAGTTCCACATGGGAAACTGCCTGGCCATGTTGTGCAAAACACCCTTCCTCACACCAGGTTGTAGAATGGTCCTCAGCCAACTGTGCCCCATCAGGCAGAGACAGATGCCCAAGACCCCTTTACATGGGATCCTGAGGACGCCAGCCTACGTCAACTCCTGGCTGCCCCCCAAGGGTGTACTTCAAGTCTGATGTGTCCCTGCAATACCAGTCTTCAATACAAACATCAGTTTGCAACCAAGGAACCTCTCTTTATGTCTTGGTCCCTCTTGCTTTCCCTGAGGAACACAGTCCAGCCCTGGTCCCTCACCCTCCTCTGCTAGAAAAGCCAAGCCAAGCCAGCTGGTTCAAGCACTGTTTCCTGAGCAGCCCCACGAAGCTGTTTGGCAGCAGCTTCCCTGTAACTGATCCCACCATGCTTGGTGGGACAGGCCTGGGCTTTCCAAAAAGAGCCACCTTAGGATGTAACAGGAGAAATTAGGAGGCCTTACAGGCTCAGAGCCAGCACAGTGCTACATAAATTGCTACATAAAGTCATTCTGCAGTCAAGTACAGCCTCAGGAACATGACAGTCACCAGAGAGCTGTTGAGTCCCGGTAGTTATTTGCTTGCTGTTAGAAACACTCCCTAGGTTATAAAAGCTTGCATGTTCCCCCCACAGGCCCTGTTGCTAGGGCTGAGGCTGTGTAAGGTACCTGGTCCTGCTGGGCGGCCCATCACCTACTCTTTGAGCTGAAACAAAACCTTTTTCCACTGTAAGTGCTTTCCTATGGAAACATCAGGGTACTAGTTAAATGAAATTATCCGTCATGTACACCTAATGGAGAGTAAAATGTAACCACTTGGTAAAAAAATACCTTTTATGCTCCCAAACTCAAAAAAAATGTAATCAAAACACTGTAGATTTCAATATGCAGCCCAACTCTGTGTTTTCCACACAAAATGTTTTAAAAAAGAGTGTCTGTTTCAGAGGGAACCTCCACCTTCCTATTTTCTCATTAAATAGTCAGGATCATACCACTTCTTTGCTGTTAACAGCAAAATAAAGAAGTTATATAGGCAGTTCAGAAACAACTTTTTGCCTGCTTGTACATTCATGATAAATTACACATTGAAGAAATGGGAAGATAAATGATCGTGGAAATTTTTTTTTTAACTAAAAGAAAACAGAGATAATTGCTTTCTTCTGATCTTGACGTAAGTCCTTTTCCCTGGAGACTGCAGGAAGAATTTCCTGTATTTTCCCATTACTGATGCTCTACTCTGCTTGATGCCCTTCTGTTGTGCTCCATTCACAGGGGCCACATTTGCCCATATGCCAAGGCCCTGCCCTTCTGCCTTCCTCACTAACTTCACACAGCTGCAGGAATTAGGCGGCATAATTGAGAAGGAGGGCCTTGGTCCTGTAAAGTTTTCTTTTAGCAAGTGGAATATCCTTCACGCTAAAGAGATAATGTGAAATGGTTCTCTTAAATTCATAGGACACCCCCTGAAGAACATCATTCTCTCAAGTTGTCCCATCCATCTCTTTTTAGCCCTCATCCTTCTCCCTGCCACCTGAGTCCCGCCCTAAGGACAGTAATAACTTTACTAGTTAAGAAATAACTGTTCCTTTTGTTATCTGTGCCGTTTCCAGACTCTCAGCTGATTTCTATCTTTTACCAAGCCTGGAAGTTCTTCAATTACAGAAAAAAACATAAATGAAAACTGCAGTGCTCTGTTCTAAACAAAGCCCAAATGTGTTTTCCTCATTTCTTTACAGCAGCACGGTGATAACATTGAAGCTATTGCCAAAGCATAACTTTACAATGAATAGCCATTATGTGCAGTACCCCACTGTGCTTTTTGGGAATGGGAGGTAAGAACATCCCTCACACAAACATGAAATGTGAATAATGAAGATACTTGCAGGTATGTGCTCTAAGAAGAAAAACATGGGTCCAAAAGCACTGCACATAACTTTTATCCCTGAGAGTGATTAAATGCAGATGGCTACCAGGAAAGCTGGGTTTTGCAATAGTAATCATATAGGATCCTTCAGACTATTTGGCTAGTAATTTAAGTTAGGAAAGCTATTTGCAGAATGTGACCTCTGGAATGCAGTTATTCCAGGAAGATGTAATATATTATCAAGGAGTGAATTCCAGGACTGAGTTATTTCTGGTAACAATTGAACTATGAAAAAAATATTTACAACTAACTTATAAAATAAAAACATTCAAATATTTGACAAGGAGTTTATTTACAATGAAAATGCAGATCTCATTAGTTTCTACTTATGAAAGAAAAAAATGGACAGAGACTTTGGAAATGATCCTTTGTGTTCATTTACAAGATACATACCATTCCCATTAATTTTAAACAACGGGACAATAAACAGCAAAGGCTAACAAGACACGCAACCCACAAACTGCTGCAAGTGCCCTGATCATAGTTCATCTCTTCACAGAAGGTCTCCATTTCTTCACAGCTGGTCTCCATATGAGCCAACAGCTCAGTCCCAATGAAGGCTTTTCCCCTGTCCAAATAAACCCAAAGCAAAGGTAAGTCAGAGCAATGGCGCTACAGCTCTTTGCACAGAAACACAGACCTGTGCGAGCACAAGGCACTAGAACCATGAGGGAAGATCTTAAATACTTCCTGTGTAAAACTGCCCACCAACTAAAAAGCTTTCGCTCTCACCACCAGATACTGTAAACTTTGCTGCAAATGAGGACAGAAGATTGGAAAGGATTTTTCAACCCCATAACATACAACTCCTTTCCATCTTTCCATCTGTACCTTCAGAGGAGGTTTGTTTTTTTATCCCACCAACACTCCTTGCTCTCATGGGTAGAGGTCTCCTTTCAGGGCTGACATGAGCATCTGAGGTTCATTTATTCTCATGTCAGAGTTCTTCTTCAGCCTAAACAGCTTTCTTTTTTTCCGGGGTGTGTTTGCTGAAGTTTCTAAAAACAACAATTGTATCCCCTTTAAGCTTTTGTTTTGCAAAGCTAAACAAACCAATAGGCATTTTAATACCTTTTCCTAACAAAAAAACAACCCCTAATCATCTGCTGAATGAACCTAATGACCTCTCTTGGCACCTGTCCCAGTATGAATTGATTTTGGTTGGAAGTAGGTGACTAAATTTCTAGATAACATCTTTTGGTGCTTTACAGAATAGCACTGATATTTCTATGTCCTGACTGGAAATTTAATTCCCTTTCCTTAAGGGCAGGTCATGTTGGTGACCACGGGTGGTCTCGTGATCAGTTAGCACACAAATGACACCCTCTCATCTTTCCTTCCCCTCTGCACACAAACCAAGCACAGTGACTGCACAAGTCACATTCAGGCTGAACCAGCAATTCCTTCCTCTAAAGCTCCTCTTGCCCCCTGCACCAGCCTTGGCCCAGAAATGCAGCTTTGAATGGATGAAAGGTATTTCACCCAAAACAAAACTTTGCCTCTGAACACCTCCCAGCTGTCAACAATCCACAGACCTTAAATGGGTCAACATCTACACCTTTCTCGTTACACTACTATCTGACACTTCTCCCCAGAAAGGCCGCCCAGCCACCCTGCTCACCCCTGTCTTGTCAAAACACTGCACACGCATCAGTCTTGGCACTGCTCAGTCATCCATGGAGTCAGCTCTGACACTGCCTCAGGGCCACCCTTGGCTGGTTTTCCTAGCACCCAGAAAAAGGACAAGTGATCTACTCCCAGATAGTCTCTACTGCTCTGTCCTCTTCCTACTACACTAAAAAACAATGCAACAAACTCTTGCTCAAGCGATGCCAGTTACGTACTTCATTATTTCAGGGAGAACATTTTGCAGTAGCTAAAGATAGTCCTTGGGTTTTATGTTATTTACTTAAGTGTGTGTTGAGCAATCTAACCTTAGCACAGATAAACAAAGTATGCCAGAGAAGTATTAGCACAATAATCTGCATGTCCTGAGAGAAAGTCATGCCTCAGAAGCTTTCAGTTAGAAAGCAGTTAGAAAAGGGAATTTGAAGTGTAGCTGACTATACAATATTAAGCTGATAATTTCACAGTACTTATTTCTATTATTTCTTTTGACTGCAAGCATCCCAAAGGTGGGAGGTGCATCAGGACCCGGAGGACAGCTGAATTGGATCTGTCAGGCCCGTTGCAATGGCTTGGTTTGTGCTATACCTTCCCTTCTCAGTGATCCCAGACCTGTCTAGTTTGAGAGACACAGGGGCCACCCGGTCCAGTGGCAATTGTCATGCAGTGTTGGCACTGCTTCCTGCAAACTTCTCCTGCACCCTGGTACTGAACTGCATCAGAAAGGGTTCAGCTTACTCATTCGTAACCCAGCTGTGTGTCATGCTACAGTGCTACTAAGACCACGCTCAGAATCCACCTCTTGGATATGCATTTTCCGTTTTGTAAAACACACCTGCAAGCCACAGTTGTCTTTTCCCCTCAGAGCCTCCACTTTAGTCAGCATCCAAACCAACAGAAGTTGGTAATACTCTGTTTCCACTGGGTGAAAAACATATCAAGTGCTTTGTGCTACAGCCTTCCTGTCAAGACACAAAATTCTCTAAATTGTACCCTTTTAGACTGCGATGTCAAACCAGATGTGAGACCAGATTTACTGTAAAAGGCTTCTTCTGACCCATGAACCATCCAGAAAATTTCTAATGCCCCGAGCACAGTTTGGAGCAATTATAGCCTCACTTGTAAACCCAATGAGACTTATCATTTCACATAATTTTGACACAAGTCCAGTTGAAACCCAGTGGATTGTTTTACTTTTTAGTACCTGCCAATGCTTCAAGGCAGCTTCATTCCCTCAGCAAAGGCATTAACCCAGTGTGGCAAAATGGGATGGAGACAGTTTGTGCCTGGTTTCAATATCTCTGTATCTGGGATATTTTAACATAGATTGTTGTTCCAATGAAGTAAGAAAAGGTTTTTTGGAGTGTTTAGTGGAATCAGAATCAAATCCCCAAAACACAGATCTATCTGAAATACAAGTTTTTCAGGAAAACCGGAAGAAGCTGATCCCAGGACCTCACTGATACACACTGATGCAGACACTGACAAAGTACAATTCCTATTTTTTAGGACCAGGTCTCACTAGTTCCTTGTTCTTTATTGCTTTATTGCTGTCATTTTTCAAGGTTTGTACTAAGGATCACTTCAAATGTATCCATCTAATGTAGTGGCCAGAGGGAGAGGAAGTAATTTGTAAAGGTGTTGAAAAAGATACAAGCCAAAAGTCAATCCTGACACAAAGAGACTCTGCAGCTGATACTGCCAAGGAGAAGAAGAGAAAGAGAATTTCTTATCAGAGACCACACTCCATAGCAGAGCTGGGGAAAAGAGCCTCAAGTCTTTTAGCTTTCAGTCCACTGCCTTAACCTATACCAGTTTTGTGAACACTTATCCTAAATTGGGGTGGCACATCCACCTCTTCCTGAGTATTTATTCTGTTTGAAATCTTCATCACTGGTCAATTCCCATCAAGGTAGAGAAAAACTGGGGGAAAAAAAACAAAAAACAAACAAAAAAAAGAACAACCCGACAAAAGCTAATGAGCCACAACCAGAGGCTTCCTCCATTAAACCTAATTAGCTAAGCAGTGCTCCAGGAGCCGCTGAGGGACTGCAGACCCTGCCTCAGAGGGGCACAGGACTGCCCATGCCCATGACAGCAACGTTCCAGAGGCAGTGAAAATGGGAAAGGAGCAATTACAGAAGTCCCTGAGCCTGCAGTGCATTTCGTGCAATGTTTCAAGTCATGTCTCACACAACAACTGTGCTACATAAAAGCAATTTGTGTAAAACAACCTTTTCCTGAGGAACAGGGGTGCAGATACAGAGACAGCTCTGGAGGCTGAAGCTCAGATAGGACCTGATGAGTCTAAACACTTCAAGACACTTACTACCTCAAAGGGGGCTATAAACATACGGATTCACAGGGCTGTGGAAAGATGAGTTGGCCACAGATTTATCTAGCAAAAAATAAAAAGTCGGCCACTGGACTTTGGGGAAAATTACTGCAGATACTGTTTGGGAAAATAAATGGGTGTGTTGGACCAGTGCCAAATAGGAAAAAGATTTCTTTTAAATGAGGAATACCTCTGGAAATTTTGGCCAAGCAGCACTGTAGGCAGTAAGAGAATAAAAGAATTAACAGAGATCAAATCATTCAGCAGTAAAGCCACTGGTGTTTATGTCCAGGAGTCCTTCTGTGAGGAAGAGGTTCTGTGAGCCAAAAACGCAGCAGTAGCTCATGTTTGTAATGTGGATGCACTCTGAAACAAGCTGAAGCTGCCTGAAAGGAAGAGTCTGTCTTCTTTTGGTGTTTGAGCAACACCTTGCTGGTGTTTTTCACCAACTCTGTGGCCATCAGGAAGGATTGCTAAATTTCTGTTTTAGGTCAACTAAGCGTGGAATTTATTATGCAACCAAAAAATTTAGAGAATAATGGGTTTCTTACACGGAAGGACTTCCATGTCCATTTAAAATAACGAGACACACAGCTGGCACCAATCTGGACACACAGAATCAGTTTGTCCAGCTTTGGAATATGAGAAGCTGGGAGTGAAGGCTTTGACTTGAAAGAGATGGGAAAACCTAAGTCAGTATATTTTTGTGCTCAACAAATTGCAGCAAAAGCATCTGGTTATTCTTCTTCATCTAAAATTAACCTTTCATTTCTGGAGGAAGGAAGGTCCTCAGACATGTTTCCTTACATTTACTGCAAGATTTCTATTATTTGAATTTTCCAGGAGCATCTATCCACATCCCAGCTGGAATTTCTTATTTCAAATTGCAGCTCAGAGTTTACAAACCTATGATGAGACTTCTGAGGATCAGGCAAATGCTTCACCTCTCCACTGACACAGAAAACAGCAACTTGCTCAGTGCAGCAAAATTTAATATGAAAAGGGATATAAACACCTACAAAAATATAAATTGTTTTCACCAGTAAGAGGCATCTTTTGTCAATATGCCACAGTTTGCCCTGAGGACGGTGCAGGTTAAGAAAATAATACTTTTATCTCATCAGAATAATAAATTCAGCATGTTCATGCCTGATGTAGTCTAACTAGTTGGATTTTCTAAGGTTTTCAAGTGCCTCAGGACCTTTTCTGCCTTCTGCCTGCCCTGTTAATTTGGAGATAACACACACTCACAACCCAAATACATGATTGCAACTCCTGCCTTTGCTAAGGAAGGTTCATTTCTGTGGGAAGCAGCCTTTCCAAACATGGCCCACAGTGGCAGGGTGGTGTCTGCAGGCTCTGGCTCACCGTCTAACAAGGAAAAGCTGCAAAAGGGGGAGGAGTCCTTCTTGCTAAAGCTTGGTGTTCTCCCCTGCTTCAGCTACAGCCGTCAAGTGCAGATTGGCTCCCAAGCCAGGGAGCTCAGCTAACAGGCTCTGTGGCCAGGCTGAAGCTGATACCAGTCATTTTGGGACACGTGGTCATACTTACGGAAGTGGGAGCTGGTACCTTAGCCAGGCAACTGCACCTGCAGGGGTGATAACCTCCGGGCCAGGGCAAGGCAGGCAACATGTTTTTGTGGACCTGAATCTGAAGCCCCAATATTGCCCCCTCAAAATGAATTAGCAGCCATGGAGCTAGGAACTGCAGCCAGCTTGGATCACAAAGCAGAAGGAAAATGCAGTCTAGGAAGGAGACCAGAATGACCATCTGCTGGACATTAGGGCTTTCTCCCGAGTTAGATTTTCCCCTGTCTTGATTTGACTTTTCAGAGCTGCAGGGCTCTTTTTAAGCACTGTAGCAAGGTTAGAAAAATCCTCAGGAATTGGGACTGACAAGTAAATCATGATGATAAAATGAAATTATTACCCACCATAGCTCCCCCAAATTTGGTGACTACAAGACAGTCACAGATGACCACTGGATTCTCCCTGTGGACTCTCTGATTCGAGGAGCACTCAGATCAAATACTTGACACACCCTGTCAAAAACAAGGCTTGCCAAATGGAGAGGAAATTAAAAAAAAAAAAAAAAGGCAGAAGAAAAACATTGTGGTTTCTCTCTTTTACCAAAAAAAAAAAAAAAAAAAAAAGGAGGGGAGACATAGTAAAAATGTACTCCTACAACCAAGCCTTCCGTGTTGAGCCAATGGGCAGATGTGGTTTCCTTGGACTACACTGACCTACTGGAACCTGATGAGAAGGGTCGGAGGAGAGAATCAGGAGCAGTGCCCCTTGCGAGGTAAGCTTTGCCCAGCAAAACCTCTCTGTTTTGATTGCTGGTGTTCTGGGGAGGAGCTGCTGCCAGTAGCTGAGCCTGAGCCTGCAAGCCTATAAACAACATGGTCCCTCCCCATTTAGATGTGCAGCAAACTCCTTGATGTTCTTAACATCGATTTGAAGTCCATGCTTGTTAAAGGTCAAATTAATTGCTGTTTTACCCTCATGGGCTTTTTTTGCTGATTTTTTTTTTTTTTTCTGTGTGACAATTGACCATTACAGTTTAACTCCTCTGACTATTTGGATCCTGCTGAGCTGTTTAATGAAGATGCGTTTCATGAGTAATCAGGGAAGTCTTGCCTCATTTCCAAAGGCAAATCAGGAAGTTAGTAGCAGTGAATTTATTTGGCACTCCTGTTTGAAAAGGGGTCAAACCCCTTGTACCTTGTGTTTGCCTTCGGTCATTTTGCTAAGAGGAAGTACATTGTAAACTCTTCTGGACAAAGACCATCCTTATTCCAAGCTATGCATTACCAAACAGATCATTATCTCTTAATTATATCACTGATTATATTTATCAGATAGGAAATTTTCGATTTTCTTTTCAACACTGAGTTTGCAGTAAAGTAAGTACCCTTCAGTCAGTCCTGGAAGCATCAGGATATACTGACAGTTCTCTAAACAGAAGTTTAATATGTGACAAAGTTAAAATATAATTAAAATAGAGTTTTAAAGACAAAAGATATCACTCTTTGCAAGTGCTGGTTTCACCACAGGTCTGCCTCAGTCTATCCTTTTCATTCCAAGACTTTCTAACCCACAGACTTTCATGTGGCTGAATTTACATCACAACTTTTTTTTTCTTTATTTAGATAATTCATAGTGATGGAGGAATATAATTTGATTTCTGAAGGAAAATGCATTTGATTTCTGAAGAAAAATGTTTTGATAAGAAAGCATCTGTGAACATTATTTGAATAATGACGACCAGTATGTGTCAGCTGTACCTGCCCCTCTTTCACTTTTTGCAGCTGTTCACAACTGATCTGTGATTGTACAGAGAACAAGCATGAGTACTCAGGAAATATGACGTGGTGACCTGCCACAGGCAGCCCAGCCTCTTTCCACAACACCATTCAGGGCGTGACAGGATATGACAAAAGGTTAATGAGGATATGACTTGAGACACATTTTGTACTGAAAGCAGCAAATGCATTGTTTTGCCTTCTTTGTGACTATTTCAAGGAATCATTTCCTGGGGTAAAAAACACACTTGGAAAAAATGCTTATAGAGTAAATTTTGCTAAGTAATTTGCAGCACCAGGGGATTTGTACTGAACTGAACAATTCTGTCAAAAAGACAAGGCAAGGCTGGAGACACCTGTGTAGCAGCCTGACCTCACTAAAAGCAACCCTCATCAAGGTCCTTGTAAGTTGCTGAAGTTGGTATCCACCAGCTGCACATCCGACAGACAGACTTCCCTAAGCCAGGAAATAACAGAAAGAAAATCCATCTTAGTGCTGAGTCTTCCTCTGAAGCAATGCTGCTTCACAGGGTCAGCTAAAATAAGTTAATCTTTGCTGGTAAAAGTGTGCTGTAAACAGTAGGCAAAGCTTAAGCAAGGATGGGCATTGGAGTGCTGTGCTGGGGTTAAGTGCATGGGACATGAAATATTTTGCTTGCTTCTCAGGAAAATAAACGAGGGCTGATAATAGCAACTTGTGTTTCATCAGACAAGCCACACTGCCTCTGGGGATGAGCTGTGACTCTCCCACTGGAAGAGCCAGGGGATCCACTGTGGATGAGAGATACAACCTGCAGCTGGATAGCAGAAATAAATGAGCATGTGGGGAGCAAGCTTTGAAGGTGGGTGAGTCAAAACACCTCAGAGCAGGAGCATTCATAATTCAGGTCTGTGACACAGGATGTGAGAGCAGTGGAAACAAGGAATGAGGAATCTGGTTTTTCAAGTGGGAAGAGGGATGAGAAAGGGAGAAGTTGTTTCGGGAAGGTACAGCATTCTTCGTCATCCTCTGAACAGTCCACATGAATTCTTTCTGCCCACCTACTCTTTTCCCAAAAGTTAATTTTTCTTCTTACCACTACACTATGCATTTTAATCTGTGTGGTTTGCCACAGAGAGCACAAACTTGCTGGAGATGTTACACAAAAATGTAGATTCCTGTTAGCAATCCCCTTCTATGTATCTAGCCTGTCCTCCTACATCAGCACTGAGGATGGTTCTCTGCTCCTGGAGTTTGCCCTCAGTAATGAAAGTGGGCTTAATTGATAATGGCAATTAAGGTGATTTTATAGTTACTCTGAATAACTTCAGTTGTAGGTTATGGCTTGTTTTTTGCAAACAAAACTATTTTCATTAGCTTAGTCTCATTTAAATTTGCTCTTTCAAAGCAAAGCATTCTCTAAGTACCCAACCATACAAGCTTGGTGGCAGGCATCTCATCAGAAGTAGTCTATTTTAAAGAAATCTCAAAGTTATGCTTTTAAGAATCAAAACTGGAAGCTATTGTTCTTGCCACTCAGTGGGAAAACATTTTGAATTAATCACATACTAACCAAAGATTATGACATGAATATCAAATGCTTAAAACATTCTGACAGTGTCTGGGGAACAGCCTGAAAAGCAGAGACTCTTTTCTGCCTGTGAATGATACAACAAATAGTGAAATATATGCCATTACTTGGTTTGGAGCATGTGGTGGGCTGTGCTCAGACCCTCAGACATCCTGTCCAAGATCACATCAACAATTCTTCTCAGTCAGCAGTAAAAAAAAGAGATCTAAACAGATTCAGAGAAGTTTTAGGCACATCAGCATATCACAGAAGAACAGTTAATGGTCCTCAATTACAATTCCTCTGATTTAAAACTCAGTGGTTGTGTTTACATGGCATGAGAAAGGAAGGGCAATATGCCCCATAACTGATGCACCCTGGATTCTTTTTGGAGAGACTCTCAAGACATTGCCTAGACATCTTCCCTCAGATAAGGAACAAACAGGGATCAAACCCATAGATATATTTGTGCTCTTCCCTCTGCCTAATTACTGACCAAGGCCCTCCTGTCCTATGCCTGAGCAGCACTGGGCTCCCTGCCCAAAATGGGTATTCAAACTGTGCCTGTTGCTGCATCATGGGTTCCCTGCCTAGGTGAAGGAGCTGGAACTAGGTGGTGTTTAAGGTTCCCTCCAACCCAAATCATTCTATGATTCTGTGGTCCTCTACTTATCTTTCAGAGAAAGTGTAATCTTTGTTTCTGGACCTTACCTCTTGTTGTGGAAATGACTGAAATATCCATGCATTCAGCTTGAACAGGAAAAGCTCTAAAGGATCCTGTGGCCTTTAGGGATGCTTAGACCAGAGCTGGTCTAAGTTCTGTGACATTTTTTCTCTAAGGTAGCTTGTCAATCTGTTGGCTTTCTCCCACCGGTTGTCTGATCGTAGAGAGGGCCCAAAAGGCTCTGCTAGAGGAATAGCAGGGACTGAAACACCTGAGAAGAGGTTATTTGTTCATATGTTCATGAAAAGAACTAAAGAAGGGGATATGACTCTTACTTTACACATCATCCGAAGTGCAAGAAATGACCTCTTGTCACCGAGGTTCAAAGGCTGAGGGATGCTGCCTTGGCTTGCTGGGCACCAGCATGTCCTTTCTTCACAAGCTGCACATGCTGAGGCAGGCAATCATGGGATGGCCTGCTGCAGTGACTTGGTTATAGGGGGTAGATGACTCCGAATTACCACATCCCTATCCCCCCTCTTTGCCCCAGGCCACAAGGAAACAAATCTGCTTTTACTAAACTTCACCTCTCTCCAAATAATAGCTTGTTTCTCTCTGAATGGATGAACTCCTGGCTGCCAATACAGCATCCCTAAATGTCTCAGGCAGGACACCTCAGCATTTTGCCTTACATTACTCTTGTAGGGCTTTCTAAAAATAAGACACCCTTGTGTAACGATAGCACCAATTGTTTCTAATCCACTTCCTGGTTCAAAGTAGTACAGAAAATGTTATTCTTCTAAGATGTAACCAAAAAGCTTCAGAAATGCTGATTTTTTTCAGAGGGGCTTTCTCCTTCCTCTAGAATTAACAGTTGAACACTTATAGACAGACTTATCAACATTTTATAGACACTTACAGAACAGGCATATGCTGTTTCTGCATTAATTAAACAGCAAATTAAAAGTGGTACAGAGCTAGAACTCCTGTCATGTCCTGCTCAGGCCCCACAAAAAAAAAAAAAGAGAAAAAAAATCCCTCTTAACACAGTATGTCTTGATCTGAGTTGAGGGAAGAGGAGGAGATTTTACAATTATTTAAGCCCCCATGCAGGTACACAGCTCACTTTTCAGCACAGATAGAGACATGGCCCACTTCAGTGGAGATGAGAGAAGAGCTCTTTTTTGCCTTTCGTGAGAGAGATATTCTTCAATTTATTTTATGGCTACAGATGACATAGCTGTCTAGAGACACTCTGGTGAGGAGAAGCAAGGAGGAGAAGAGCCAGTGTGGGGGTGGAGAGCTGCAGCTCTGCCCCTCCATTTGATGTGGTCTCTTTTAAAGGTCACCCACTGGGACCTGACATCAATCAAACTATTTTTGTAAAAATGAAGATTTATATAACACATTTGTGCTATAGCTCTTGGTTCTTTTTTCTTAAATTACTTAAAGCAATATAATAACTTTCACAGGCATATCATAGGAGACTGCCAACATTTCAAACATTTCCTTGATGTAGGATGATCACAATTGAAAGGAATGTGAATTTTATCCAGCCGTCGGTAAGGTTTTGTTTTCCTTAATCCCTGAGACTAAATCATTGGATAGTTTTCAGCCTCCAAACTAAATCTTAATTGAGACTAGCTGTCATTTAGGTAACTGCACGGCTCTTATAATGAAAGCACCAGGGTACATTTGAAGAAAAACTGGGACAGTCCCTGGTATGGGGATCCTCAGCACTTCTCATTAGTGTGAGCTGGTTGTGCAAGAGAGCTAATACATAGCAAAAAAACAATCTAACTTTCTTGCCAGTAATAAAGTTCCTTCATTTGAATTGTTCTCCTACTCAAACCTGTGAGCAGTGCAAGCCAGCCAGAATTCCCACAAACTGGAAATAAAGCCGGTGGTTTGTGTCCCAGGGGGATGCCATTTTGCTTCATGCTGCATACTCATGAGTGATTTTTTTTCCCCCCAACACAAGAGTTCAGCTTATCTCTTGAACTGTACAAAGCCAACACCTTCCATCCCCCAACAAACTCACTAGCTGTAGCGCTCTATCTAGGCCTCTTCAGAGGTGTTGAAGAAAACAAGTGGTTCAGCTGCGACACTAAAATTAGTAGACAAGATCCTCACAGAGAGAGGAAAATCAGAGATATTTCAGTGCCATTTCTACTGCAATAACTTGGAATATGTCCAAGCACTCTGGCATCCAAAAGGCAACATTTTTCCACAATGTAAATTGAGTCCCTTTTCATCAGGAGCAGAGGGCAGTTTCTGTCGCCTTTGCCAGGATCATCCATAGATGAAAGGAGATGGCTATGGAAACGCCAAGTACAACCCTCTGTTCACCTTCCCAGCAGCAACAAATCACAAATCTACACCAACACCAATGCAGGGAAAAAGTCCTGCCAAAGGTGGGAGAGAGGAGGAAGAGAATAGTGTTTGTCATGTCCCCAAGTTTCCCCTCCCACCCTCAACCTCCCTGCCAATCTCCATGGCACCCCTCAAGCAACACAAGGAATGGTCTGGAGGCTTTGTTTAATTTGGAGAAAAACCTAGAAGTACTCTCAGTTCTCTGTGACTTGTCTGGGGAAGAACCATTTAAATTGTAATGCCAAGGCTTTAGCTTTAACTAGGATTTTAGCCCCAAGCCTTACTTAAAGATTAATAATTTAGACAGGCTGTTCAGGTTGTGCCAATGCCAGTGAAAACAGAGAGGCTATTTCTCACCCTGAAAACAAGTGAGGAAGAGGTGAAATCCAGAAAATCCTGGAGGGACCCATTTCTCCCTTTCTAGAAGGACTGTGGATTCCTAGTCTGGGACTGCATATCTAACTTTCTGGTAATTAAAATTAGAGATGTCTGGGTTTCTGCACCATGGCTTCTCCCTTTTAAACAGAGAGTGAAAACTCATTCCTGCTTCACAAGGGAGTCACAAGGGTGAATTCAACATTGTGCACACCAGCATTATGCCGAGCACCAGCCTGAGCACCTAGCACTTCATGGCTTTCGTTCCAAACAGCACTGGCACCTCCTAGAAATAGAATTAAACATTCTTTTTATGTGAGCTCTTGAAAATTCACACAACAGTTTCATACTTCTATTTCATGTCAGGATTCAGCTAAACACTGAATCCCAGTGAGCATTTTGCTTTAGAAAAGTATTCCAAGTAAATACCATCAGACTTTTGCCTTTTTTTTAAGCTATACTAAACGCATGGCTTAATGATAATGAATGAGTGACTGCTGCTTCTTATCACAGCTCTCAGTCATAGAAAACCTTTGCCAAAACCCTACTAATCGAATAGTACAGATTGGGGAATAGTACAGGGGAACAACTGGCTGCTGGAAGGAAGTGCTGGCAGGGAATAAGTTACGTGTGTGCTAGCAGCACACGCTTGCAGCAGGGGCAGCTGGCAGAGTCCTGGGCTGCACTTGCAGGGCCAGCAGATGCGGTGAAGTGTTTTTTTCCCCTTTGCTCTGTGCTCACTGGAGCATATCTAGACCCGTATCATATCATAGCATATCATCCCTGCCAATACAGGAAGGGCTCTGATAGCCTAGGGTGAATTTAGTGTAGGCCCACCACAGTGGCCAAGGCTAAAGAACTCAGCCTTTGAACAGAGGCTGGGGGACCAGGAATCATTCTGCCTGGAGAAGCAATGGCTTTGGGGGTGATCTATTAGTGGCCCTGCAACACCTATGAGAAAGTTGCCACGAAGACCAAGATAGGATCTTCAGAGATGCATGGTGAGAGAATAAGAGGCAACAACTGTACATCAAAACAGGAGAATTTCTGACTTGATGTGACGAAAGTAATTTTCCCCAAGGACAGCCAAAGCATCAGCAGGTTGCCCAGAGACACCACAACATCTCCATCCTTGGAGGTTCTCAAGATCAGCTGGACAAAGCCCTGAGTGATCCAGGGCCTACTTTGGGCTACATGAGCTCAGAAGGTCCTTTTCCTACCTGAACTATTCTAACATTCTTGTACTTTAAAATTACATTTGTCATGAAAGAAACAGTATCAATCATCAGTGAATATATCTCTTGATGCCTAGGGAAGCTAGGCTAAAATGATCTCTCTAAGAGCACTGTATCCACTTAGTTAAGGATCTTATGAGGCAAGAACTCCAAAATTATTTTCATTATAATTACATGAGCAGTCATGACTAAATGCTGATCTGCCAAGACCTGGTCTGGAGCCAGGTGAAGTAACTGGAAAGTTTGAGGGTACACATCAGCTGATGTAGATATCCAAATTCGAACTCATTATTGGCAACTCAATTACGTTCCGTGAAAAGATGTACTTAGGCAGAAAGCTAAAATAGGTCAGTCTGATTAATGCCAAAACAGACTGACTCTCCCCTGACTACAAAGGGAATCTGACTGCTACAGCTATGTATAGTGCACACCTGTGCAGTTAGATCAGATGGTTCCTGCCCCTACTGACTTCAGTAGGGGAGTAAGGTGATGGATTATGCTTGAAGTCTATTGAGGTTAGCGCAGTCAGATTCTGAAATAAAATGTAGTAAGTCCATGCAGAAATTTATTTCCGGTGCATCTTCCAGTTTAGAATTCCAGTCCCACAACTTTACAACTGTAACA
Source organism: Bombycilla garrulus (assembly GCA_013400315.1). NCBI lineage: Eukaryota > Metazoa > Chordata > Aves > Passeriformes > Bombycillidae > Bombycilla > Bombycilla garrulus. The sequence continues at coordinate 90,060 of VXBU01014600.1, forward strand.
ATTATTTATTTAGAATATATTTTCCTTCTTCACTATCATGAGTGGTACAGTCTCAAGAATGACAACAAGAGAGTGGGTGAAATTTTGTAGCGGAAAACATGAGGAAAGCTGAGGAGAAAAATATCTGACTACTAGCATATCTTAAAAGTTATGAATGTCCCGTGGGATCTGAATAACTGAATAACTTTTCCCTGAAGCCTAGATACATTGTGCCAAGCTTCTTCCCAAGTCCATGACAAAGGCAATAGGAGCCTGTTCTCAAAGCTCTAGCAGATGAAAAGGCGGGTACCACCTTCCATGTTATCAGGGGGAATGTTTCCGGCACGTGGAGTTGAGCTGCCCAGGCTGAGAAGGGCTTTGGGAAGCCTGAAAAAGCTGGGGTTAACTCTGTAGTTTCACAGTCTGTTTCTGTTGGCAGAAGCAGGAGGCCACAGGGTGAAGCGAATCAAGACTCCAGTCCGGGTTAAAAATAACAGCGTGGGAGGAGAGGGCTGTTGGAGGGTGAGGAGAGAAGGGCAGTGGCCAGCTCTGCTTCCAGACAGGCAAGTGCCTGAGAGGTGGAACAGGATGAAGGGTGGGATACTGCTCCTGGCAACTACCAGCTCATGCTGGCTGGGACCTCCTCTAGTGGAAGCCCAGCCAGCTGAGGAGCTCAGCCTGGGTGAGGGAAGGTGAAGAAGAGTCTGACTGCCACCCCAAAACACTCCCAGTGGGGAAATAAAGCAGAAAAGAGTGAGTGACAACAGCTGAAAGACAGCGTCATTCCCACACACTGAAAATATGTTTATCCTGGTCAGTAATCTGTTTAGGCTGGAAATTAGAATAAGGTTTCATTTCCTCTTCATTTCACTTATTTTCTTCAGTCTTCATCATTTTCGCCTCCACAAATAAAACAATGTCCAAACCAGAATCCCTCCGGCATCCACCCTCCATTAATAAATGCCTGCAAAATTATTTCTCTGTCTGCACCCTGATGATGGGCAGAGCTACAGAACCACAAGGATATAAATGACAGTCACAACTCAGAGAAGCAATAGCATGCATTAGGCAAAATTAAATTAAGAAAACAACAGAAAAGCTTCAAATTACAGAGGTCTGAAGAAATGTCCCGTGCCCAAACCTTATTTGTTTCCTCTTAGCAAATATGCCAGCCTACAAGAAAGTGTGAACTTCCCCCATCAGCCTTCCCCACACTTTTGTGTTGTTTAGTTTTCACCTTACACTGTCCATGTTTCCATCTTATTTTATTTCCATTTTGTTTTGCATTCTTCCTATGTTTACTAAGCCACTTCCAGGTACTCAACACCTGTGTATCTACACAGTGGAGCTCAGGACACAAAGTGTTAAAACGGGAGAGAGATGATCATCTGCATGAGCCCTGAAGGTCCCCCAGGCAGCCAACACACCTGTCTATGCACTTTGGAACCTGTTTGACACAGATCAGTCCCTGAGTATTCAGGCCTCATCTCTAGCTGTCTCTCTGCATGTTTTACCCCTCTCCTCCTGCAGACCCCCTGACACTTGCTCTCTAAGTAGCTAGTAGAAGGCACAGAAGGAACTGCGGCTTGTGCTGCATGAGCTGCCACAGAAAAACCCGTGCTGAATGAGCTGCACATCTAGAAAAAGCTCCCAGCCAAAGGGAAGTGCTACAATTAGAATCACTCTCACAATTACCACAATTAACATCTCATCTCAATTCCCGAACACATAACAGAAAATTCAGATCCATTTCAGACCCTCTCTTCCCACTTTTGGAAAGTAGCTTTGCAATTCTTGTATAATTACTCAAGAAAAAAAAAAAATTAATAAGGCAAATTATCTTGCCCTTGAGTCATGCCACTTGCAGGCTTAGTGCTGTGAGCTGAATAACCAGGCCAACCTAACCAAGACAGCTCTGTGAAAAGTTGACACAGTGTTTGGGAATGCCAAGCCAAGCAAGCAAACTGTTTATCAAAACAGGCTTTTCTAAATCTGTCCCATGAAGCACATGTGCAATGCCATCTCTATGAAAAGTGGGACCCCACCCCTTAAACCTACTCTATACTTCAGCTCTAGCATAGCTGTGAAAATATATACGTGTTAAAAATCACCCCATCTAAAACCTGGTCAAAGGGAAGGCCCCAGTATGGACACAATCATATAAAAGTCACAAGCCCTTCTGATGGTAACATTTACACCAGTTGAGAAATTAATCTGGGCTGCAAATGGGTGTAAAGTCAAGGTTCTTTCAGCCTTCCAAGAAGTCAAAGTACATCAAAAAAAAGAGGTGTTACTCACACATCACACGTTTTGCCTTTGCAAAAAGACTTGCTCTGCTGTGTTTGTATACCAGAAGGAAGTGGAAGAAGGCCTAACAGACAGAATCAAGAGGCTTTTTCAGTGTATTTGTTCTGCAGGCACTTATTCCTGGCCCATGACACGTTAATCAGGCTTGTTCAGGTATCAAACACTCACACAGAGGATGGATACTCATACACATACATTTTACCACACCACTGCAGCTCACACATGCCAGACAAGCCTCATGGATTGCCTGTGCTGACCTCTGAGGTGGTGGAGGCAGATTGTTCAAGAGTGAGACTGTTATCTCTACACTGAGTAATGATTCTCTGTGTCTCTCTTTCAACTCCTGTCTTCCTCTCAGAGAGGTTAGTGAACCCCTGCCTCCCACTCCTACTTAACTCTCACCACTCCTCATATTCTCCAGAGTGCAGTCACTTCATGTAAAACATAGGTGTGCCTTCTGCCTACTCCTTTCAGTCTCCTAAGTTAGCAAGGAATGGCTTTGCAGTGTGCCCACTACCTAACATAAAATGCCTCCTCTTACGTCCAAGTGCAGCCAAATGTCTAACATTTTAATCCCTATTGCACCTGTGGAGGAAAGCTGGCAACGATCAGTCTCGATTCACATATGTGTAAGCCAGTACTTTCAGTCACTGACAATTTCCTGCCGTCCCAAAACTAGGATTCAGATCCCACAGTTGACCGAGAAACTCATCCTGATATAGACTTTCCTACATATAAATGTGCAGTACGTCTGTTCCTGGTCAGCCTTTAATGTGCTTATGTACAGTTTGCCTAATACTCTGATCTACACTATTTATATACTGATGATATAAACAATTTGAAAAACAGTTGGGACACAAAAATTCAGTGCCTCATGGGCCCACAAAAAAGCCATCATTTTTATTAAGAACTTTTTCCTTTCACATTGTTCTTGAAAGGCTGCCCACAGCTTAAAAACTACTGTGAAAACCTTCACCTTTGCTCAGTACTTGCAGTGTTCAGAAGCGAAACAAACCCAGCATTCTGGCTGCAGAACCAAATACTTGGTAGCCATGAGGTGAAAATGATTATTAGATACGTATTTCATCCTTGTTTATGTTTTGAACAGGCTTGTGATACTGAGCCCAAGTCCGGCTTTTCTCTCCAGGGAATTTAATCACTAGAATAGCACAAAGTATCTATAGGGCCAGACCTTCCTCCCTAAGCCCCCCACACTGCTACCACAGAACAACCCCAGTGACCCTTTGCTGGGTCTTCTCACACGTTACAGCTCCCGAGCACAAGAGCCTTTCCTCGAGGGACCAAGGGAAAGCCCCAAGCTGGGTAGACATGGGGGTATCCTGCCTGCTTTAACACACAGCAGGAATGGCAAACAGATCCAAACACAGAGCACTGGATATGGGAGAAACCAGTCCTGCCTAGAGCCGCCGAAACTCTGGAATTCACTTAGGCTGGCCAGCTTGAACTATAATGCCCACTGCGTTTTTAGCCACTGTGCCTTTACCACAAGTTCTTGTGCCTTTACCACAAGCTCTGTTTTTACCAGAGCTCTGTTGTTTACCAGAATTGTACTTTTTTGAAAAGGATTCAGTGCCTATTTCATGTAACAGGCAAACTCTGCATCCTAAGTGGTCAGTTGCTGACGCTGACAGCAAAAGGCATTTTTAGTGGCCTATTTTGTAACCTGTTTTTGTCCACCTCCAGCACCTAACCACCTTGCTATGTTCAGAGATAATCTGCCACTATTAATTCTCCCTGCTTTCAGTTGTTAGTGGACGAATACAAAATGTCATCTTGGACAAAATAAATTGATTTAGATACTCTTGCCTCTCTTTAGACAGCACAGTTCAGCCTGTGCTCATGCAGCTCAGTCAGTCTCTGTTCTCTGCCCATCTGTCAAAATCCTTTTAAAACCGTAAACATTTCAGAAAGGGTCTCATTAATGCTGTACACATGGAAATATCACCTCCTTGACCTTTACTCAGCAATCTGCTCTGATCGGAGATAGTGACATTTGCTTTCAGACACACTGTATCACACAGGGACTGCGTGTTTAGCTGACTATCCTTTATAAACAAGCCTGAGTCGCTGGTTTCCAAAACAGTCTTCCAGACAAATAGCAAAGCTATAAAAGCACATCTTTGGTCTGTTAGCATCTTGAATTTGGCTGAGGATTCAAATACACATTTTTGGGGATGAGATCAGTTTACCAGAACACACAGAAGATGCTAAAGAATAGGCCTGTCCTTGACATTGTCATTTATTACTTCATCTCTGGTTGCATCATCGTCATTGTCTTTGTCTAATGAAGTCATGAGTTCTTAGGCAAAAATCCTAGCAACTGAATACTCTGAGCCTCAAAGAATGAGCCCTTTGGTATATCCCTCAGGAGCAGCAGTTCTGAATGCTTCCTCATTTAAAATTACTTTAGAAAGCGTGACTATTAGCCAGATTGCAATTAATTTGATGCCTTTACTTATTGTTATTGTCTTATATTGTTAGATTGTGGGCGGGGTATTTTTAACTCAGAGCATCATGTGGAACAAAATCATGTCTTACAGAAATTTCAATTGGTGTACGTTCAAGTTGGTATCAAAAACTTTACTTCTACCAATCCAACAGACACCATCTTACCAAAATTGCATTGCAATTAGTTCACAAGACAGTTTTACACTGATTACAATAAATTTTATCACCTGTTCCTAATCCCTTCCTAACTTCAGTTCTGTATTGGCTTTCCTGTGATTTGCCCAGTTTATCAGATTGCTACTAACTTTTCAACTATTTGAGTCATAATTCCCATTTTTTTCCTTATGTTTGCCTTCAGTATCCTGACAACTGACTTCATTCTTTTCCAGTTCATGGTGCTGAAATATGCTGGAAGTACATACGAGTGCACTAAAGGAGAACATACTTTTTCTCAGCCTGCAGCAGAGAAAATTGCATTTTTTTCTTGGTCATTCTGACTTTTTCTACATCATGTCTCCTCTGCTGGATTAGAAAGAAAATTTCTGAATATGAGCACAAACACAATTGCTTAGGAAAAAAAAAAAAACAACCAAACAGCAGAAAACCTTATTACAACTCTCAAAATTTTCACCTTTGCTCTTCTTTTGGTCAGGAGAATAAACCTGTTGGAAGAGTTGCGGGTGGAATCTATCCCTCCTCACACCAAGCTCTTTCTGAAGTGATGCAACCCCATCACTCCAAGCCACATCATTTGTTAAGCTTTGTGCAGCACCTAAGTCAAACGCAGCCAAATCTGACAGATTCCTCCACCAGCACTGCAGTGCACATAACCAGTGATGAAGGGATAAACCTCCTGCCTTCTTTCAGCACCTTCTTTCCCTGAAAGGAGCAACAGGTTTAACTCGGGGCAAGGAAACAGGGCAGATGGAATATGGAAAAAAAACCTCCTCTCTCTAAACGTATTAGCTGTTGATTCCTCTGATTCATTTAGGATAACCTCTCTCCATTGCAGACACATTAGAGAAAAGGCAGACACCAGATGAGGAAGGAAGGAAGGAAGGGACAACTGACCTTCAGGAGATGACCATTTCTGCTTGGTGCATCTCTGTGCGTTGTCATTACCACAGGTCTGCACAACTCGTGCTATTTGAAGAAGGGATAAAGCTGTGACGACTGGAGATTACTCGTCTGTGTAAAATGATAGCGAGGAACAGAACAGAAACATCCCAGCCTGGACCCGGTAAAATGGATTAGTAAAGACCAGTATCTCAAATTTCAAGCTGGAGTCTACTGCTGTTTCTAGTTACATAAATGGAAACACAGGGCAATCTATCAATTCGCTGCTACCTCACACTCTAACTTGTTACTAAATGCCTGCAACAGGAGCTCAGGTGACCTTCCAAATCCAGGTGGAAGGTTTTAAGAAATGAATTATTACTTACATACCACAGGAAAGTAACTGATACTCTAAAGTGTCTCTGACTAATGTATTTTGTCTAACATTTCATGTGCTCCAAAATTGAGTCCTATTTATCACTTCTGGCAAGAAATAGGATCACTTGTGTGGCAAGCTTTACTGATTAAGGTTGAAAACAATTTGTCCGATATTATTGCCACCTCAGTTGAAGAAGGAACAGCTGCTACCCCTCACACCAACTTTAAAGGGCAAAGATGGATGGCTAGAATCTGCACACGCATTCATGTGGGAAGCAGGAGGAAGGGAAAACACTGGCAAGGCCCACTCTGTAAGCACATCTGGGCTCAGAGAACAGGCATCCACTATTTAAGGAATGGCTCCCTGATGCTCAGCTTTGAAAGTGGAACAAATATTTAGTGCTGGCTCTGAATTTTCCAGCGTTCGAGTTTAGAACAACATGAAACAGCCTTTGCAGCATGGAGCCATTCCACAGTGATTTGCTCATTGGGTTTGGCTCACAGGGCTACTCTGGGGATGGCCATCCTTCAAGAGGTGATCCACTGTGCCTTGATCATTCGATGTTTCCAGACGCCTCATCAGCACTTCGTTCAACCACCATTTTCTTGCTGATGCAAATACTTGGAAAACTAGGTAAGAGTTAAGGACTTCCTGGAGTTAAAGAGGGAAGTGACACAAGATGATTAAGAGGATTTTGGGAGGGGGCCTTGCACAAAGTCTTGTACTCCACCTTTTTCTCCCTTTTCGTCAGCAATATGCTTCCTCTCCCACAACCTCCCGTGGTGTTCTCCCTTTGCCAAGCACACTGACTCCCAGCAGGAAGGGCAGCAGCAGCTATCACAACAGCAGAGTGGCTCAAGGGCACAGAAAGCTTGCACTGACCTAAGATGTTTGACATATAGCAGGTTTATCAAGAAGCAGCAGGCAGCTGACCTGCTGGAAGGGACATTTTTTGTCAGCCTTCTTCATTCAGGAAAGGGCAAGGATCATTTCATTTGAGGTGTCAGTGGAAGGTGGAGCAAGACTTATTACATAAAGCCTCTTTCAACCCAGCCCATGTTGTTTTCTCAGGGCAAGTCCTCTAGGATTTCCCCAGCAGCTCTACTGCTGTGCTTGTGCCTTTGAGATAATTCTCTACAATTTCAGATGGGAAACATTAAAATTTCACTATGGAACAAATGAGTATTAAGGCTGCCCTTGATGTCAGCAATGGTTGGATTTGCTCAGACTCTGTTCATGGCAAGTCTGTTCATGGCTAGGCTGTGACTCTTCTCTTTGGCTCTCAAAAGCAGCAGAGAGCAGGGCAGATAAGAATAGTAACAATAAAACTCTGAAGGAAGAAAACCCAGTGGAATAAAGCACTAAAGCAAAGAGACAGAGAAGGGAGTTCTTGAAATTAAGTCCTATAGGAGGTGAGAGAACAGAATAGTAGGTCAACCTATCAGTTCCCTCCCCATCAGCAAACAAATCATAGCTCCCAGGATCTTGTCCAGATTATTTACAAACCCATTTACTGGCAGAATCAGCAGCCCTACAGACCACACAGCATTGCTCATGGCTGTGGGACAAGCCATGGGTAAGGAGGGTGAATGATTTCAGTTCTACTTGGTGACCCTGTGTTGTTGGAAAAGCCTGTGGGCACTTCAGCCTTCTTGAAAAGCCTTATGTCCATCACAAGAGATGTCAAAAATACACCTTGCGTCACCTTACCAATACACTTCTTCAGTGGTGCATGCGGGAAACACCTCCAGTTCCTCAGTGTGCCAGAAGAGGGTTTGGGCACAGCTGTCATGGCTGGGCACCCACCTCCTCCACGGAGTTCTCTCATCCCTTCCTGCAGGGTGAGGATGTCAGAAAAAGCTGGAGTCACTAGAGGAGAGCAGTGGAGGTAGGGCCAGGATGGAGCTCAGCAAAACTCAGTTTTCTAGTTTTGGGTACATGCTCCCGCATTCAATGGCACGTCACTGCCCAGCCCAAAGCTCCCCACCCCTCCCTTCAGAGACACCATCCCTTTACTTTATGATGGCTGTCTGGAAAGCATCAGACTGAAAGTAAGTACCCCTAACATCATGTGGGAAAGGCCTCTGGTTTGAATAGTTCCACTAAGAGACTAGGACAGATTTCCTTCCTTTCTCAAACAGCATTTGCAAAAATGGCTGTCGTGGAGGACGCTGCTTTGCTACTGAAGCCATAATAAACTGGACTAGAAATAAATCTCTTGTGCGGGAGAAAACATTTGAGGCTTTGATAGAGTTATTCTAGAGAAAAACCTAAATGTACAAAACCCAAAAAGCTAAAATACACCTAGCCCTTCTTTCTCTCATTGTTTTTGTTGGGGTTTTTTCCCAGCTTTGAGCACTTCAAAATATGCTGATTTTTTTCTTATTTTGGAGTCTTTATGACTAAGTGTTAAAATTAACGTAATTTTGAGGGAGAACTTTAGTTTTGAGCCAGAGTTTACTGTGCAAAATATCAAAACAGGCCACTCAAAAAAATCTTAAATTTTTACACCTAAGTCTCTCAGAACTACTCATTCTCATAGAAAGGGTTAGTTTTAGACAAATCAGGAATTTTTTTTATACAAAAATTATATGGAAAAAAACATTCCCAAACAGCTTATCTCTAACCAGGCTGTCAAATGCCTTGTGTTCTTGTCCCAGGGAAACTGTTTTGTAAACTGAAACTTATTGCTATTGCAAAAGCAGGAAGACTCCTCTGACCTCCACAGCTTCCACGCTTAGAAAAGCACGTTCCAGTGCCACCAGAAAAAAAACTGACCTATGGCAATAATTCTTTGAATGCACAATCTCCTGTCATTCATTCAACAACAACACCAACAAAAAGTTTATATGTAACTATGAATGTGTGACAGCCGGCAGACTGAAGCAAATAGACTGAAACAGCTTTCTGATTGCCCCTGTGTACATCTGAGCACTACTAGGGCTACCAGAAAGTTACAAATCCCAGTCTTGTCCGGTGTTAATCACTTAGCACATTTCAAAAATGTGTCACCTGTTGAAGGGCAAACCCATGTCCTCTTTCCAGTGTTTGAATCTACTGTCAGATTTGACAGATTTGGCACATGCAGTGGTATTCACTCCTCTCAAGGCAGATGGCTCCCACTGAATCAGGGGACCAAGTCTTAAAAAAAAATGGAGGAGTGATATTTTAGACCTGCTTATCATTTGTTACATGTAAGGGCAGTCACATATTTTTATGGTTACAGCCAGGTCTGCTAAGCTAAGCGAACAGAATGACCCCTTTCATTTTCGTTTGCTACTTTTCCCTATGAAATCAGTCTCAGCTGCAAGTGAACATTGGTTCATTGCTGTTGTTCTGAACTAACCTGGGCAGAACCTTGAATTGTCAAGTCTTCATTGCAAATTTTTCAATGGTTTCCCTCCAGAGACCTGCCTTGGGAAACTACAACACTCCCTGATGCTCCAGTCGGTGACATTTCCTCCACTGAGCTATTTGCAGTGAAGACATGACACCGTGTTCGAGGTTCTGCCCAGGTTAGTTCTGCACAAGTACACTGCTGTGAACCAAAGTGATCAATTATCAGATTTATCTGTATCCACAAAGCATGGAGTAACTGATCCAGAGACATCTTGCCATCCAAACAGCCCAGAGATGAGAGCAACAGGTACAACAGCTCTTATTCTCACACAAAATAACGTGGTTGTGTGTAGTCCTGAACATCCCAGAGAAAAGGGATGGTATTTCCCACAGGATGAGCAGAAGACATCCAAATCATGGTCAGAACTACACAACACGCCACTGGACTGAGCCATCAAGACTACATTTTAGAGTTATTGCCCTTGCAAGGAAAACACTCTGGCTTCATTACCAGACTCTCAGAATGATGACAGATTTGCAGCACTGTGGGCAGAACAGTCCCAGCACCACGCCGCACCACGGCCTGGGCTCTCATGAGCTGAAATCCCCTGGAGCAGACCCAAGTCAAGGTCAGGCTTCAGTTCCTCATACCATCTCCTAGAGGTGGCAACCCCTGTGGCAGAGCTGCTGGAGCATGAAAGTCTCAAGAGGGGCTTTTGTACATGAGAAACCTGAATGCTGGGGTTATTTGCATGGGTGGCTGAGCCACCTCACACAGCACATTTCATACAGCCCTGTTTGCCTGCCAGTGTGTGTCCACCCTGCCGCCACCCTTCACCCATCTCCCTGCGTGTGTCCTGAGATCACCTGACCCCCAGGACACTGACTTCCAGGCAAGCATCCAACGCAACAATTCAGACCTTGCTACAAACAAGTGCTTTTCATTATTGTTGGAGTTTAAGGAAAATAGCTTACAAAACTTTGGGGAAAAAACAACAACGGAAAAACAACAACAAAAAACCCACCACAGTCAAACCCCCCTTGTGTATATATATATGTTTATTTCAGAGGATTGCTGAACTCGGAGAAGCATTTGCTGCCAAGTGGCATGCCCTTCTTTTTGTCAGCAAAACCAACATATACATTTGGGCTTGGATGATCGCCTGACTGGGATGCTAAGGAGATGTTTATCTAGGGATGGAACTTGCTGCAGTTGGAGGAAGAAAAAAAGCCCACAAAAACACAGAGCAGAAATGAATTACAAATATGTCACCAGTGGTGTTTTTGTATTTCTTCCAACGCTGAAAACAATTACCCCTTGGCAAATTTTCAAATTCTGTTTATTTGACAGTGCTGCACGTAAGCCAGGGGAAAATAAGCATGAAAGGGAACAAACTGATACTCCTGATGCAGAACTGGTTGGCGCTTGGAGGAAAGCATACCAAACTTAACCTCCAAATGTCATGTGCACGTCATAACAAAAAAATGAACGAGGTACTATTTATAGGGCTTCAAATGAGTAGCTGACAACTGATACTTAACTATGCACATTTAAATACATATCTTTCTTAGGTAACTCCTTTCATATAAACACGTTTGGTTTCAATAAAAAGGTATGCTTGGGGATTTATTTACTTTTTTTCTCCTGCCCCTGGCACAGCATACAGCAAGGGTAAGCTCATGTACGGTCAGAGCTGCTGTTCTGGGTGATGTTCACACAGGCAAGAGCAGGGACAATTTCTTCCTCAAGGATCCTGGCTGCATGCCACAGCTGCCCCTCAGAGGGGTCCCATGCCCCTTCCAAATACATGGGCTTGAACAGGGTGGAACACCACCCTCCTGACAGCTGCCTAGGCAGAACCTGAAAAGTGCCTGCAGCTCCTCTCCACTGGCACAGCAACCTTGATTACTTGTTTATTGCCTGGGGCCATGCTGGTCCCTGATAAATACAGCTCGTGCCCACAGACTGTGGAAGGCTAGGGGTTGATGACTGTCTGCATCCCATCAGGCACCAGGAGGGCTCCTGGCACGCTGATGGGAAGAGTGGGACTCCAGGAGGCAGATTTCTGCACCCCCCCAAGGCTCTGCTCTGCTGCCTGTAACTAATTCTTCACCTAAATTAGAACATGAGGGCTCCTGCTGATACATGCACTTCCAACAGGACAGTCAAGCTTTGCTTTTTGTTAGCTTTCAACTGGAGTACTTTACTTTTACATTAACTCCTGTCTGCTCTGCTGTTCATAAGGCTTTTTAGTACCCCCTGTTTCATGAGACTTGCCTCCTCCTACTCCTCATGGCTCGGTGGGTGGCAGCCACCACGCTGACATCACTGTGAATGGGATTAGGGGAGTCTGTAGATTTGCCCAGGAGCAAGTATGTGTATAGGTGTAATCATCTTCCTCAGCAACTCATTCAGCAGTGAGGCAGGCCTCTGGCTTTCCCACCGCCAGGCTGTACCTCCCAAAGTGTGATGGGAAAGTGGCAGGGTCTGGTGCACACCGAGTCCTCACTGGTGCAGGACTTGATCCCTGTTGTTTGGTGGTTTCATCCCAACCAGCAAGTAACCACTGTTCAGCCACCCACTCACACACCCTGCCACCCCTGCAGTGGGATGGGGAGGAGAATTGGAAGAAAGGTAAAGCCCACGGGGTTGAGATAAGAACAGTTTAATAACTGAAATAAGACTATAATTATAAAATAATATTTGTAATAGAAAGAGATGAGCAGAAGAGATAGAGAAATTAAACCTGAGAAAGACAAGTGATACACAACACAGTTGCTCACCACCTGCTGACTGATAGCCAGCCTGTCCCCGAGCAGCCATCAGCCTCTCCTGGGCAGCTCCCCCAGCTGACAGATTGAGCAGGATGCTCTGTTGTATGGAATATCCCTTGGGCCAGTTTGGGCCAGCTGTCCTGGTCATGCTCCCTCACAGCTTCTTGTGCACCTCCTTGCAGGCAGAGCACGAGAAACTAGAAAATCCTTGACTTAGGGTACGCACTACAGAGTGACAACCAAAACATCAGCGTGTTATCAACATTATTCTCATACTAAATAAAAAAAATAGAGCACTGTACCAGCTACAAGTTTTGTGAAATTGTAAAGACTTTTACAAGACTTGTAAAATTGACTTTATCCCAGCCAAAACCAGGACACCTATTAATCTCTTTATCATTGTTCCCTACTTGCAAATATGTTGAGACAGGCACAAAGCAACACCTTATACCTAAAAGTTATCAAAACTGGAAAGCACAGAAGTGTATTACAGATCTTGTGTGTTGTAGCTGCCCACGTGGAATATCCCAATGTTTTCCCACTACTCTGCAACAGATGGGACAAAAGCTGCCAGGCACTTCCAAGACTTAGCCCAGCTTGTTTTCTTTCCTGAGTACTGAATTAGCACTGCTGAAAAACAGGCCTGGCACAGTTTGCTCAGGGAGCTGACAGAGCTCAACCCAGCAGCTACAGAGCATGCTGTCAACAGCGTGTCAGCAGCATTTGCTGTGCCCCATAGAGAAAAGCTGCAACATCCACACTCCTCTGACATGGAAACACAAACAAATTTCATCCACCTCCAGGAGAAAAAGGCTGGAAAAACTAATCTTTGGTTTTGTTTTCCTCTTCTTGCTAACCTCAGGCAAGGCAGTTACCATCCTGCTGTAACTTGTCAGGCCAAAACCAACACCTTGCATCAGCAGGATATGTGCTGCGGCCCACTGTATTTTTGTGAATTAATATGGCAAAATAACAGAGGCAGCCACCAAAACTGCTCTTCTCCCTTGTCCAAGTGAAGCTTCCCTACTGATCCGAGAAGCATTGTGCATGCCACGTTTGGCTGGTACTGCAGGGCCCTGCATCACTGTGCTTGCTGATACCTCTCAGAAAGGCTGAGAAGCTTTGGACCCCTCTTCCTCAACTGTCCTCTCACAGACAGAATAAAGGTTGAGTGAATAAAAACCAAGCATGGTTTCACATCAGTATAAATGCTTTAAATATGTATATCTATATATGCACACACACATCAGTCCTCCCTGCCACATCTCAGTCCAGCACTACTAGCATCAAAAATGTTTACAAATTAAAAGAATACTATAGCTACAAAGTCGAGCACACTGAACCCAGACTGTACAAACAGCCTCTGTATCTGCATTTCTTAGCTTTAGTCCTCATGCATATGCCTTTTATCACGTACGACTTGCCCATAAATCCCCTACCTCCTTCAATGCCAGTACTTTAAGTGCTAGCCAGGGGCTGTGCTCTAGTATCCTGTCTAGAAAAACCCTGCTTTGTTTTCTATAAAAAGTCATAATATGCTGCTGAAATAGTGAACATTGTATTGAAAGAAAAATCACGGTCTCTTATACCAAAAAAACTTTCAAAAGTTTCAGATTGCATCCATGACATTTGCACAGTTCCTGCAAAATGCTTATTACCTTATATAACCCTAGGCTTTAAAAATAGTTAATTCATATTTATCTACTTCCAATTAATTACACTGAGACATTTTTGGCCTGCTGTGCTAGGACAGTAGGTACATGCAACAACAACCAAAAGCAGAGAGCTATACTTAAATTAATCAAGTAGCATAAGAAAAATGTTATGTACAAGTAAGGGTTTGGGATTTTTTCCTCTTAATCTCACGGTTCATTTTGACCTTAAACAAATCTGATTTTCATTTAAGCCAGCTTGTGAGCAAAGTTGGGTCAAAATCAGAAAATATTTGTCAGCAAGTATTATAAAAAATTCAAACATTTGGGTTTACTCTTTCCCAAAACAAAACTGTTTAAGAACATAAGTATCTAAATTTTGATATTAAAAGCATTTTTAAGTGGAAATTAAAAAATATTTTAGATTGTATATTTTTACACCACTTCCCCCCAAAAAATTTTGGAAGTAACAGACTTCAGCTGAAGAGAGGTTTTAAACATGCCTTTCTTCACCCATTGAGAAGTGTCTCAAATGAGATGCCTGATGGCAGGTGCAGCACATCCTGCCCTGGATGATGATGAATTAACTTTCTGTGTTCCTCTGCTCCTCCCAAAACATTGTCTCATCACTGGGCAGAAAAACACTGTATGGACATCTACAACAGCAGCACTACCTGAGAGCGAAACATAAAAATAACTACATTTGTTCAGGGCTGAAGGGACATACAATATATACCAGATCATGCATGGAGCCACACACTGTGAAAAGGAAACATGCTGACTATGCTGTGTGACAAGGAGAAAAGTTTTATGATTCTATTTACTTAAACCAAAGGTTGTATAGATCACCTCGACTTTGGCATGTATTCACTTTTGAAAGTACCATTAGTATTATTTAAAAGCACAAACATTAATAGACTGCTTCTAGTATTACTTTCTTAATGTTTTACAATAAATATACTGACACAACATATTCTCACTTGGGAAAAGGGCTCTTTGAGCAACATTTACACCTCTCTCAGTGTAATAGCCCATTATTACTCCTTTTATGGTCCTCCTTTCAAAAGGTGAGACAGACAGCCTCCAGCAGGTTTGCAACCTATTGCTGAGAAAGGAAATGCAGCCCTGAAGGAGAGTGACCTCTGCGGTAATGCTCTTCAACCAGTTACTCTCCAGATTGCTGAACAGGCTGAGATGTATTTATAGTCTAAGTGTGGAGGTTAAAGTTGCAGTTCAGTAAAGCCATCAGACCCGTTCCGTGCAGCCACATCAGGAGAGGCTCATTTCAGGAACTGAGACTAGTTACAGGATCTGTGCCTGTGGTTGGATCCCAAAGCCATCAGCCCACCTGGTCTAAGCCTGGCAGACCTGCCAACACCTCCAGGCAGGATCTTCCAAGATGCCAGAAGCATCTGGCAATTCTCCCTGCAGGTTATTTGGGAGTTAGGATACATTCTCTATACATAGGGCTTTTGTCTCAGCCATCTAAGGGAAGGTGTCCCTGCCCTTGGGAGCGGGCTGGAACTAGATGATCTTTAAGGTCACTTCAAACCCAAACCATTTTTTGATTCTATGATCTATCCCTTTATTTAGCCAGTTTCTTCTAGTTCTCTCCACTCCTACCTACCAACACTTTCCTCTGCATTTCTGCACCTACAATCCTTCTGACCTGGTTCCCCATAAACAGAGTGTGTTAGATAGCTATTAGCTGCAAGTGACCATAGCTGGTATCCTGCTACAGAGAATTCTCAAAGATAAGACCCTCCTGTGATGCCCAAAATGTGGATTCTGTTGCCCAAGCCACCATTACAAGTCACTTGAAGTCCTCATACCAGGGCTCACTCCCTCACTGTTACCTGCTCAGCTCACAAGGACTGCCTCTGCAGCCTGTTCCTCAAATTCTTTTCCTAATTAGAATCCAGTAACTTCCTGTAGTCCTTCATCTGTACCTGAAAGGGCAACAATTGGTGAATACATTGGTGAAAATAATATACCTAATAAAAGGTGAATTCAGTGTCAAAGAATACATAATCTATTTGTGAAGCAAAGGCACAGAGATGAAATGCCTTATGGCAGATCTGGAAGGCATGTGGGTTGTGCCTTATTTTCTTTCCTCACTGCTATGAAAGGGTACAGAATAAAATCCCGGAGTACACAGAGCAGCAGCCAGCCCTCTCAGTACAGTGTTGTCCTTCTTTAGAAGAGGGGGGCTTAAGATTTTGTGTTTGCATTTGACAAGGATTTCTTTAGTGCTTTTATTTTAAAAGTATTTTTATTGATCTGTCTTTGCATCATCTTTTGTACTATGGTTTACATAGATCACATGGATCATAGAAGGGTATTTTGTTCTTTGTACCATTTGGGAAAAAATATGGTTTTTTTGTGTGCCTCAGACTGCACTACAGAACTGAAGGTATGAATTGAAATGTAAGGGTAATGATCCCAAAGCACTGATTTGCGAAACCCTTTTTTACCTCTGGAGTGCTATCTGGTCACCTAAGCTATAAAGTCAAGCTCAAGTATCCTGCAGCCTTTGGTTCATGTGATTTAGCATGAGGTCACTGCTGCCTGACACGGTAGCAAGTAATGCAATTCCCTTCAAGAGTCTCTGAAGTAAGCAAGAGAGGTGAATGTTCTAGGCACTTCATAAACTGGTTTCATGCCTTACTCTTGGGCAGTGGCAAAATCCCACACCAAGAGATGAAAGAACATGTCAACAGACTTCAGATGATGCTCTAAACAAAAGGCCATTCTGCTTTGCTCTGTTGTATGGATCCTTAAGCCAATGGATCCCTGCAGTTCTGTGTTCCTTCCCAGGCTCAGCACGCATCAGCAAGTCAGTATCACATCTCAGGAAAGCAAGGGACTGCTAGGATCAGACATATTGCCTGTCCTGCCATAGTTGAGAGTTATCACTTCATAAATATCTCAAGGAGACGGAGCTACACCTTTGATCCACAAGCAAAGGAACTGACACTGGCATTACTGCAATGGCATAACCTCACCCTATAGCTATGCCTGCAAGATTCCCACCACCTAGACAAACTCCAGCAGTGCCAGCACACTTCCCAGCTCACAGGAAACATGTATTTCCAGCAGAAGCAAGAAATCCTGCACAAGCTGGCTGGCCATCACTCCCCTGAAGGGACACAAGGCAGGCACAGACTGCCCTTCCTCAAGGTCACACCTTGCAGAAGAAAAGTGGCCTTGCAGTGGCGTGGAGGGAATACAAGAGAGGGAAATAAGGCTCCTGCCCTCTGCCTCGAGAGGAGGGGCCAAAAGCAGCCTACGGGTCACATACCATATGGGTCACAGGGGCTGGAGAGGAGGAAGAGGAGAGCAAAAGTGACCACTAAAGCTTCTTCAAAACAGAGTCCAGAGAGAGACGAACTAAGTAAGGCCAAAAGCAGCAGTCCTGCAGCAAGGCAGAACATGCTGCTTTCATGAGGAGTCCCCCCCAAAGCCATCTCCCACCTGGCCAAACCCTTTGGTCAATGTCTGATCACACTTGTGAATATATATTGAACTAAATACACGGTTTGGGGACAACAAATCACCTCTGGCCCCTTCATTCCTCTGGACTTGATGTATTTGATGTACAGGGAAGTCTTTGATCCTGTTCTTTAAATCTTCTGCAGGCTGGATGAGGGGTAAGCAGTTGGGTCCAACATGTTGAAAACATTTTAGAAGTTGGGCAGACGGAGTAAACAAGAAAAAATACAGCCAGCAACTACTTGCACACAAAAATGTAATTTCTTTTTCTTTCCTGGGAAGTTCTGCTTCTGTGCTTAAGACCCAGACAGACAGGAAAAGCCCTTGCCAGGACATCAGTTTTCCTCATTTGTGGGAACAGAGAAAGGAGACTGCTGTGCAACCTTTACCTGCAGTCTTGCTGTCAGCTGAGGGACCCTACAGCTTACTCAGGGCCTTTGTTATAAATCTGTTTTTGTTGGGAGTGGTGGCAGCTGTTAGTGCCATGATGGAAGCATGCTTTAAGGCAGCAGTCATTTTGTGTGGTCATGTCTTCTGTAACTTTGGACAAAGCATTAATGTTGTCTAGAAGACCTTGAGGCAGGAAGGAAGTCGTGCCTCCCAAATTCTCCACATGCTACCAAGAGGATAGTGAAAGCATCTGAAGTGAAGGAGCCACCGTCATAACTCAGAGATCTCCCCCAGCCCCAGCAACTCAAAAGGAACAGAGGCATTTGTTACAACCACTTTCCTGGATTTGGAAGTACAAATAGTGAAAGTTACCAAGCTCTTCAAAAAAAAAGCTAGTGTGCTCTGTTTCCAAGGTTTCCTCCAGACTGATTCTCCTGGCAAACAGAAAACCTCCCCAAGCCAAATAACTCTACTCAGCCTCATCCTGTGCGTCGCATGCTCAAAGGATTAAGTTATGGTTTACTGCAGCCATACCCAGAGCTTGTCTAAAACTTCACACCCTTCATGGGTAGCATAAGCTCTTTGCATATTCCTTTAACTCAAAATTTTCTCACAAGCTTGCTCAGCTATTTCCTGACACCTCCCACGGGTCATTTGGTGGGTTTTTTTTTTCCATGCAGTTCGTCTTTGAAATCTGAAGTATCTCAGAAAATTCACAGTGAGTAATTGGTGACTGGTGGACAGTCACCACTTAATGCTCAGGAGGCAAATTCCATGCAGGATCACCGTTTCAGTGTTCCTTATCAGAATAAGGGTGGCGCCTCAGCACTGTTTTGTTTATGTTACCCAAGACAACAAGCAGATTTTAAAAACAAAGCAAAATGACCTTTGGAAGTCATGACAGCACGACTGGTCATTTTAAAGCTAGATTAATGATCTTCAGTGTAGAGATTGACCCTTTATTTTATGTTTGCATAATCCATATGGTGGGTCTGGCTCTAGACACTGTCCCAGCAAGAAGAGCAAGAAAAATATTTTTTATAAGTCTGAGTTATTCAGACTCATAAAGCATTATAATTTCAAACCAAAATTGTGATTTGGTTGTGCTTTGGTTTACCAGCTGCATTTCTCTGAAAGCTTATTAGTGAAGCCCACAAAGTAGCTGGTTTTAACCTGGATGAGGTCTGTTCGTCCTTTGGCTCCCCAGCACAAAGCTGCAACATAGGCTGCAGATATGCAGATTAAGGAACTGCTGAAATAAGTATTCCAGAGCAATTGAACAGCTCTGGGTATCACCCTCCCCCATGAATGTATAGAGAGCAGTAAAGTAAGGCCATGCAGCATGCACCAGTTTCTGATACCTGCCAAAATTCCTTAGACCTTAACAGGGATGAAAAAAAAAAAGCCATGCCATTGATTAAAAACATATATTGCTGACAGTGGCAAAGTTATTTAATGATGTTTTGGAGAGCTTTTTCCTGAGGAAAGGCTTGTACACAATCAGGAGAGGCATGCAGGGAAACCCTGTGTGGAACAAAAGTGTTTGAATTGGCAGGACGGTAAGCAAATGGAAAGACATTTTCCTCCTTTACTCATCTCTGTTTCACTGACCTTTTCTTTCAGAGGATGGAAAAAAAGCACTTGGGTCTGTGAAGAAACATTTGGAACAAGGAAATCCTGCAAGTGAAAAGAAGTCCTACAACTGGGAAAGGCAAAAAACCAGCCAGTGTAACCACAATACTGGATTTCCTATGGAGATAACCATCATTGATGCACAAAGCTCCTGTGTTCCTTCAATTAACATACTGTAGGTGGAAGCCAAAAACACTGGATAATGGTAAGTTTCACTTTCTACAAAGTCAAAAGCTGTTTTAATAGAAGCTTAAGTGCCTTTCTTTTCAGTTCAGCAAGAAAGAGAGTATTTTCTCAGAGGCTGACTGAACACCCACGTTGTTCAGAAGCCAGGCAGAGCGCTCCCTGTTAAGCTTGCTTGCAATTACTTGTGGAGTCAAAGCTAGCAAGAGCTAGTATCCTGAGTAGGGGTAATGCTGCAAGCCTTGGTAGTAAATGCGTTTTCACTGAACATATTGCCAAGAAGATTTTCTCTGGCAAAGGAGGGGATAGCTTTTCTCCAATAAATGATGTCTCAGGGGATTGGTACAGCCTATTGGGAAGCTGTACATAAGTACAAAGACATGAGCAACTTGGTCCATCTTCCCATTAGATGTGAACTTTTGAAGATCACACTGGTCATTTTTCATATTTAAAAGAAAGTTCTAGCTGTCAACAGGAAAAACTGAATATCTCCTATAGACAGTCTAAGACACTTGAGGAGGCCTTGTACCCTGCCACTCCAAAGCCTTCACAGGTTCCCAAATTCATGCTCCCCATTTGCTGGTCCTCAGCACCACAGCAGCCAAATTTCCCTGCAGAGGGAAACACCACAGCGCACAAACAGTGAAAGAAAAGGAGATTAAGAATGCTGCTGACCTACACATTTAATGAAGTATTTGTTCTTTCTGTCAGCCTAACACAGAAACATATAGGCATGTCTATACGTTACTACACACCTACTCTTCAGCATTTGAAGTGTAGATGACCCTTGAGGCAAGGATCACGTCATTCAGAACAAAGAACAAACTCCATGCCACAATCGACATTTTATCAGCAATGAGACCAAACTGGAGCTGAACTACAATATTAACTTTGCTCCTTAGCTTTCACACCCAAAGAGCAGTCATAGAAGCTACATTTATGATGTAATTAAATAAATCATGCTGGTCTCCCTCCCAGTAATGAACCCATTTCTAATTATCCAGGAGTCATCTTATCTTGCATGTGCTGCTTGAACACTCATTTAAGGTGCTGCAAGAGTGCCTTGTCAGTAGGGCATCGTTGCCAACAGAAACTTCACAGCCCAAATCTGAAGCCAGGCTTGCATACCTAGTACTGTATTCATTCTTGAGGAAACTATTTCAAAAGAAAACCACGGTGCAATTTCAAGAGGGGTCTGGGTGAAAGAAATCAAATAAGAACTTGGAATTTATGATTTCATAAGCAACATAAAATACTTTTTCCCACTTGTAACTGCTTTAAAAAATGAAATGCTTTCCAACTTTCAACATCAAATAGCCCAGATAGTCGAGTTTAATAAAGGACAGAAAGAATCTCCAAGTCTTTCTTGAAACCCCCCAAGGTCCCAAATGCATCTCTTCATATTTTTCAGTGAATCTTTTAACAGAGGTCCCTTTCCAGAAGCCACACTTGTTTAGGGTTTGCTCCTTGCCCCTTATATTTATTCTCCTCACCTTTTGCTGTTCCCACTGTAAACGAAAGTCATATCAGTGAATCCAGGTTCTTTATACCCCTTTTAAAGAAGATGAGTGCATAAATAACCACCAAAAATGTGTCCTGCATAAGTATGTCAGTTATACAATTAAACATTTTATCATTCTCATGACATGTTTTATTGAGGTATAAATCAGGACTACGAGGCAATTTAGCACAGACAGGAATTTTATGGAGGGGGTGTGCAGGTCCCCTGGGCTCTTCTGGAAAATGAGAAACATACTCATAGATGATACAGCGCACTGGGTACAAGATCCACAGGAGCCATAGAGTACTCCGTCTAGACTGAGATTTAACTCTCCCATTTAAATCAACTGAAATAGGACTGTGCTGGATGCAATTGCATTAAAACCTTTCTGTGGTGGATTAAGGAGCTTTTTGCAAAGCCAAGTCACACTGAAGAAATTGTGTGGGCAGAATGAATTGGTGCCAAATCACAGGGAGAAAGCAGGAGCTGAAAGGTAGCAGGTGTCTCCCTGTGTTTAACAAGGTTTTAACTGTGCTCACTTTCTTCCACTAAGCAGAAACTTTCTCTTCTCTCCTGCTACTAAGACAGGTAGAGAAATTCATGTGGCACTCTTTGCTTTCTTACACTCAGGAGTCTCAGTTGCAGAGCCTCCTTATTTCCCTCTAGGAAGGTGTAAATTGAGGTCAGATAAAGAACTTTGGCTTGCTTGCATCTGGAACATTATTGGAAACAGACAGCAGGATTCAGATACGGCTTTTTTCATACTCTCAGAACCTCCTCCATGTACTTTGGCCAAAAGGCAAAGTCCTCATGATGGAAGGGAAATATCTGCCTTGCAGTGCTCTCCAGCAGAGGTGATTGCCTCATTGCCACTGACAGAGGATGGAGTGATCCTGTTCCTCTCTTAGCTGGGCAGTGAGATGTGTACAATTACATTTGTCTCAGTGTCCATCCATTCAGACATCCTCTCCCACCACATCCCCCAAGTCCGTACTCAGGATTTACAGAGGGAAGCACCACAGTGTTTTACTTCTCCAGCCAGGCCTGCACCCAAGGATCTGGGGCATTAGCATTCGCCTCACCCAACAAAGACAACTAGCCGTGGTTGTTCTCTCCACAGTCAATAGCATCTGGTTTTAGACTTAATAGGCCCTGGAGACATCTCACACTCAGCATCTCAGCTAGGCAGGATACATTTCAGTCTTCCTGCCCAGAGAAATATAACTTGTACCTAACACTAGCACCTTCCAAAAACCAGCCAGCTAAGCTCTGCCCACATGTCTTAATGCCCACACAATAATCGGGCAAGAGCAACATTTTCCTCTCTGTGACAGCCCAGCCTACATCTGGATTCAGGGTAGCTGCATGAGTAAATTAAATTGTCCTCTTAGCTGCTTTTTTGCAAGCAAATGGCAGAGGCAAGACACAGCAGTGAGTTACAAGCTGAAACAAGTCCACAGGCTCAGATGACCCCCAGGCAAGCTATATTTGAATCATGTACTTCCCTCTTGACATGCAGCACCTGAAAGCACAGAGCATTCATTTTTTATCATTATGAGACTTCCACTGTCCAGCACTGCCCACTCATGATACACTCTCCAGAGAACAAGACTATGTGCCCAACCAGATTTTGTAGGAATCCCAGCATTCAATTAATTTTTAATAAAAAATATGTATTTTTTTACTCAGCCCTCAGTGTTTTATCTGCTTCTGCAGTTCAGACCACAAAACCGATCCACCTGGTTTGTTCAGGCAGCAACAACATCCCCTTCCTGAGGCTGTCCTCTCCCAACATATGATCGTGGATTTTCTCTGCACATTCCCTGGCGCCTTGCTCTACAGTACACTGAGCTGCTCTGTGACACTTGTTCAGCAGCTCATCCCAAGCTCCTGACCTTCTGCACTTCATCCTTGGCCTCCAGCTGAACATATACACCCTGGCTACTTGTTAGGGTTTCCAAACAATAGCTAAACACAGGCTTGTCAGCAGCAGCAAGTTCTGAATCAGGCTTCAGTAGTCCTGTTTGACCAGAGGCTACCAAGGGGAGAGGCCCCTTGTCAACAGGGAAGGGAAACTGGGATTAATACTTGTACTAAGAGCCACAGAGAAAGAGTGGGAGGGCCAGAAGAACTCCATGTAAAGAGGGTGAGGGTTAACAAGAGAGCACAGTACCTTTCAACCCTCTGTTTTGTTTTGTTCTTTAAGGTGCAATAAAACATACTTATACCAAATTCCTCAGTTTACAGGGAAAGCAAGTTGTCTTAAAGGTTTTAAAACTGGCCTCAGCTGAGGAGCAGTTCTCCCAGACTGGATTTTGGGGATTATATTTCACTCCACGAATAATACTTTCATTCATTTTTTCCATCTGAAACCTCTAGTTAACAGAGATGGTTTATTTTTCAATCTCTATTGAAATACAGAAAGATAAAGGCCTGAAGCAGCAACTACCTAAAGTATAGGCAATTACAGAGATGCTGTGCATAGAGCTTTAAATCATTAAAAATCACCATGGAGAAATTTGGGTATAGCGTTGAGTGAGACAGCAAGAAAAACTGAGTGCCTTAGAATGGATTTTGAAGAAAAGTACCAATTGCTTTGATTATATACATATCTTTAAGGAAAAAAAAAAGAGCTTCAAGCTAAATTAGAAGTGGAGGCAGAAAACATACAAGCATGTAATGTAGACAGAGAGTTTTGTATGCTTTCCATTTGTTTCCCTTCTGCTGTGCAAGTAGTTAGTTCAGCAACATACATTGGACACAGTTTATGTAAAGGAAGCCTGGCCTTGGGAGCACTCCTGCATTTACTGTTCTTTAATGCAGCAGTAAGACCATCCCCTGATAATCCTCATAAAAAAAGAGCAGCCCTCAGCACATGCTGGCAGACAAAGTAAAGTGTGGAAAAAAGCCTAAGCCTGCTCTGTTTTACGCCTGTGTCCAACCCAGTAAGTCCCAGACTGCAGCCAGGTACAAGTTTAAAGGCAACTTAGTCCTCCTTCCTTTCCAAGTATGCCAAAGTGCAAGAGAGGCATATCTCAAGCTCCAGTCATCTGGAGAGCAAAGAGAAACAGAGATATAGAGACTTAGCTGAAATTTAGATTATGGATTAATGCATCCTGGACCAACTGGAGAAAGTATGCCTGAGTTAACAAGGAAGAGTGCAGAAGGGAGAGCATGGGGGTCTAGCTTACAACTTTATCAACTATTGAGCAACCTAGTATTTAAGGGCTGGGCTCCTCCAGTGTACAATTTTTTAATATTACCTTGGCCAGTTAAAGACAGCCTCTACTTACTACGTTTCACTGTTGTGTGGGGTTACCACAGTGTGTATCTGGATCACCAGGATTCACCTAAGGAATCCCCTTTAAACTGACCACAGCTATGAATATAAAGCCTTTCTTTGCATGGCCAAACCCCTATCACATGGGCACCATTGCTATTCCACTGGAGAGGGGGGGATCCAAAGCAGCTAACTAAATACACATACATATAAAAGGGCTGGAATAGAGCAGTGTCAACATTAAATGCTTGGAACCAATGCTTTAATGGTCAGAAGCAGTCGGGAAGAAATCAGAGAGAACTCCCTTTTGATCTGGCTGAAGCCATTAGGTCTGAAGAGCACAAAGAGAAAACCAAAACAAAGCAAAGGCCCTACCTTTCACAGCTTCTCTAATGTCACCTGAGCCAGAAATACTCAGATTTTACAAGAAAGACAGATCTACAACACACCCAGCAATGCAAACAGCTCAGTGGAGTGTGGCAAGGCAGGACACCCCCAGGGCCACCCTGAGAGCCAGCACATGCAGGGACACAAGACCAGTCACCACACCTGCAGGCTGGGCTCAGACCCAGGGCAAACATTTGCCTTTCACAACAAAAACAAATGAAAGCTTTGGGTTGCTCCACATGAACATAAATATTTTTCTCTATGAATTCTTCTGTTTTGCTTTTTGTGTGCTTTTTTTTTTTCCCCTTTAAACTGACAAAAAGCAGGGTAGAAGTGAAGAGGCTCACTGAAAATACTTTAAAGATTTATTTACTTTAATACTAAAGCAAGAGCATCTAGCATGTACTTAAGTTCCATGAATACATACATTTCTTATTGGCAGCATTATAATGCCATTAAAGAACAGGTTCACTCATCTGCCTACGAATTATTCTGCCTTTGCTCACAGTGCCTGTTCATTTCCCAGAATATTTTTAAAAAGTCTTATTTAACTTTACTCTTTTTCTCCCTTCTCTCATTCATGACATTTCTGTATGCTCATGATTATTTATTTGGCATGGCATTTTGATGTAAGAGAACAGCCAAGCCTTGTGTGCATACATAGCACAGAATTTCCACTTTATGAGACTTGGATTCTGTAATTTATAGATGGCACAAAAAAACTAACTTAAGGACTGAAAGTTGAGAGGTGTTATCTGTGCATGACTTTTGGCAAGACAAATTTAAGTCATATCGTCCACGTCAGCTTTAGACAACTTTCGCCCTTGGCCCAGAATCCAATATTACACCTTGAACCTTTCTCTGATATTGAACTAGAAAAAACATCTTGACTCTATGCAGGCGGCCTGCTCTAGGGGACTGCAGTACCACCAGCAGTGGCACCCCAAGCCTGCTCAGATGGAGAGGGGAAACAAAAAGGTGGCTTGTCTCAGGCTCTCTGTGTGAGTTAGAGATAGACTCAGCTCTGTAATTTCCTCCCGGTGACACAGAGCTTCTCCTAGATCCTGGGTGACTTCTTTCACAGTTAAGCCCAAAGCCATTTGCAAGTAGCAGAAGGACTTACTCACTTCTGGATTGCAGAGCTCACCTTGCTGTTAAAATCACACTTGCCCAGGCCAAGCAGCAAACAGAGACACTTCCCTCCATCACACAAAGGATGATGGCAGCAACACGGGCCACGCCTGCCTGCCCACAGCTATGCAAACCCTAACAGCGACAGACACCTGGAAAAGGTACTGCTGGCTGCCTCCCTTCCTGCTAATGAAGCATTTGAGCTACAGCCATTGTTTATTCAAGAACCTAATAAGAGATGACTGTGGCTATTTTCCACTTAACATCATTAGTTAAACAGAAATTGATTGCAGATGGAGAACAGCCATTGTGTTTTACTACCAATGATTTGTTTCCTGGGATTTAAGAGCAGATACAGTTTGGCAACTCTGCTCCCTTAGGCTGCAGACACTACAAGGTGTGGCCACACTCCGTGTTTACAAGCTATTAACAGGGCTCACTTTTGGCTTTGTTCAGCTCCGGGCATGTCAGTAAGTCTTAAAGACGCTGTGTGAGAGAACATGAGTAGAGCTTGGTTTGTTAACAGTCAAAGATTGTTGACATGCCTTAACGATCCAATAATAGAAAAGCTATCCACTACAGCAATCATTACTTGCTTTCAACAGAAGACCTCAGCAGCCTTGAACAGAAATGGGCAAAAAAGGAACCTAAATGGTTTTTATATATCTTAAGTCGTTCAAGTGAAACACAAAAGATAGCTGCAACCCACCCAGTTTAGTTTGGCTGGGCCTTGCCACTCCCCCTATGCTGTACCAGACCAGATTCGAGCAACACCACCTGCAATAACCGGGATGCAAGCTTGAACTCTGCCAGGCCCATCTTTCTGCATTAACACTGAATGCATACAAGATCCTGCTCAGAATTTTCAGCTGGTGCCTATTAAAAATGAAACCAAACTAATTAAAATGAGCAGTGGGTGTTCTATCAAGCAAATAGCTTCAGAAATCTTTACTGGCTCCCAGGACATAGTGGAAAACAGTGCAAAATACCACTGTTGAAAAATCTTCTCTGGAACCTGTCTCAGATTTCCCCTTTCTGTGACTTTTCTCCTTTGATACTCAGAAGACAGGTGCCCCAGGTTCCCATTCTGCAAGGTACCCTCCATTTACAGGGACATCAGCAAATGACAGTACTGGTAGGGTTTTGTAGGACCTGATTCCCAGCATTTAGCAATGCAGTATCTGTAGAGCAATTGTAAGATATTGCTGGCAGACCCTTTTCACTGTGTGCCCTCACCATTTGATGGAGCTTCCCTGCTGAGACTGACAGCTGGAGTACATAGGAACAGCCATATTTGAAACAACCAACTGTCCTTCTAATTCATGTGCTGGTTTTGGTGTAAAACCAGCTGTCTTGCTGAGATACAAGTAACGTGGCAGTGTCCCCAGAGGAGATGCTTGTCCCTTAACCTCCATTGATTACATGTCAGTTCTTGCCTCAGGTCTGAACATGTATAGCACTTCCTCTGGATTCTAACTCCTACCGACCATAAAGCCAGCAAATACCTGCTGGCACCCAGGTTATCACTGGGACAGATAAATTCAAACAAAGAGATTGACAGACTGGCCTTCCAGGCTCCCCATGACCACATGACCACAAAAAAGAAATGGTCCACCCTCAACCTTGCCATTCTTACTTCACACAACCATCCATGCAGCCATACTTTCATGAAGCCCAGAGATGACAGAACTGTACTTATGTATTTTTTTGCCTTCTCACCTCCAAACAGAAAGTTCCAGAGAAAATGTTTTCAGGGAGTTACTGAGACCAGTTGCAAAAGGCTTTCCATAGTGCCATATACAACAGCTGATGTAGAAAATACACAGCATAAATTGTAATATTTTAAATACAAAGCTCAGTATTCTGCTGACCCTCCTTAATGTTATGTTACATTTCTGACTAACATCTGACTGATGACTCAAACTTTGACCAAATTTGCAGCAGGTACAAATTATGCAGGGCATGATTTCTATAAAATCTAGTTGGCTAAGTACCCCAGAGTTTTCTTTCACGTGACTATTTCCTATCCAGTACAGCGGTGAATATCAAGCACAACAATGGGAATTTTTTCTCATATGACAAATTCTGTATTATTTCTCAATAATAAGCACCATAAATAAATTCTTATTTCTCAAGACTTAAAAGTCCCTCTGATGTCAAATCTACACCGTTTGGTATCAATAATGGGTGTGTTAGCACTGCCTCCTGTGTGACCTTGTACAGTGGTATGGCATTTGTTAGCTTGTCCAATGGCACTACAACTTGCAAATTCAGATTTCATGAGAGAGTTTTTGTTCTTAAGCAGCAGGACTGCTGGCAGCACTGCGTACGTTGTGTGCAATTGCGTGCGGTGTTTTGTGCAACATCATCTGCAACGTTTTATTTTAGATCATCCCCCCCCTTCCTCCCTCAAATGGGACTAGACTCTTTAAGGGTGAGAATAGATTTTACAGAGGATGATTGAGAGCTAAAACTTCATGGGGCCTCAAGATAATACTCCATCTGTAGAGAAAGAATAAAGAATCTGCTGCAAATGCAGTAAGATTAATGCAGTAATCATCTGCTGGCATGGCACACCCTGGGAAAGAGGCTAATTAAAAAGGATTTGTGGAAAGTCACGTAGGATTACTCTACTAAAAGCAGTGGCAAGATATTTGGGTTATCAGTGATTTTTAAAAGTTCTAATTAAGGTTCTTAGAAAACAGTTTTACCAAGAAATTGAGACCTCCAATTTCATCTACACTGGAAATACTCTTCATATTAGCTCTGCAAGCATTTACAGCTTTAGGAAAACCAGAAAAGTAAAAACTAGCATTCTATTATCTTAATACTTAAATCCTCTTCCCATAAACTGCCAGGGTAATGACTTCAATTTATATCAGTGATACGGTCCAAAGAGGAAAGGTTGTAAAGTTCTGCTGATTTTATCAGCTGAAGCATGTGATGCACAGGACTTGGTTCCAGCAAATTAAATTAGCAACCAAATTAAGGAGCTGAAATTCCAGCTCTGCTCTTCTGACAGGTATTAATTTTGCCCACAACACATAGTGTTGAGTTTTTAAAAAGAAAACTAGAAAATGAGTCAGAGGGCACCTCCTTTTCCATCTCTTGTCCCTTGAGGACATTGCTGTGCACTTCAGGAATAGGTGTTCAAATACTTGGTTTTCACCTGCTACCAGGAAAAGCTTGGTCTTTCCTCGCATTCAGGGAAGGAAAGAGTTCACTTACAGAACATTTGTAGCATGATCAAAAGTGCATCTAACAACAAAGAGAGACAGACACAGGCAGATGTGCTTTCAGCGGTAGGTGTCCTTTGGAGTGACATTTGTAAGAGATACAGATTGTGTCACTGAGCCCAGAGCCTCCTCTGGGCTCAGGTGCTCCCTCAAGCCAGTCTCAGTCAATCACAAGCTACAGCATCTGTGCAGGAAAGTTGCATCATTTTGTCCATCACTGGGCCTTGCATCTTGCCCTGGCTTCAGAGCAAAAGATGCTGCATTGACAAACCCACCCCAGCCAAGGTTCTGGCTGAGGAGCAGTGGGGGGTGGTACAGAAGAGTAAATTCAAGAGCTTATCCTTACAGAAAACACAGCCTCATGTCATGATAGGGCCTCCTGCTTGGAAATTGAATTGTCTTAAATCCCTGAGCCAGAAAGAGTAGGAAACCTTCCTTACAGAAGCAGCAAGAAACAAGACAAAGAATCCTTTTTCTTTGATTGCTAACAGCCAAAAGAAATACTTCATGGTCCTGTAATGCCCTGAGAGGGCGAAAGTAGCTTTGTGCACAGATGTGGTTTGGTGGGATGAATGATGATGTGCATTTAATTAATATTTTGGATAACTGGAGAGTGATGACTAGAGAGGGTCATGAGCCATGAAGTTCAGACCCAGGTCTGAAGCAGCTTTAAGCATTGCAGAGCATGGGGTGACAGGCCTGGGGTTTGGGTTTTGCTCCGGATCATTGGAGAGAAAATGGTCAGCTACACAATTCAGCTCTGGAATCATTCCCAAATTTTCTAGATTCATGGTTTTGGCTTGGACCCATTAGTGGTAACAATTGTGAACTAAAGCACAAGGGAGGAAGAAAAGATAGCACAATGGCATAAATTCCAGTAGCTCCTGGAAGAAATACATTTGACCTTTATTATCTACTAACTTCTAACTCTGATCCTTAACTCTGGTTTTTCCTTTTAAAATATTGTCCCTGGCAGAATGGAGTCCAAGGAGAAAACAGACTCTGGAAAAAGTGTGAGACTCTGGGGAGACAGTTATTTACTGGCAGTTTCACAACCGTCCCTGCACTTCTAATGAAATTTCATTTGTCAAATTCAGTGCAACTTGGTGACAAGCCAAGCTTATTCTGTCTGCCTTTTAGCTTAGAAACATCCCTTTGGTCTCTTGCTCTCAAGCAGTGCCTTTAATTCATCTGAGATTTAAAAATAAAAATGCAGCTTGTAGCTAAGAAGCTGGCTTGAAGCTCTCATGGACACAATTTCTTATTTTATTGTGAAAAATGAATTAAAATTTTGAACTGCTGTTAACACCATGCATAATAAAACATGCCCCTCACCAATAGTACTTCAAAGGGAACTATATACAGCTTTGGCAAAAAGAAAACCCAACCCACAACTGGTTAAGATTTTCTATGGACTCACCACTGTCTGGGATGAGGCCACCTAATTAATAGGAGTCTGGTCTTAGCATCCTTCCAGCATAGGATGAAATCCATAGCTTCTAAAGAGGGAATAGATCTAACTCATTATTGATGTTTTTTAACATGTGAGGCCTGGTTTGTCTGCATAGCTTTTGTTACATTCCAGTGGTGGGTAAACCAGCTGAGCTATTTTGACTTCTCCTGGTGAAAAAAACTACTTTAAGCCTGTTGAAAGTTTTTGCATGTTTGGGTCTTAGAGTAGAGCTGTCAACAGAAACAGTCACAGATTTTGTTTGGATTTAGGGAAAAGGAGAATTAATGAGAAGAGTTAACACAAACAAAATAATCACACTTACCCCATTGTTCAGTAAAAAGAAAGAAGAAAAGAATCCAGTGATTTATTTTAGACAGCCTGAATAACTGGAGACAGAGAGCTAAAATATGGCAAGGAAATTGCTACCCTAAACAAGTTCCTTTGAGGAATTTGTTGATTTTTTTTTTCTTTCTGCCTGAGTTATGAGCCTTTGGAACGCACATACCATTGAATTGCTTGGTTATTTGCACAAACATTTCTTCCTGAGGTCCTAAAGCCACTGTATATCCCTGAGTGGAAATATTAACATGATAGAGAGGGACAGAGTCTGACTGTTTGCCAGAGTCTGGCTACATAACCTTATAAAAAACATGAGGCACTCCAGCTTCTTCCATGAAACATGGGAGCAACTAAACATGTGCTGTCACACACACAACACTGAACATGGGGAAACACACATCCACTTGTCCTTCCCTTGAAATCTTGAAACTGCTGTTCTAAACTACCCAAAATCTCATGGAAGCATCATTGCTGTGGTATTGAACACCTCCTGGCTGCAAATCTGGTGGTGTGACCATCTCTGCTGTATGGGGCCTTTTCTTTCTGACAGAAATGTTGTTTGTGCAATGAGATCTTTTATTTTGTTAAATAAGTTTGTTTGTGTTTTCATCTAAAATATAAATACAACCATAATCCCAAACATAAACACACCACAGTTTTATGGGATGAGATTTGTGTGGGTGGTTTGGGTGCCTAATTGCCATGTTCTGAGCAATGCCTCTGGTTCCAACCCTGACAACTTCTGCCCACAGACACTGAACCTTGTTTTCTCTTCCACTAACTCCAAACTGCTTTGTGCCTAATAAATGTTAAATACATTTACTGGTCCTACAGCAAGCTTGTTAATTACACCCCCCAAAACACATGCCCGAGTGGAGGCTGTGAGAGCTATGCCACTCTTTTATAAAGGGAGCCAATGGCTACATTAGATTTCTGAGACAGCAGAAGCAAGAGCTCAAATCTTTCTTTGCCTGATATGAAACAACCTGGTGCTTGACAATGGTTTCTCAAACTCCCAGGAGGCTGACTTAGCAGCTGTGTTACAAGTGATCCAGGAGTGATCCTCTCACTGTCTCACTACAGGGACTTACTCCACTCTGATCCCTCATCTAAACTGGGACAGAGATAGCACAGGAAGTAAGAGGGTACACCAGTAATCCAGTAAATTGGATGCTCACCTTGAAGCTGGGCATCAAGCAGCCTCCCAACATTCAATTACATCAGGGACACCCACAGCGTTCCAGCAGGGAGAAAGAGACCTAAACTGTAGGACCCCTCTTCTTTCAGTTCTCTGTTTTCCCTCGGGAAGGTGGGCAGACTGCCTTTGAACGCTTCCCCTGATACCCTGCCAGTCTCAGAGGCCAGGGGAGTGACCCAGTGTGAATGGTACTGCTCACAGCCTCCACCCTGGGGAGGGACTGCAGTGACCTCCCATCTCCACGTCCCCCTCCTCCTGCAGCAGCACAGCTCTCAAATGAAGGGTCTTCTCCTCCCTTTCAGGGTGCATGGTGGGCACCCTGATTTCTAGCAGTAGTGGATTAAGTTCAGTGACTCACACAGCTCAGCCTCCTGTCTCATTTGAAATTTATCTTAAAAAACTAGGGTTGAAAGAGACCTGCTGAGATCATCTAATATCATTTTCTGCCCACAGGCAGGGTCTAATATCTATGGGCTAACCTCAACACAGGTTTATTTAACATGCTCTGGAAGGCATACAAGAAAGGAGAACCCATTAACTCATTCAGATTCCTACTTCACTACTTTATACTCACAGAATTTATCTTTTTTGTCATACAGTCAACTAACTAATCTTTGCTTCAAATTTATTTTCTTCCTCACCCAAGATGTCTGAAAGAAAATATTAACTTGATGTAAAAATACTGAAATTAAATTTCAATGTTAAATCTCCCCCACTGAAGCTAGTAATTAGTAGGCAGTTTTTCAAAGCAAAATAAAAGGGAATTGCTAAAAAAAGTCATATCTTAATGCTGTGTCACTGTGTAGGAAACCTCCTGTTGGAGTTTTGCTGTGGATGTGGCAGCTCTTTGTTTATTTTGAAAGGATAAGTTAAGCAGTCACTCAAGGATGGGTAGGAAAAGCCTGAGGCTGGAGATTACCATGTAGCTTTCTAATTAGGCTGGAATGAAAATAGGTCTAAATCCATTGAGTAAACAAAATACGTTTGCATACTTGGTAATTGATAATAATTATGGTTCCCTTTAACAACACTAAATGCTTAGTTGTTATTTTGTGACCTCAGGCAAATGAGTAGGCTATTTGTTTTTCTTAAGCTGACAAAACTTGTAAAAGAGGCCACCACAATGGCATTCCAGAGCACAGGGAGAGCTGTCATTTCATCTGCTGGCTGGTAAAAAATAATATATGATTTCATACTGTTATCCCATTAAATGCTTGAGGAATTGTACATGTCACTAGCTGGAAGGATCTGAGGAATTAAACACTACTGGAACAGTAGTGTTCTAACTGTTCTAACTCTGAACAGTAACTCAGTCTTTCCTCAGTGCAGGATAAGCAGCCATGTACACCAGCAGCAACAGAACAAGCTTGTTCTTGAGAAACTGGTGGAAAAGTTCTGACTTTCATTTCTTTACATCAAATATATTAGAGAAAAGCAATCAATAAGTCAACCTTCAAAACACCCAAATGCAGGCACAAGCTATATGATGAACATATGTTAACCAACAGGCAAAAAAATATCTAAAGAATCACTGTGATTATCTAGGGAGGGAATAGGAAAAAACAAGGGTACATTTATACCATGGATGGTTGTTAAAAGCTGACTTTTTTCTTTGAGATATGATTTTAATGGTCAGGACTCACTTATCAAAAAGAGGAGAGATTTTCAGCTGCATGAATAGAAGTTATGCAAAAGAACTCCCAAACCCACAAGCCTGGCTAGCATGTAGAGAGGTCAAGATTTGTATGTTGAAAGCTTTACGGCAACCACACGTTGCCTTGTGCTCATTTCTGAAAGCCAGCTACCAGTGCAGTTTGTGTAAATGTGCCACCGGAAAAAACAGCACTCGAGGGACCAGTACAGTTTGTTAAACTTGTCAAACTGATCCTTAAATTGACCCACAAAATGCCCATCTGCATGTGTGTGCACCTGTGGGGGTGGAGTCGGCGTGTGCCTGGTTTCCTAAATAAATGAAAGCTTAATGAAGGCACATATCCATATTTATCTGAAACTTCACTGTGTGTGCAGATGACCATTCATCTACACTTAAGAAACTCCTAGCTCTCAGCTTCCAGGGAGCCAAAGCTGGTAGCTTACACACAGCCTATCCCAATGAGATGGATTTCCAAATTGCCTGTGAAGCCCTTGACATAGATATAGCAACAAAACCAAGAAAACCATCTCTTTGCAGCACAGAAATCCCCTTTGGAGCAGATATGCAGCTGCAAGTTGATTTTGCATATTGAAAATTTTGGGCATTTATCAGGGATTTCGCAAAAGGAGATGATCTAACTGCACCTATAAGTCTCTCTGCACACTTTATGAGACAGCTTCTTTCTACATTTTTGGTATTTGGGATTAAACTTGGCAACAGATGTGGCTTTCAGGTCTGGGAGATATTTAATTTCTGGACATGTTCAAAGCAAGCTGCTCAGATTTCCAAAGATTTGGGGGATTCATATGTATTTAAAAATGCTTCACTGCATTTCTGTGGATGAATTCCAGATTCGATGGTGTCCTGCAAAAGCTTCTAGCTACCTCCTTTATGGCAGCCTGGATTTTTGAGAAGGTTTTATTCACAACAGACTTTACAGCACTACCTGAGAGAGCAAGCACTGTTCTGCTGGCTAGTCAGGCACAGCCTGAATCTTTTTTTTGTTTACTTGAATAAATAAACTACTTCAGCTGTAAGCAAAACTATGAGCAATAAACATGAAGTTTTTAGTCTCCTACTGGAAGGTGTTTACAGTAATGGACACCGATAAAAATATTGGCCTAAAGGAATGAGAGCTGCAAGCAGTCCAAGTGCTCCTTGGAAGACAGAGAAGTAGATCAAGAGCTTAAATTTCTTTACATGTTAAGCAAAAACAAACAAACAACAAACAAAAACAACCCCCCAAAAAACGAAACTAAACAAAACAAAATAAACCCTCAGGAAAATAATTTTATAGGAGGCAAAGGGAATGAAACACTTTCACACAACATCTGTACTCTATTCATAACTGGAAACAGAGTACTTCCTCAGAGTCCCTAAAGTTTCACCTTCCTTTTGTACATGAGAGAAAAAGGAGATGAATCAGTCAGAAATACCCCAAAATACAAGCACATTGTGTCTCTTCCCAGAAACTAAATAATTACATTGAAATAAAAGTCATTTGGCTTTGTTTTAAAATCTCTGCCACCAAAACTTGAACAATTACATGTAGAAAAGCATGCAGTATTTTTCAATCTGCCTCAGTATCATTATCTGCAGTAAACAGATTATTTTGAATACGCAGAATTTATCTGCCATTGTGCCACTATTTTCAGCATACAATTTGATTTCATATACCAAAAATCTCATGCACTATAATCCCTAGCTAGGCTCTCATCCACCTGCATTTTCAATGTAAGAGGACAATATTAGTGGGCAATACAATATTCACAGGTACATTCTGGAACAGAAGGAAAGAAATGACATTTTTCTTCATTGTCTTAAAGGTTTCCTTCAATAGTAAACTAGAAAATAATTTCTATAAAGTTAATTTAGTTCATAGAAAAAAATTCTTAAGATAAAGGAGAATGAGCAGCCCTAAACTAGCAGCCATTTATAAACCTGTGTAGAACTACACGTACATATCTAGTCCCAAAACTGTGTAGCAGTTGGATGTGAGTGGTTCATATTCCAGGAGAAATGAAGGCTTCCCATTCTGAAAGCACCTAATTCCCAAGTTCCTTAATACTAATCTTTAGGTAGGAGAATTGCAATTCTAAATCATGTTTTGAAGAAGCCCAGGAAGGCAGGGAGCAATGACTTTCAGCAAACCCATCCTAAGTTTTGAAGAAAAACTACAGAGGGAAAATGGTGATATTGACATTTCCAGATCTTCCTTGTTCAGTCACCCAGAAGGGGACCAGGTTAAATTACTCCATGTCCATTTACTGTTTGTTTTGTTTTGTTTTGTTTTTTGTTTTGTTTTGTTTTAAGCTGAACTAGAATGATGGAAAGCTTTTTAGATGCAGCTTTCAGAAAGAGAGTAAGGGACCAAGGAGGACAATATTTTCTCAGTAGTGACCCAGAAGCCCATCCCCTCAAGAAACAGAGAGAGCTTCCAACCAGAACCATCTATGTTTCTTATTGATCTGGTTTTTGTCCTTTTGCAGAGGACTAGCAACAACTACAGAAGTCAAAGATCTATACAAAGGTAGAAGGGAAGCCTTTTCTTGATTCTTAAGAAGAGGCAATTGAAAGGTGGGAAGCAACATGCACTAGAGGTCTGGTACCTCTTGCAATCTAGTAGAAAGACACTGGACCTTATCCAGTGCAAATGAATAGATAGTCAGTCATGAAAACTGTGGAAGTAGAGGTCATTTCACACAGCTATTTTGAAAGGCCAGGTCGCTGATATTGAAGATGTGAGTTGACTCATTCAAATCAGTGCATCTGGGATGACTTGTGCCAAGGGACAAGCCTGAAATTTTTACACTCCTTCTTCTGTCTGCACTTGACACCAAGTGGGGATTTCTTTATGTTTCAGATAAATTGAGTTCCAGGAGCTCCTGTTTAAAAAAAAAAAAAAAAAATTAGCCATTTCTTTTTCTTACTCAGAAGTATACCTTTTAAGTTGGAATCTCCAGCTCTTCAACTCAACTTTTCAATAATTGATGTAATATGGCATAAAATAGGAAAAAAAAGTGTCAAATTGATTTCACATTCTTTTCTATTTCAGGTGCTTGTTGCAAAATTCTATACTACATTAATCAGCAGACGTGCTGGGGTCAGAGTTGGTTACGCTTTCTCAGCCAGAATATTTACTTTCCACTTGCACTTATGAAAGAAGACAGACGACTTAAGGTGTATTATATTGCCCAATACCAGTGCTTTGAATGAAGCATGCATTCAATACTTACTGACTGTGTTATGGTACACGTATGGTACTTAAAAACCAGAGAAATTTTACCATATTAGTTATAAACTGGTTAAATTGTAAAGCGAGTATCTTTACACGTAGATATAATTTTCACACATGCAGATATTTGAATATCCATTATCAACTGGGAAGTAAATTACTGAAAGCAGTTATTCTTTTCGGAAAGTACAGAATCCAGTATTTGGTTATTCTGACTGAAAACAACTTGGTCGATGAGTAGCACAATGAAATCAGTCATGACACTTCACAAATGAAAAATCCTCCCCTAGAGACAGATTTTAATAATCTGGCCTATGGACTTCTATACAACTTCTATAAGAGCTGGTGCAGTCCTCACCACTGAGATATTTGCATGCCAGGCTGGTAGGAATGATTTGAAATGTAAGTGTTCAGAAAATATTCCAAGAAAAGAATGGCCTGGGAGCAGACCCTGAGAGAAGACTATCCGGTTCCCCTGGCGAACTTTGTCCCACATGAGACAAATTACACTCTTAGCAGAATGAAGCATAGCTAAATGTACATAGAATCAGGCAGGGCTCAGATTATCAGAACCGCGTACTGGAGTGCAAATAGGGAACAACGCAGCTCTTTGGTGGAAAAGTCAGGGTCATTTTCACCTGTGTTTGATATTCTTTGAACTTAGAAAATTATATTAGAGAAAAGAGACATGCTCACATCAAAAGCTTTGCTGTTAAACTGAGGGCCTGGCTGAATAACCACAAGATCCACCCATGAATGTGAGCCCCCTCGAAGCTCTTTCACTGCTCCAGGAAGAAGCTTCACAGTTGTAAAAAGGGCAGTAATATTAAATTAGACATAAATATTGCATTTTGACATGGCTAGATTTGGAAGATGCACTGTGAAAATCCAGCTAATGCAAGATTTTAGGAACTTTGAATGTTATGAATGATTCAGTAGACCTGAGGCTATGTTTAACAAAAAAAAAAAAAATAAAAAAACCAAAAAAAACAAGCAAGCAAAAAAAGAGCTGGAGAATCTAACTAGTTTATTTGGATTAATCCAAACATGCCCTGAGCTGGCCCTTTACTTTTGCATCCCCACACTACCAGATAACTCAACGTGGGGCTTTTTTTTAGTATGGGCTGAAATTTTGCAGTAACATCTTCTGTATGAGATCCACTACCATGTAACTACCATGTAAGTTACTCTCCATGGTCTCCTGTCATACCAATGGAAGGATGCGCTGCTTAGGCCAGAAGCCATTTTAACATCATTGTGCAACTCATTAAAATCACAGATGAAATCAAGACCAAATGTAAATGGTTGTGAAGCCTGTGTTTCACACTCAAAATATATTTATGGGAAGAGGAACCCACGCGATGTATGATGATTATGCTCTATTATTCTTTTTTTGAGAAAAATAGAAGCTCCAGCAAAAATGAGATAGTCTGGAAGTTTATTAGAATGTAATACATAGAACTGGTCTTGTTCTTTTAATAATTTTTTTGAAATGAAGTCATGATTTTTAGCTAGGTGGTGGTTTTAGACAAGGGTTGCTTTTTTTCCATTATGAGGTTAGAGACCACAAATTATGCAATAATCTCAAAGGCTTGTGCTTAAAGATCGGTTTACCAACTGGTGGGCAAATATTTCCTTCAAACGTTTCTTTGGTAGCAGTTTCAAACCATGATTCTGAGGGATTTCAGATTATAAAGCTTTGGGGTTTTTTTTCCTTCTTTCTCTAAAGAAGAAAGATGGAGACTTAGTTCCAGTGCTAGCAGTAAATAACTCTGTGTTGAGTATGTCCCACAGCTCCAGTTCTGTTAATTGTGATGCTGATATGGATTTATCGGGGAGAATTAGCAGGCCCTGGCCCTCTGGCCAAAGGCAAGTGGGACAAATGCCTGCAGGATGAGGGTGGATGTTGCACAGCCATGCACATCTCCTGGTCACACCAGGGATGTCCTCAGCACACAGCGCAAATGGCCTCTGCTGTTTGCCAGTGAGTGGAGGAATGTCATCAACATGCAAACCCTCTTTCTTCTCCATTTAATAGCAAATCTGTCACAAAGGAGGACAGAAACCCTTTGGTCTTCCTTTATAGAGACCCACAGACTGCTGAGCTCCCAGCAAAGACTGTATTCCCCCCGAAGATAAAACTGCTCTGATGGTGAGCGATGACTGCCTGCCAGCAAAAAGGAAAGATAATCTTCTTACCTGTGTTATGACATTCAGCAGAACTGCATTGAGTAAATTAATAAAGCTTCCTCAGCAGCACAGCTAGTCCCTGATGAACTAGCCCTGTGTTCCTAGACACCAGCCCTTTTAGAAGAAGCTTGAGGACAGCCATTGCATTTGCTTTTTCCTATCATTTGGTTTAAGATGTCCCCACCTACAATTCGTCCATGCTAAGCCT
This sequence comes from Bombycilla garrulus, assembly GCA_013400315.1. NCBI lineage: Eukaryota > Metazoa > Chordata > Aves > Passeriformes > Bombycillidae > Bombycilla > Bombycilla garrulus. Next base: position 129,525 of record VXBU01014600.1, read on the forward strand.
CTCATACCTGAATAAGAACTAGTTGCAGAAAGTAGTTCCCACAAGCTCCTCACAGTGAGGCCCTTTGCAGACTCCAAACCCAAAGGGCTGAGTCTTAAACACTGGCAAGGACTTGGCAGATGCTTGGCAAACAAAAAGGTGGCATATAAGGATTCCTTGTATGGAGTAGCTTTAGGTATGGAGTCAAGCCAGGATGTAAATTCTAGTTAGGTACCCACCTAGGAGGATGAAAAAGTCGAAATTTATTGTGATTACACCTTCAATTTAAGCAGAAGCCAAAGCAAAAGGTAAGGGTGAGTTGTACTGAGTATTTGGACAAGAATCATCGTGCTGCATACTTCCATTTGTCCTCCTGTCCTAATTATTGTCCTACTGTATCTAGCGAGCAAGCTATACTGAGTCTAGCCTTCCCAGCATGCCAGTTGCAGTTCAGAGGACTAAAACAGTGGGTTTCATCTCTATGTGAAGAATAATGGCAAAGCATGTGTCACAGCCGGCACTATGCAGCAAACTTTCTGAGTCCATTTTGCTCTTGTATTGCAAGCTGAAAACCACATCCTGAATGTGGTTGATGACACAAATATGACCTCGTAACTCTGGTGTGAGGTGTGATTTCAGTCTAAAAAAGCAGAAAGATGTATTTTGTCATGGCAGCTAGCAAGGACAGAGCAGGATATTGATGCAAGAGTTAATCAGTGATGGATTTAAGGGTCTTTTACATATTGCACAAATCAGTAGAAACAGAAACCCAGGGAGAGTAGTTTCCCCCTACAATATCTTTGCCTTCTGTGTGCATTCCATCAAATGAACAGGTTTTTCAAAAGTCCTGGGAAAAACTTACTGGCTACATTGAGCACTGAGATGCTTGACTGCAATGAATCTTTTTCTGTTCCTTGCTGGACCAGGGAAGAGGCCACTTTGTTTTTAAAGGATCAAAGTGGCAGAGGTCGTGGTCGCCTAAGCAAGCAGGCTGTGACAACTTCACAAAGGATGAATTCTCACTTGGCTGAACCTTAGGGACTGGAAACTGGCCCTGATTTTTCTACCACTGCTGCCCTAACTACCAAATCTTTCCTGCTCCCAGAATTCCTGGACCAAATTTTTACCTGGAAACAACTCAAACATACTTTAAAGATGTGATTATTATTATTTTATGTGTTTTCTTCTCTGCATGTCTGGCTCCTGCCAGAAGAAATGATTTGAAGAGAGGGAGAAGCAGGTCTCAAACTCCAGTTCAGCTTTGCTGAGCCAGGACGTTTAGGTACCTTGGCCATGATCCCAGTAAACATTCAGGGCTTGGATTCAAAGGGCTCAGGCCCCCCATTCTCAACTATCCATGCAAGGGTGGGTGTAATGCAATTGGACATATTGGCTATTGCTGTCTTCCTGGAGCTGCAGCTGTATGTCAGCTGGGATACCCCAAGACAGACACGTCCACAGACTCCATGCCCAGGTAACCCAGTTTTATTCCTGGTGGACCCACATTTACTCCTGAAAGTCTAGCCCTCAACATTCACATGCCTAAGTGAACCAAACATCCAAACCACTTTGACTTTTGAGGACAAGGACAAGACAGGCCCTAGAGCAAGTGAAATCCAGCCTGGTGCTTTTTGCAGCCCTACAACACAGGCAATGATATAGTGGAGGAGATTCAGTGAAAATACAGAAGCCCCATCTATATGAAATAAATCAGAATTATTACCCTAGACATGTGAACGCAATTGTCAGCTAATTCAACACAAGCTTTATCAACTGGACTGGTGTCAAGAAACAGTAATGATTCATAAAGCTGAGCAGCTTCAGTGTAGCTTGTGGGTTCTCAACACCACCAAAATCTTGAAGCAATCAAACAGACACCATCTTTAGGATGTATGGCTAGTTTATTCAAGCAGTTATATATGTCTTTAAAACTGGCACAACTGATATAGTTTAGATTATCTGGGACACCTGCTTACAGACAATACATTTGAAATCTAGAACCACAACCACATAAACATGTCACATGCATGTTTGTTTTCATGTTCTGAAATGCAGAACAAACCCTGTGAGAGAAAACAACAAATGCTAAAGCTGAGCTGAAAGCTGTCCAAAGGTGCAGGTGGAAAAATTCCTCTCTGCATCAGGTGTCTTTCATTGTCTCACCGTGCAAAGGAAAGGCTGAAAGATGCAGATACACTTTTTACTTGCCCAGATTTTTGGGTGTTGATAAACAGCAAAAAGGGACACAAAATCACAAGTTTTTATGGAACTCTAATTTTTCTAGAGAGTAAAATAATGAAACATCTACTCTTATACTCAAAGAGGAGAACTGAAGTCAGCAAACAGAGCAGCCTCAAAGCTTGAGGGAAAGGGGCAGGAAGAGCACTTGCTACTCACCATATGAATGGCAAGCAAAGAAAAAGGCAGACCTGACCTTTCAGGGAGACCTGGAAACAGCACCAAGAGGGCTGGTCATTAAAACAAAACAAAACACACAAAAAGGCATTAAGAAAACCTCACTCCAGTGGGAAGGGGAAGTGGTTTAAGGGGATTAGCTCCCAAAAAAGCAAAGCTCCACTCTTCCTCAGACTGCTGAGAAGCCCCAGAAATCTTCTTCTATATTGAACAGGGCTGTGAAAATGGACAAATGTTGGCAATCACTCAACAAATGACAGTAACGCGAGGTGACATCTCTGGACCTCAACCAGCCAGCACACAATTGTCTCATTTTCATGGTATGTCAAATTAAATTTAGACTTTAGCGCTTTGCTTGTCTTGCGCTGCTACCTCCTTTCCAGAGCAGAACACAGAAGAAGATGTACAAATTTACTCTGACTTTGACCTGCAGACACAAATGCCAGACCACAAAACCTAGTGCTGAATCATTTTGTTTTCTAGCTGCAACCTTTTTACCCCCGTTCGCTTTCATGTCAGACCATTTCTTCAGGAGATGCTCTCCTGCATCTGTATCACAGAAGCCTTTGGGAAGAATTGGTGGCTTTGCACTGAGTAGCTGCAGGGACATTTCATGTTGGGCAACAAACACAATGCCCCTTTTCTGACTGCCCCACAACAACAACCATAGCAACCACCACAACAACAACCGCAAACCCCACGACATCTTAGTGACCTATTTCACAAAAGTGCAACGCCCCAAAGTCTTGGGACGTTACAGGGTGGCAAAGCATTGATTGGCTACAAAACAGACATCAGTTTTGTCTTGGCACTGTAAAAATGTGATAGTTGATTGAGTCTTCTCTGCCTTGAGACTGAACTGATGATACCGTGGTGTCACAGCCACGCTTGGGTCAGCTTTGATAGGACAAGGGTTACACCCTCTGGCTTTTTTACTGGAGTAACAGCCTCATCAACTGTGCAAACCCAGCCCATCTGGAAGTACTGTCACTGAAACCAGACACTTTAAAAGCCTTGATACTTTTTTTGGAGCGGGCATTAGGAGTCCAATGTCTTGCTGCATCAAGGCAAAAAACCATCAATCCCTTCAGTTACAAAATAACTTGGAGATTTGAACTTTAAAATGGGAGGGAGTTTATGGACCCAAAACAGGGCCAAAATTAGAAGTCCTTGAAGATGTTTAGTTGATTGTGTGACTTCAGGAGGCTCTGAATTTGAATCTCAGACTGAACAGAGAGCACTTGCAGAGGTGGATGAGGAAACAGAGATATCAAAATGAAAGTGGGCTGTGCCAGTTCTGGGTAACTGCATGGGGATTTTTGAAAAGAGCTATCGGTATGACTGCTAGATTAGATCTGAATAAGTCTGAGTTTATTACAGAAAAAGAGGACATATCTTGAAACAACTGCTTCTGCTCAAGCTGGAAATACCAGAAAAATTCCCTCTGCTTGTGTATTTTGGCATTTCTGAGTTCAGATGATCAGTATACAGAGATGAATAAAAATCAGAGAAGGACCTGAACCAGAACTCTATCCAATATCCATGTATTTGAGAACTCAGTGCACATGGATCAAACTTTGTGGATAAGTTCAATGGGAGATGGATGCAGGAGAGAAAAAAAAGCACAGTGATTTCTCAAAAACATTGAAGAACTAACTCTTCTGGAACAGAATTTTGTCATACAAGCAGATAGGGACTTACCAGGGACCCAGTTCTGTGAAGCACAGACACACAAATTAATAAAGGAGGACTTGAGCATGTGTGTAAAATTAAGCATGTGCTCAGTAGCTCTGCTGATCAGAGAGTGTAGGTTCTACTCCCTAGCAGTCATTTCCCATTTGGAAACCCTTGTCAGGAAAAGAAAGGGGAAAAAGGAGGGTTGTTTAGTGTGATGTTTTAAAATAGATTTTTAATGGAATATTTGTTAAGCTTTCTTCCACCCTGACTCCCCCTTGCCTGCTGTCTGGGTTTTGTGTGTGTTTTTTTAATGGCTAGCAATGCATCACAGTGCGGCTGCTGTTTAAATATTTGCCTGAAAAAAATGTAGTCTGTGCTTAAGAAAAGTGGTTTGGCACAAACTGGACATTTTCAAACATCCATTTACCAGATGGATCACTTTGTTCAATTACAAAGAAAAAAAAGATGGTGAAGGAGTTGAAAATCGAGTGGAATGTTCCTAAGCACACAGCATTGTTTACTATCTGCATGTCTCCTGGCATCCTGTGAGAAAGTATCAATAGGCTCTTCAAAAATGTTCCTCTCCTTTAAAAAGTCTGCATTTTTAACTATAATAAAAAGGCAGTAAATATATTCTACAATAGCCTGATGGAAAAATGTGCTAAAGTATTTCTATAAATCAAATGTAGCAGTTTGGCATTAGCTCTGAGGCAGTAAATTTAGTAAATTAGGACCAGATGATTTTAAAATAGAATCTTACATAACTTTCTAGCGTGATACTTTTTTTAAATTTAACACAAGTTTGTCTGTCTTCATAAAGTTGTCTTGGCTGCTACCAGAATGTGGTTCGGCCTTTAAAGACCATATTTTTTCTTATTTATCAAGTGTAGAATATTTTAAATATCAAAGTAAGAAGTGGAACAGATTTCTCAAAAGACAGGAAAGGCCATAATATGTACTAATCCACATAAGGTGTGGGGTGCTTTGTAACCCTGATGCCTGTGACTATTTCACTCCTATTATTTTGATTAATAATAGTCTGTATCTCTATTCATCTTCCTTTTTTTGCCCTCCTTCCATTTTCCCACAAATTCAAGGAAATATCTCCCTCCATTACTCTCTAGAGTGGTTATAGCTCCTATAAAAGCAGCTTGGTCCAACAGACTTCTCCCTCACGCAGGTGCTTAGGTCAGGAGTCAGCATTTGGGACCTTGCATTTCTTATGCTATCCTCCTTTTCACCTCTGCACCAGAATATCCATCTCTGAGAAATAAGGACTATGAAATTATAAGAGTCTAAGGAGCCTATGCCACCAGCTTCAGGCTAAACCTTTTGGCCCTATCTACACATATATATCCCCAAAACCTGCTCTCCCAGCACACCTTTGACTTCCATTTCTGCACCAACATTTATGTCACCAGACTGCCACGTCAGACCACTGCCTGGTGGTGTTCTGAGGAGAAGGGATTGCATACATATGTCCTCTGTGGTCTTCTTTTTGGACAAACACTCAGCCATACCATGATCTCTCACTGGAGGCAACAACTTCTGGAACAGCTACTGTGGAGCCATCCCACAGCAGCTCTGCTCACTATGGTGCTAAAGCGTCTGGGAAAGCACGACCAAGGTCCGTTTACAGGGCACCCTCACAGTCTAGAGAGCCAGAGCAAACACCCTGCATCTCAGAACTTGCAGATAAAGGAGAGTCTCTCCAGTACCGACTCATGGCTTCCAGACACATGTACACCACAGCATTATGACACAACAAAAGAGTTAAGCCCCTCCTCAAAGGCTGTAAGGACAGATCTTTACAGCTCCCAGACAGGGCTGAACTCTCAGGATGCAAAGTGTCAAATACTCGTGTTGCTTCTTATGACTCAAGCCCTCATCAGAGTTCAGAAGCCAACACCATTAGTCAGCTGGGATGTAAGGGAAAGGGCAGACAAAGACAAAAACAGAGGTGTTGAAGGTGAGGCCAGCAAGAGTTGTGCTGAGTCTTCCTTTCATATGATCCTGAGTCTGGTGCTTCCATCACCTGTGCAAGGAGCCAGACTGAGGGAAGTAGAAGAATAACTGTGGTGGATACTTGGGAGGGCTGAGTTATCTGTAAGTGCTGTCTCCCTCAGCAGAGCCAGCCTGCTGCAAGGAGCCAGTGAAGGCTCAGTCCAAGGCTTGGGATGCTGCACGGCATGACCAAATCCTTGTCCCAGTGAAGAGGAGAGAAGCTTTGCCAATGGGAGCATGCTCTGTCCTTTTCACCCCGTCTTTGGCTACCCTGTTGCTGGAAGCATTCGGAGTTTGCAAATGGAAAAGAGAGGGAACAGAGTTCCCACGTTCCTTCCCTTCTAGCATTGTTTCCTGAGAGTCCTGCAACACACAGCAATGCAATGATCTTTTCTCTAAATGACACCACACTGAAATTCTTGTTAAAAATAACAGAAGAGGAGGAGGGGTTTGAAAGTCAGTCATTTTCCTTTAAAGAATGATTTTGGGAGAGTAGTCCATAAACAGATTTAGATGGCAGCAAAGAAAACCATTTTTGGCAGTTTTGTGGAGATGCAAATTTAAACTGAGTATGAGATGAGAGCTTAAACACCAACATCCAAAGAAAAGAAAAATAAGTCAGTGTGAGACATTTCATATGCTGTTCTCTGTTGTTATGGATATTGACTGATCTCCACAGATCTGTTTGAAGCAAAAGAGAGAAAAGATGATTGCCTTCCTATCTTATATCTTCCCTCCAAACACCTCCAAACAAAGAAAATTTCCTTTAAATTCCTCAGGCTTCAAAACACATCTAAGCTGAGACTTCATGGGAAGCTTGACAGTAAAGGCAAAACAGAACTTTCTCCTCTGTATTTTTTTTTAATCCCAAACTTGCATTTTATTAAAGTTTTATTTTTGCTTCTCCTCCTACTAGAAAAAAAACTGTCTGCTGGAAACCACTGAGCTGATGGCCTTACCAGAGAGAAATGCTTTTGGTTTGAAAGAGTTGCTGATGAGACATGGGGAGAGAGAAAACATGAGTATATAAAATACAGCAACAACAAATATTTTTTGCTAAAAGAAGCGTGGGAGATTTGCAACAAAAGTTTCTTAAAAACAGAGAGAACAAATATAACAAGATTTACAAGCGAAATGGACACAGCTGACTAGTCCAGTCACTGGACAATTCCTTGAATGATGTGTAAAACTGATGGACAAGTTATGGTCAGGAGAGATTGTATTTTTGGATAATTTTTGATGTTTTGCCAAGTTGAAGTAGTGTGCATTTTGCAAATCAGAGGAAGCAGAGAGTATTTTGACAAGGTTGGCTTTGGTCCTGACTCCCAAAATGAGGTCAAGACACACAAATGCTCTGTATAGAGGATTCATGGGAATTCAAGCGTTTTTATGCAGTATTTTAAATCTATCTAATATATGTAGGAGGATTTTAACACACACCCTCTTTATACACCATTTTTGTACCCTCATGTGTCTGTACAAGCTCCTTCCACACAAGTTCAGAGCAAAGTGCTAGCATGTGTGCCCGGAATCGAGCCTCTCTACCCTGCCAACTGCAGGACTGGGAAGGCAGGAAGAAGGGAAGGAGAGGTAGGCAGGAAAAGTAGACAGGAGCCGGGCACCACAGACTGGAAAGAGCAGAGCTGTGTGCTGCTGTATTCAAGAGAAAGCTTTGGGGATGAGAGTTGCTGTGTGCATGTGAGAAGGTCATGTCTCCGGAGAAAAAACTTGCTGATCCTATTCTACAAAACCTTACCTTTCCAGGGCGTCACAGGAAAGTGAACCTTTTATTCCTGACCACTGTTTCCTACTTGTCCACACTCACGATTCTGCTTCCATTTAGAAACTCCTTAGCAGGTGCTATTTGAGTCGGGACTTTGTTCCCACAAACCTAGTATTCTGGATGCATGTATTCAAAAGAAAACAAACACTTTACTCAATTAATTCCCATTTTAACAGTTTTACTATCTAGTGGAATAATGTAACATGTTCCATGTGAACAAAATCCCAGATCTGGAGTTTCACCCAACATGGGGAAAGTTCAAGTAGAATGTTCAGGTACAGATCTGAACTTTTGGATGCCAGCCCTATGACTTCTTACAACTGCATGAAAAGGTTAACATGCCTAAGCTTTGTGCCCAAGTTTCTTGTCTGAGGCAATTCTGGTCCCAGTTCTGGATTCCTTTCATCTTAAACAAACTGTGATATCTAAACACACATTTCCTCTTGAGCAACCTCCCTATATTACATTTATCATATTTCATCCACACAACTGTGAACCAGAGAGAACAGAAGTCCTTTGCAGTCCCCATGGTTGTGCTATTTCTCAGTTTTTCTTAGGAAAAACAAGAGAAACTCTCTTGGCATCAGTAGGTTGAATGGCATGCACACCACATGTCTGGAAGCAAGCTGGCATTTTTTAACCCATATATTATAAATATTCTGTGCTGGAGGGAAAAATAAGGGAGTGTAGTCTGTGAGCATGACTGTTAGACTGGTTTGTTTGTTTGGGAAATGAATAACCCTTTGACAGTATCTCTGGAAGGAATAGGCTTGTGCGTGCTCCATGCTGACATTCTTTTCCCTCTCCAGTCTTCCCTGCATACCTCACATTCTTCTTCCCCTCCAAATAACATTAATTCCTAGGCAAGCAGGCACTGGAGATCCCATCTGGCACTGCTTTGCACCCACCTTGAAGCCATGGGCTTCTGCCATCTCTCCTCTCACCAAAGGTGCACCAAATCCGCATCAGTGCATGTACCAAGGTTCCCAGAGCTCCTACTCTGCCTCAGCTCTGCAAAGGGTGCATGACAGCTCAGCTACAGTTTGTGCTGGCTCCACAAATTCCTCCCGACACAGCTGAGAACATGAAGTCCCCCGACTCAAGTGCTGTACATCAGCCATCTCCATGGGGAGCTGCTGCATAGACCTGGAAAAGCTTTTCACAGAATCACAGAATATGCTGATTTGGATCATTGAGTCCAACTCCTGGCCCTGCACAGCATACCCCAAGGGTCACACCACGTGCCCAAGAGCACTGCCCAAATGCTTCTTGAACTCTTTTCAGGCTTGGTGTTTGACCACTTCCCTGAGGAGCCTGTTCCAGTGCCCAAACACCCTCTGGATAAAAAACCTTTTTCTAATGTCCAACCTGAATTTCCTCTGACACAGCTTCACACCATTCTCTTGTGTCCTGTCACAAGTCACCACAGGGAAGAGATCAGTGCCTGCCCCTCCTCTTCCCCTCATGAGGAAGCTGTGAACTGCAGTGAGGTCTCCCCTCAGTCTCCTCTTCTCCAGGCTGAACAGACCAAGTGACCTCAGCCCCTCCTCATACAGCTTCCTCACAAGGCCCTTCACCATCCTCATGGCCCTCCTTTGGATGCTCTCTAGAGCTGTATGTCTTTTTTGTACTGTAGCACCCCAAACTGTCCCCAGCACTCGAGGTGAGGTCACCCCAGTGCAGAGCAGAGCAGGACAATCCCCTCCCTTGTCCTGCTGGCCATGCTGTGCCTGATGCCCCCAGGACAGGGTTGGCTCTTATGGCTGCCAGGGTACTGCTGTCTCCTGTTCAACTTGCCATTGATGAGAGTTATTTCTGTGGCTCTGATTTCCACAGAGCTGGAACAGAGATAAATTTACTTCTTTTCAATTTTACATTATTTTTCTTGTCTCCAGAGTAAGATGTGTCCCTCATGCTCTTTTAATAGTCATCCCACTGTTTCCCTTTCCATGTCCATTCTCCCCTGAGAAGGTGACTGCTTGCTTCTCATAGCAAATGAAAATTGTAGGGGTATTTATAACCACCTCCCCCTTTTTTTTTTTAACGGAACAAACTTTTCAGGTTTTATTCACTTTGTCAGGCTGGTGGCTTAGTGACAGAATATCTAAATTCCAACCGCCTTCCATGATTTCTCAAGCTAACAAAGGCTGGATTTACTTTCAAAACTTTTTGGGTGGGAGGACACCAGTATGTTTCTTTCTGGCTGGCATTTGAAGCAAAACAGAGAGGACAGAAGGAGCTGCATTTATTCCCCTTATCTGAAGGAGGGTCACTAAATAGGGCCTTGATGGTTGACTTACAGAGTTAAATGAGCAATTCCTGATGAAACACTGCATAAAATGCTCTTCTCAAGAATGTGAACAGCTTTTGTGCCTTATTGTGAAAGGAGGTGGGATGCCTGTAAGATTAGTTAGTATATGTTAAGGTAAATGTAGAATTCTAAAGCAAGGCAAGTGAACTAACCCTGTGGTTAAAAGGCATCTTAGGTAAAATGGCAAAGGGCAGGCAAATTTAAGAAGATAATTCTATGTCACAATTTTTATACTCACAATTTGACGCTCGCATTTAAATCTCACCACTACAATGACTGCTACCCATTCCTCTGTCTGCCAAGACAGATTTCTCATACTGTTAAATGGAATAGAACGCTTGCTTAAAAATTTCCATCACTGGTCAAATAAAAACAGAGCAGACTTTGTTTTGGTTTGCTGAAATGCAAAATATTCCCTTCTTTGGGTGAGAATGAAATCTTTTTCTTATTATCTCCTCATGAGGTGGGAGAGGGAGCCTTTCTATGCAGACAGACACAAAATCCTGCCCATGTCAGTGGTGAACTTTTGTTAACGTTCTCCTCAGGAAACAGCAGCATTTCATCTTTTTTTTTAACAGATGTGTCCAAGCAAGAAAATTCCACCACTCTGAGTGTGTGTACAAAACCATTCCACACTGAAGACATTCCATCCACTGCATATCTGCTGAACCAGCCTGGGGAGCATTTTATAGGTGACAGGACATGAAGCTAAATATCACTCCTATGCTCAGAAAGTGCAGGGGCACTAGAACTAAATTAATTTCAATCCAAATCCCCTGGACAAGTATCACAGCAAGAAGAAATGCAGATGCCTCACAATACTATCCCAAGAGATAGTTAGGCCTTTGTGAAGGGGGGGGGGAAAAGAAAAAAGACAGCTCAATGTTTCCCAAACACAGAGCTCACAGACCCTTCCTGAAAAGACTCTCTCAACTGTGAGGGAGACACTCTGCCGTGTCTCTTTTTTTCTCAGATTGTGTCAATGAGGAAACGGGAACAAGGGATTCTTGTCTGAGTAACCTTTCAGAGCAGGATATCTGTCTCGTGTTCCCCTATCAATTGTCACAAGGTGATAGCTGGCCGATGTGCCTGGGCGGGTATTCCCTTCCCGGCCCGCTGGCAGCTCTGCTCCGTGCTGTACCCGAGGGCTGTGGCGGGCCAGCCGCAGAGCCCAGCTCACCAGCACTCCCCGCGGCTGCCCCATCACTTCACCTGCTGCCACCTCCCACACACCTCAGCACCCCAGCTGGCAACCAGGAGGGCAACGGGGAGACACAGAGTAGGGACATGATTAAAAATAAGGCAAGCAATAAGCTCAGCAGGATGGAGCGTGAGAGCAGGAGACAAGCAGTAGGTGGCCCAAATGAGCAGAGAGTAATATTAATTGCCCTCAGCAAAGGCAAAGAAACAAACAAAAGCCATTGACAAAGGCACAAGACGAAGTCACAGAACCGATTTGCTACCCTGCTAGAATTGCAGTGGAATAAATATGAGGCAGTGAATCAAGCCATTGCTGTGCTGTGAAGCAAAAAAGGCACATTACATGAATTACCCTCCTGAGAACTTCAATAGGACCTTGTAGTTATAAATCCTGGCAATACTGCTCAAGTTACCTCTAAAACACAGACATCAGTAATGCCTGGTCCCGGCTTCCTCATCAGCAAGTTGCATTGTATAATTGAGCTGATTATCCAAGGCAACCGGCTCAAAACTTCCCTAGGCTGTGCCTGAAATACAATATTACATAGCAAAGGCAGGGCCGCCGCCAAGGTCACCAAGAACAGCAGAATGCTCGCGCTAACCACAAACGTGCCTGCCACAATCCCGACTTCTTACAGCAACGCAAAGAGCTTAGCAGATCACGTTTACAAATCTCCCTTTCAAGGTATATCTAATTCCTGGTATCTGTGATAAACCATGGAGCTCCGCCATGCTGCCAGCTCTGCTACAAGTGTCCCTCTGAGTGGGAGTGTTTCACCCTGGGGGAAATGAAAAACCCCCTCAGGGTAAATGGAGTAGGTGAGAGAGGGGGAGGGAGGGTTCGTGAATAAAATGAGCAGTGGGACTTCAGTGCGCAGTGGTGTGTGATGGCAATCTCTTTTTTCCCTGTAAAATACCAGCTCTTATGTTGCTCCTTCAGAGTTGTAGAGTACAGCTACCAACACTGACAGACTTTGTGGGTTTGTGCCCAAAGTGTCATTCCAGTGGCATCTAAGTAAAAGTATTTAGCAAGAGTTATGGAGAGTGATAAAGGCAAAACAATACACACAGAGGAACACTCTAACTAGAATTTCATATTAACACATCTGTTACCTCACATTAAAATCAGTCAGGGACTTTTTACACGCATTAAAAGCGATGCAAGCTAAAATAATAGCAGAAGACACAGCTTCTCAAATGTGCTTGGGTTTCATAATGGGATTGTAAAGTATTCTGAAAAAACACCATTTACAAGAAAAGTACCACTATTGGTGGGATGACTGGAAGCCAGATGCTCTCTGAGCTTAAATATAGGTGAAGTCAGAAATATGATGTTACTTTTCTTATTTTTGTCTCCAATACTTACTGGTTCTTGCTCACGTGGTTTTACAATCCCTAATTTTATCTTCATGGCAATGGTGCCACAGGAAGAGACAACACAGAGCTTATTCAAGGAAAGGGATCTGAATGCTAGTGCAATACCGCACTAACACCTTAGCCATTGCATCCTCTGTACTTAAAAGTGATTTTCTACTAGGAGTATGAAGAGCAAAAACATGCAAAAAGAAAACCACTGTTTCCTTGATTCCTAACTCTTCAATTAAGAATTGCTCCAAAGAGATTTGCACTCTCTAATAGTAAGCTGGTTATGCATAATCACTGGAAGAATTCCTTTCTTAATTAAAGGACAGAGCACACAAGTGAGTTGCATTGTCTTGAAACTACCCAAATTTATTTTGATGCTGCACTTAAAACAGCGCTGCCCTAAACCCAGAGCATATAAAATATCATCTGTTTTGTGTTTCTTGGGAAATCAGAAAAATCCATAGCAACAACAAAAACGGAAAGGCCCAGAGAAAAACCCCTACAAGGGGTCAGAGCAGCAAAGCTACAGCCCAGCCACAGTGGCTCTTCTGCACTGCAGAAAGCAGGATCTAACTAATATCCAAGACTTATTTTGTACTGACAGGGACACACACCCATTAGCTATTAGGGCATGTACAGTCAAGAAGACAGCATAGGGGGGAAAAAAAAAAGGCATTTTTGCATCCATTTAGTAAATTTTTACAGTGCAGCCACATATTTTATGCTGGAATTGGAGAACAGAGGAGATTGCAGATAAAAGTATGACATTCTTTATCAGTCAAGAAGCCATTTTAGCAATAGGATTCCTCTCTAGAGGATTAGTCACATGAGAATTTAAGGATAACATTGTACTATGGAATGTAGTTATGTTTGTAATCTGGTAGTATAAGATTATTCTTTGCTATTTTTCCTTAGGCCACTAGAAATAGCCTTGAGTCCATCTGTGACCTAAAAACGTTGGGTAAGATCCAGCTCGGGCAAAAAGGAGAGAATTTATTTCCTGTTCCTCTAAACAAGCTGGAGTATGTCCCATACACAAAGATTCCTATTATGTGCACCATATTAATCATGCCTGATTAAGAGATCTGACTTGAAAAGCATGGAGGATCACCACACATCTATTTTCCCTGCTCTTTCGTGCTCCCAAGATACCAGAGTTAATTATTACTCTCTTCCAAATAATCTTTATTTACCATGGTCACTCTTTATAATGGACATCTCCAAGCCATTAAAGCATTCCTGGCCTCTGGTGTCTAATCAGTGTTAAAATAGAAGCCAGGCAAAGTGAATACTTGGCAGATTGATTTGAGCAGTAGTAGTTAAAAAAGATCATCTTCTGAGGACAAATGAGAACAAAAATAATTGCAGAGAGAGGAACAAAGCAGTGTTTAGCCCCTCAAGGAGCTGCATGTGAGAAAAATGCCTCTGAGATCATTGAGTCCAACCCTTGAGCAAACACCACCATGTCAACTTGACCATGGCACTAAGTGCCACATCCAGCTGTTTCTTGAACACTTTCAGGGTTGGTGATTCTACCACCTCCTTGGGCAGCTGATTCCAATGGGTTACCCACCCCTTCTTTGCAGGAAGAGATTCCTCTTTACATCCAACCTGAACATGCCCTGGACATACTGAGGCTATGTCCACTTGTCCTGTTGCTAGCTGCCTGGGAGACCAACCCCTACTTGGGTACAACCTCATGTCAGGCAGTTGTAGAGAGTGATAAAGTTCCCCATTAGCCTCTTTTTCTTCAGGCTCAACACCCCCAGCCTCCCTTCACAGGACCTGTGCTCCAGACCCATCAGCAGCTCTGGTGCTCTCCTCTGGGCCCGCTCCAGCACTTCAAGGTCTTTCAGTGAGAGGCCCAGAAGTGGACACAGGATTTGAGGTGTGCCCAACACAAGGGATAACTGCCCTGGTCCTGTCGGCCACACGACTGCTGATCCAGGCCAGGATGCCACTGGCCTTCCTGGCAGCCTGGGCACACGCCGGCTTCTTTTCCGCCGGGGAAAACTCGAGGCGAGCAGCTTTGAAAAGGCACGGGCGGGGTCCCGGCGAGCAGGGCCGCTACCCCTCGCTCTGTGCGGGGCTCCCTCTTCCCGGTCATGGGTGGAGGGGAGCGGCTGAAGGCGCCGCGCCCGGTCCCGAACCCGGGCCACCTCGGTCCCGAACCCGCGCCACCCCCGGCGGCGCCACGGCGGTCCGGAGGCGGGGGCGGGGTGGGGGCGGGGCCGGCTCGTGCCCGAGCGCTATGCAAATGAGGTGGCGCCGCGCGGAGGGGGCGGCGCTATGCAAATGAGCGCGTAGGGCTGTGGCGGCGGCGCGCGGCGGGGCGCGCAGAGCGCGCGGGG